>CM065589.1:608557604-608573846 GCA_033119425.1 Bufotes viridis
AGAGTCTGTGGATGACACTGTTATAGAGGATCTGTGGATGACACACTGTTATAAGAGATCTATGGATGACACTGTTATAGGGGATCTGTGGATGACACTTTAATAGGGATCTGTGGATGGCACTGTTATAGAGATCTGTGGATGAAACACTGTTATAGGGATCTATGGTTGGCTTACTGTTATAGAGATCTGTGGATTACACTGTTATGAGAGATCTGTGGATGACACTGTTATAGAGGATCTCTGGATGACACTATTATGGGGATCTGTGGATGACACACTGTAATGTAGGATCTGTGGGTGACACTGATATGGAGTACCTGTGGGTGACACTGTTATGGGAGATCTGTGGATGACACTGTTATGGGGATCTGTGGATGACACTGTTATGGGTAATCTGTAGAGGTCACTGTCATGAGGGATCTATGGATGACACTGTTATGGGGATCTGTGGATGACAATGTTATGGGGATCTGTAGGTGACACTGTTATGGGAGGATCTGTGGATGACACTGTTATAGAGGGATCTGTAGATGACACAGTGTTATAGGAGATCTGTGGATGACACTGTTATGTGAGATCTGTGGATGACACTGTTATAGGGATCTGTGGATGACACTGTAATAGAGGATCTGTGGATGACACTGATATGGAGAGATCTGTGGATGACACTGTTATGAGAGATGTAGAGATGATACACTGTTATAGAGGATCTGTGGATGACACTGTTATAGAGGATCTGTAGATGACACAGTATTATAGAGATCTGTGGATCACACACTGTAATAGAGAATCTGTGGATGACACTATTATAGAGATAGTAGGGATGACACTGTTATGTAGAGATCTGTGGATGACACTATTATAGGGATCTGTGGATGACACTGTAATAGAGATCTGTGGATGACACTGTTATAGGAGATGTAGAGATGACACAGTTATGGAGGATCTGTGGATGACACTGTTATAGAGGATCTGTGGATGACACTGTTATGGAGGATCTGTGGATGACACTGTTATAGGGGATGTGGGGATGACACACTGTTATGGAGATCTGTGGATGACACACTGATATGAGGGATATTATTATTATTATTGTATTATTTATTTTAGAGCGCCATTCATTCCATAGCGCTGTACATATCATAAGCGGTGCACATACATAATACAGTTAATTGCCTTAAGCATGAACGAGACAAGTTACAGACTGGTACAGAAGGATAGAGGGCCCTGCCCGTGAGGGCTTACAATCTACATGGTATGGGGAATGGAGACAGTAGGCGAGGTGAAGCTGGTCATGGCGGTATAGAAGCAGCGGGGTCACTGGTCGTAGGCTTGTCTGAAGAGGTGGGTTTTCAGGTTGCTTTTGAAGGATTCCACTGTAGGTGAGAGTCTGATATGTTGGGGTAGAGAGTATAGGGGATGCACGGGAGAAATCCAAGTAATGTGAAGGAAACAGGAGGGGTGTGGACGATATCGGACTCTGGGAAAGCTGGATGTAGCAGTTAGCTTCAGAGTAGACATACCAAGTAATGTGAAGGAAACAGGAGGGTGTGGACGATATGTGGATGACACGCTGTTATGGGGATCTGGATATAACACTGTTTTGGGGGATCTGTGGATGACAATGTTATGGGGATCTGTGGATGACACACTGTAATGGGGGATCTGTGGATGACACTGTTATGGGGGATCTGTGAATGACACTGTTATAGGGGATCTGAGGATGGCACTGTTATGGAGGATCTGTGGATGTCAATGTTATAGGGGATCTGTGGATGACACTGTTATGGGGATCTGTGGATGACACTGTTATGTAGGATCTGTGGATGACACTATTATAGAGGATCTGTGTATGACACTGTTATGGTGGATCTGTGGATGTCACACTGTAATGGAGGATCTGTGGACGACACACTGTAATGTAGGATCTGTGGATGACACAGTTATAGGGGATCTGTGGATGACACTGTTATGGGAGTACTGTGGATGACACTATTATGGGAGATCTGTGGATGACACTGTTATAGAGGATCTGTGGATGACACTATTATGTAGGGATCTGTGGATGACACTGTTATAGGTGGATCTGTAGATGACACAGTGTTACAGGAGATCTGTGGATGACACTGTTATGCGGGATCTGTGGATGACACTGTTATGGAGGATCTGTGGAGAGTCACTGTTATAGGGGATCTGTGTATGACACTGTTATGGTGGATCTGTGGATGTCACACTGTAATAGGGGATCTGTGGACGACACACTGTAATGTGGGATCTGTGGATGACACAGTTATAGAGGATCTGTGGATGACACTGTTATGAGGGATCTGTGGATGACACTGTTATAGGAGATCTGTGGATGACACTGCTATAGGGATCTTTAGATGAACACTGTCATGGAGATCTGTGGATGACACTGTTATAGAGGCATCTGTGGATGACACTGTTATGGGAGGATCTGTGGATGACACTGTTATAGGGGATCTGTGGATGACACACTGTTATAGGAGATCTATGGATGACACTGTTATAGGGGATCTGTGGATGACACTTTAATAGAGATCTGTGGATGGCACTGTTATAGAGGATCTGTGGATGAAACACTGTTATGAGGGATCTATGGTTGACACTGTTATGGAGGATCTGTGGATTACACTGTTATGGGAGATCTGTGGATGACACTGTTATAGGGGATCTCTGGATGACACTATTATGGAGGATCTGTGGATGACACACTGTAATGTGGGATCTGTAGGTGACACTGATATGGGGTACCTGTGGGTGACACTGTTATGGGAGATCTGTGGATGACACTGTTATGGGGGATCTGTGGATGACACTGTTATGGGTAATCTGTGGAGGTCACTGTCATGGGGATCTATGGATGACACTGTTATGGGGATCTGTGGATGACAATGTTATGGGGATCTGTGGGTGACACTGTTATGGAGGATCTGTGGATGACACTGTTATGGGAGATCTGTAGATGACACAGTGTTATAGGAGATCTGTGGATGACACTGTTATGTGAGATCTGTGGATGACACTATTATGGAGATCTGTGGATGACACTGTAATAGGGGATCTGTGGATGACACTGATATGGAGGATCTGTGGATGACACTGTTATAGAGGATGTGGAGATGATACACTGTTATAGGAGATCTGTGGATGACACTGTTATAGAGGATCTGTAGATGACACAGTGTTATAGAGGATCTGTGGATGACACACTGTAATAGGGAATCTGTGGATGACACTGTTATAGGAGATCTGGAGATAACACTGTTATATGAGATCTGTGGATGACACTGTTATGGAGATCTGTGGATGACACTGTTATAGGGGATCTGTGGATGACACTGTTATGGGGATCTGTGGATGACACTGTTATAGGGATCTGTGGATGACACTATTATGAGGATCTGTGGATGACACAGTTATGGGGATCTGTGGATGACACTGTTATGGGGATCTGTGGATGACACTGTTATGGAGGATCTGTGGATGACACTGTTATGGGGGATGTGGGGATGACACACTGTTATGGGGGATCTGTGGATGACACACTGATATGGGGGATATTATTATTATTATTATTATTATTTATTTTTAGAGCGCCATTCATTCCATAGCGCTGTACATATCATAAGCGGTGCACATACATAATACAGTTAATTGCCTTAAGCATGAACGAGACAAGTTACAGACTGGTACAGAAGGATAGAGGGCCCTGCCCGTGAGGGCTTACAATCTACATGGTATGGGGAATGGAGACAGTAGGCGAGGGTGAAGCTGGTCATGGCGGTATAGAAGCAGCGGGGTCACTGGTCGTAGGCTTGTCTGAAGAGGTGGGTTTTCAGGTTGCTTTTGAAGGATTCCACTGTAGGTGAGAGTCTGATATGTTGGGGTAGAGAGTATAGGGGATGCACGGGAGAAATCCAAGTAATGTGAAGGAAACAGGAGGGGTGTGGACGATATCGGACTCTGGGAAAGCTGGATGTAGCAGTTAGCTTCAGAGTAGACATACCAAGTAATGTGAAGGAAACAGGAGGGTGTGGACGATATGTGGATGACACGCTGTTATGGGGATCTGGATATAACACTGTTTTGGGGGATCTGTGGATGACAATGTTATGGGGGATCTGTGGATGACACACTGTAATGGGGGATCTGTGGATGACACTGTTATGGGGGATCTGTGAATGACACTGTTATGGGGGATCTGAGGATGGCACTGTTATGGAGGATCTGTGGATGTCAATGTTATAGGGGATCTGTGGATGACACTGTTATGGGGATCTGTGGATGACACTGTTATGTGGGATCTGTGGATGACACTATTATAGGGATCTGTGGATGACACTGTAATGGGGATCTATGGATGACACTGTTATGGGTGGATCTGTAGATGACACAGTGTTTCAGCGGATCTGTGGATGACACTGTTATGCGGGATCTGTGGATGACACTGTTATGGGGGATCTGTGGAGGTCACTGTTATGGGGGATCTGTGTATGACACTGTTATGGTGGATCTGTGGATGTCACACTGTAATGGGGGATCTGTGGACGACACACTGTAATGTGGGATCTGTGGATGACACAGTTATGGGGGATCTGTGGATGACCCTGTTATGGGGGATCTGTGGATGACACTGTTATGGGGGATCTGTGGATGACACTGCTATGGGGATCTTTGGATGAAACTGTCATGGGGATCTGTGGATGACACTGTTATGGGGCATCTGTGGATGACACTGTTATGGGAGGATCTGTGGATGACACTGTTATGGGGGATCTGTGAATGAAACACTGTTATAGGGATCTCTGGATGACACTATTATGGGGGATCTGTGGATGACACACTGTAATGGGGGATCTGTGGGTGACACTGATATGGGGGACCTGTGGGTGACACTGTTATGGGAGATCTGTGGATGACACTGTTATGGGGGATCTGTGGATGACACTGTTATGGGTAATCTGTGGAGGTCACTGTCATGGGGATCTATGGATGACACTGTTATGGGGATCTGTGGATGACAATGTTATGGGGATCTGTGGGTGACACTGTTATGGGGGATCTGTGGATGACACTGTTATGGGGGATCTGTAGATGACACAGTGTTATAGGGGATCTGTGGATGACACTGTTATGTGGGATCTGTGGATGACACTGTTATGGGGATCTGTGGATGACACTGTAATGGGGGATCTGTGGATGACACTGTTATGGAGGATCTGTGGATGACACTGTTATGGGGGATGTGGGGATGATACACTGTTATGGGGGATCTGTGGATGACACTGTTATGGGGGGATCTGTAGATGACACAGTGTTATAGGGGATCTGTGGATGACACACTGTAATGGGGAATCTGTGGATGACACTGTTATGGGGGATGTGGGGATGACACTGTTATGGGGGATCTGTGGATGACACTGTTATGGGGGGATCTGTGGATGACACTGTTATGGGGGGATCTGTAGATGACACAGTGTTATAGGGGATCTGTGGATGACACTGTTATGCGGGATCTGTGTATGACACTGTTATGGGGGATCTGTGGAGGTCACTGTTATGGGGGATCTGTGTATGACACTGTTATGGTGGATCTGTGGATGTCACACTGTAATGGGGGATCTGTGGATGACACACTGTAATGTGGGATCTGTGGATGACACTGTTATGGGGGATCTGTGGATGACACTGTTATGGGGGATCTGTGCATGACACTGCTATGGGGATCTTGGGATGACACTGTTATGGGGGATCTGTGGATGACACTGTTATGGGGGATCTGTGGATGACACTGTTATGGGGGGATCTGTGGATGACACTGTTATGGGGGATCTGTGGATGACACACTGTTATAGGGATCTATGGATGACACTGTTATGGGGGTTCTGTGGATGACACTGTTATGGGGGGATCTGTAGATGACACAGTGTTATAGGGGATCTGTGGATGACACTGTTATGTGGGATCTGTGGATGACACTGTTATGGGGGATCTGTGGATGACACTGTAATGGGGGATCTGTGGATGACACTTATGGAGGATCTGTGGATGACACTGTTATGGGGGATGTGGGGATGACACACTGGTATGGGGGATCTGTGGATGACACACTGATATGGGGGATATGTGGATGACACACTGTTATGGGAATCTGGTTATAACACTGTTATGGGGGATCTATGGATGACAATGTTATGGGGGATCTGTGGAGGACACACTGTAATGGGGGATCTGTGGTTGACACTGTTATGGGGAGATCTGGGAATAACACTGTGATAGAGCATCTGTGGATGACACTGTTATGGTGAGATCTGTGGATGACACTGTTATGGGGGATCTGTGGATGACACTGTTATGGGGGATCTGTGGATGACACTGTTATAAGGATCTGTGGATGACACTATTATGAGGGATCTGTGGATGGCACAGTTATGGGGGATCTGTGGATGACACTGTTATGGGGGATCTGTGGATGACACTGTTATGGAGGATCTGTGGATGACACTGTTATGGGGGATGTGGGGATGACACACTGTTATGGGGGATCTGTGGATGACACACTGATATGGGGGATATTATTATTATTATTATTATTATTATTATTTATTTTTAGAGCGCCATTCATTCCATAGCGCTGTACATATCATAAGCGGTGCACATACATAATACAGTTAATTGCCTTAAGCATGAACGAGACAAGTTACAGACTGGTACAGAAGGATAGAGGGCCCTGCCCGTGAGGGCTTACAATCTACATGGTATGGGGAATGGAGACAGTAGGCGAGGTGAAGCTGGTCATGGCGGTATAGAAGCAGCGGGGTCACTGGTCGTAGGCTTGTCTGAAGAGGTGGGTTTTCAGGTTGCTTTTGAAGGATTCCACTGTAGGTGAGAGTCTGATATGTTGGGGTAGAGAGTATAGGGGATGCACGGGAGAAATCCAAGTAATGTGAAGGAAACAGGAGGGGTGTGGACGATATCGGACTCTGGGAAAGCTGGATGTAGCAGTTAGCTTCAGAGTAGACATACCAAGTAATGGGAAGGAAACAGGAGGGGTGTGGACGATATGTGGATGACACGCTGTTATGGGGATCTGGATATAACACTGTTTTGGGGGGATCTGTGGATGACAATGTTATGGGGGATCTGTGGATGACACACTGTAATGGGGGATCTGTGGATGACACTGTTATGGGGGATCTGTGAATGACACTGTTATGGGGGATCTGAGGATGGCACTGTTATGGAGGATCTGTGGATGTCAATGTTATGGGGGATCTGTGGATGACACTGTTATGGGGATCTGTGGATGACACTGTTATGTGGGATCTGTGGATGACACTATTATGGGGGATCTGTGGATGACACTGTAATGGGGGATCTATGGATGACACTGTTATGGGTGGATCTGTAGATGACACAGTGTTTCAGCGGATCTGTGGATGACACTGTTATGCGGGATCTGTGGATGACACTGTTATGGGGGATCTGTGGAGGTCACTGTTATGGGGGATCTGTGGGTGACACTGTTATGGTGGATCTGTGGATGTCACACTGTAATGGGGGATCTGTGGACGACACACTGTAATGTGGGATCTGTGGATGACACAGTTATGGGGGATCTGTGGATGACACTGTTATGGGGGATCTGTGGATGACACTGTTATGGGGGATCTGTGGATGACACTGCTATGGGGATCTTTGGATGAAACTGTCATGGGGGATCTGTGGATGACACTGTTATGGGGCATCTGTGGATGACACTGTTATGGGAGGATCTGTGGATGACACTGTTATGGGGGATCTGTGAATGAAACACTGTTATAGGGATCTCTGGATGACACTGTTATGGGGGATCTGTGGATGACACACTGTAATGGGGGATCTGTGGGTGACACTGATATGGGGGACCTGTGGGTGACACTGTTATGGGAGATCTGTGGATGACACTGTTATGGGGGATCTGTGGATGACACTGTTATGGGTAATCTGTGGAGGTCACTGTCATGGGGATCTATGGATGACACTGTTATGGGGATCTGTGGATGACAATGTTATGGGGGATCTGTGGGTGACACTGTTATGGGGGGATCTGTGGATGACACTGTTATGGGGGATCTGTAGATGACACAGTGTTATAGGGGATCTGTGGATGACACTGTTATGTGGGATCTGTGGATGACACTGTTATGGGGATCTGTGGATGACACTGTAATGGGGGATCTGTGGATGACACTGTTATGGAGGATCTGTGGATGACACTGTTATGGGGGATGTGGGATGATACACTGTTATGGGGGATCTGTGGATGACACTGTTATGGGGGATCTGTAGATGACACAGTGTTATAGGATCTGTGGATGACACACTGTAATGGGGAATCTGTGGATGACACTGTTATGGGGGATGTGGGGATGACACTGTTATGGGGGATCTGTGGATGACACTGTTATGGGGGATCTGTGGATGACACTGTTATGGGGGATCTGTAGATGACACAGTGTTATAGGGGATCTGTGGATGACACTGTTATGCGGGATCTGTGGATGACACTGTTATGGGGGATCTGTGGAGGTCACTGTTATGGGGGATCTGTGTATGACACTGTTATGGTGGATCTGTGGATGTCACACTGTAATGGGGGATCTGTGGATGACACACTGTAATGTGGGATCTGTGGATGACACTGTTATGGGGGATCTGTGGATGACACTGTTATGGGGGATCTGTGCATGACACTGCTATGGGGATCTTGTGGATGACACTGTTATGGGGGATCTGTGGATGACACTGTTATGGGGGATCTGTGGATGACACTGTTATGGGGGATCTGTGGATGACACTGTTATGGGGGATCTGTGGATGACACACTGTTATAGGGATCTATGGATGACACTGTTATGGGGGTTCTGTGGATGACACTGTTATGGGGGGATCTGTAGATGACACAGTGTTATAGGGGATCTGTGGATGACACTGTTATGTGGGATCTGTGGATGACACTGTTATGGGGGATCTGTGGATGACAATGTTATGGGGGATCTGTGTATGACACTTATGGAGGATCTGTGGATGACACTGTTATGGGGGATGTGGGGATGACACACTGGTATGGGGGATCTGTGGATGACACACTGATATGGGGGATATGTGGATGACACACTGTTATGGGAATCTGGTTATAACACTGTTATGGGGGGATCTATGGATGACAATGTTATGGGGGGATCTGTGGAGGACACACTGTAATGGGGGATCTGTGGTTGACACTGTTATGGGGAGATCTGGGAATAACACTGTGATAGAGCATCTGTGGATGACACTGTTATGGTGAGATCTGTGGATGACACTGTTATGGTGGATCTGTGGATGACACTGTTATGGGGGATCTATGGATGACAATGTTATGGGGGGATCTGTGGAGGACACACTGTAATGGGGGATCTGTGGTTGACACTGTTATGGGGAGATCTGGGAATAACACTGTGATAGAGCATCTGTGGATGACACTGTTATGGTGAGATCTGTGGATGACACTGTTATGGTGGATCTGTGGATGACACTGTTATGGGGGATCTGTGGATGACACTGTTATAAGGATCTGTGGATGACACTATTATGAGGGATCTGTGGATGGCACTGTTATGGGGGATCTGTGGATGACACTGTTATGGGGGATCTGTGGATGACACTGTTATGGGGGATCTGTGGATGACACTGTTTTGGGGGATCTGTGGATGACACTGTTATGGGGGATCTGTGGATGACACTGTTATGGGGGATCTGTGGATGACACTGTTATGGGGGATCTGTGGATGACACTGTTATGGGGGATCTGTGGATGACACTGTTTTGGGGGATCTGTGGATGACACTGTTATGGAGGATCTGTAGATGACACTGATATAGGGAGATCTGTGGATGACACTGTTATGCGGGATCTGTGGATGATACTGTTATGGGGGATCTGTGGAGGTCACTGTTATGGGGGATCTGTGGATGTCACACTGTAATGGGTGATCTGTGGACGACACACTGTAATGTGGGATCTGTGGATGACACTGTTATGGGGGATCTGTGGATGACAATGTTATGGGGGATCTGTGGATGACACTGCTATGGGGATCTGTGGATGACACTGTTATGGAGGATCTGTGGATTGCACTGTTATGGGGGATCTGTGGATGGCACTGTTATGGGGGGATCTGTGGATGACACTGTTATATGGGAACTGTGGATGACACACTGTTATGGGGATCTATGGATGACACTGTTATGGGGGATCTGTGGATGACACTGTTATGGGGGATCTGTGGATGACACTGTTATGGGGGATCTGTGGATGACACACTGTAATGGGGAATCTGTGGATGACACTGTTATGGGGGGTCTGTGGATGACACTGTTATGGGGGATCTGTGGATGACACTATTATGGGGGATCTGTGGATGACACTGTTATGGGGGATCTATGGATGACACTGTTATGGGTGGATCTGTAGATGACACAGTGTTACAGGGATCTGTGGATGACACTGTTATGCGGGATCTGTGGATGACACTGTTATGGGGGATCTGTGGAGGTCACTGTTATGGGGGATCTGTGTATGACACTGTTATGGTGGATCTGTGGATGTCACACTGTAATGGGGGATCTGTGGACGACACACTGTAATGTGGGATCTGTGGATGACACAGTTATGGGGGATCTGTGGATGACACTGTTATGGGGGTACTGTGGATGACACTATTATGGGAGATCTGTGGATGACACTGTTATGGGGGATCTGTGGATGACACTGTTATGGGGGATCTGTGGATGACACTGTTATGGGTGGATCTGTAGATGACACAGTGTTACAGGGGATCTGTGGATGACACTGTTATGCGGGATCTGTGGATGACACTGTTATGGGGGATCTGTGGAGGTCACTGTTATGGGGGATCTTTGTATGACACTGTTATGGTGGATCTATGGATGTCACACTGTAATGGGGGATCTGTGGACGACACACTGTAATGTGGGATCTGTGGATGACACAGTTATGGGGGATCTGTGGATGACACTGTTATGGGGGATCTGTGGATGACACTGTTATGGGGGATCTGTGGATGACACTGCTATGGGGATCTTTGGATGACACTGTTATGGGGGATCTGTGGATGACACTGTTATGGGGGATCTGTGGATGACACTGTTATGGGGGATCTGTGGATGACACTGTAATGGGGAATCTGTGGATTACACTGTTATGGGGGGTCTGTGGATGACACTGTTATGGGGGATCTGTGGATGACACTATTATGGGGGATCTGTGGATGACACTGTTATGGGGGGATCTGTGGATGACACTGTTATGGGTGGATCTGTAGATGACACAGTGTTACAGGGGATCTGTGGATGACACTGTTATGCGGGATCTGTGGATGACACTGTTATGGGGGATCTGTGGAGGTCACTGTTATGGGGGATCTGTGTATGACACTGTTATGGTGGATCTGTGGATGTCACACTGTAATGGGGGATCTGTGGACGACACACTGTAATGTGGGATCTGTGGATGACACAGTTATGGGGGATCTGTGGATGACACTGTTATGGGGGTACTGTGGATGACACTATTATGGGAGATCTGTGGATGACACTGTTATGGGGGATCTGTGGATGACACTATTATGGGGGATCTGTGGATGACACTGTTATGGGTGGATCTGTAGATGACACAGTGTTACAGGGGATCTGTGGATGACACTGTTATGCGGGATCTGTGGATGACACTGTTATGGGGGATCTGTGGAGGTCACTGTTATGGGGGATCTGTGTATGACACTGTTATGGTGGATCTGTGGATGTCACACTGTAATGGGGGATCTGTGGACGACACACTGTAATGTGGGATCTGTGGATGACACAGTTATGGGGAATCTGTGGATGACACTGTTATGGGGGATCTGTGGATGACACTGTTATGGGGGATCTGTGGATGACACTGCTATGGGGATCTTTGGATGAAACTGTCATGGGGGATCTGTGGATGACACTGTTATGGGGCATCTGTGGATGACACTGTTCTGGGAGGATCTGTGGATGACACTGTTATGGGGGATCTGTGGATGACACACTGTTATAGGGATCTATGGATGACACTGTTATGGGGGATCTGTGGATGACACTTTAATGGGGATCTGTGGATGGCACTGTTATGGGGGATCTGTGGATGAAACACTGTTATGGGGATCTATGGTTGACACTGTTATGGGGGATCTGTGGATGACACTGTTATGGGGGATCTGTGGATGACACTGTTATGGGGGATCTCTGGATGACACTATTATGGGGGATCTGTGGATGACACACTGTAATGGGGGATCTGTGGGTGACACTGATATGGGGTACCTGTGGGTGACACTGTTATGGGAGATCTGTGGATGACACTGTTATGGGGGATCTGTGGATGACACTGTTATGGGTAATCTGTGGAGGTCACTGTCATGGGGATCTATAGATGACACTGTTATGGGGATCTGAGGATGACAATGTTATGGGGGATCTGTGGGTGACACTGTTATGGGGGATCTGTGGATGACACTGTTATGGGGGATCTGTAGATGACACAGTGTTATAGGGATCTGTGGATGACACTGTTATGTGGGATCTGTGGATGACACTGTTATGGGGATCTGTGGATGACACTGTAATGGGGGATCTGTGGATGACACTGTTATGGAGGATCTGTGGATGACACTGTTATGGGAGATGTGGGGATGATACACTGTTATGGGGGATCTGTGGATGACACTGTTATGGGGGATCTGTAGATGACACAGTGTTATAGGGGATCTGTGGATGACACACTGTAATGGGGAATCTGTGGATGACACTGTTATGGGGGATGTGGGATGACACTGTTATGTGGGATCTGTGGATGACACTGTTATGGGGATCTGTGGATGACACTGTAATGGGGGATCTGTGGATGACACTGTTATGGAGGATCTGTGGATGACACTGTTATGGGGGATGTGGGGATGACACTGTTATGGGGGATGTGGGGATGACACTGTTATGGGGGATCTGTAGATGACACAGTGTTATAGGGGATCTGTGGATGACACACTGTAATGGGGAATCTGTGGATGACACTGTTATGGGGGATGTGGGGATGACACTGTTATGTGGGATCTGTGGATGACACTGTTATGGGGATCTGTGGATGACACTGTAATGGGGGATCTGTGGATGACACTGTTATGGAGGATCTGTGGATGTCACTGTTATGGGGGATGTGGGGATGACACTGTTATGGGGGATCTGTGGATGACACACTGATATGGGGGATATTATTATTATTATTATTATTATTATTATTTATTTTTAGAGCGCCATTCATTCCATAGCGCTGTACATATCATAAGCGGTGCACATACATAATACAGTTAATTGCCTTAAGCATGAACGAGACAAGTTACAGACTGGTACAGAAGGATAGAGGGCCCTGCCCGTGAGGGCTTACAATCTACATGGTATGGGGAATGTAGACAGTAGGCGAGGGTGAAGCTGGTCATGGCGGTATAGAAGCAGCGGGGTCACTGGTCGTAGGCTTGTCTGAAGAGGTGGGTTTTCAGGTTGCTTTTGAAGGATTCCACTGTAGGTGAGAGTCTGATATGTTGGGGTAGAGAGTATAGGGGATGCACGGGAGAAATCCAAGTAATGTGAAGGAAACAGGAGGGGTGTGGACGATATCGGACTCTGGGAAAGCTGGATGTAGCAGTTAGCTTCAGAGTAGACATACCAAGTAATGTGAAGGAAACAGGAGGGGTGTGGACGATATGTGGATGACACGCTGTTATGGGGATCTGGATATAACACTGTTTTGGGGGATCTGTGGATGACAATGTTATGGGGGATGTGTGATGACACACTGTAATGGGGGATCTGTGGATGACACTGTTATGGGGGATCTGTGAATGACACTGTTATGGGGGATCTGAGGATGGCACTGTTATGGAGGATCTGTGGATGACACTGTTATGGGGATCTGTGGATGACACTGTTATGTGGGATCTGTGGATGACACTATTATGGGGGATCTGTGGATGACACTGTAATGGGGGATCTGTGGATGACACTGTTATGGGTGGATCTGTAGATGACACAGTGTTACAGGGGATCTGTGGATGACACTGTTATGCGGGATCTGTGGATGACACTGTTATGGGGGATCTGTGGAGGTCACTGTTATGGGGGATCTGTGTATGACACTGTTATGGTGGATCTGTGGATTTCACACTGTAATGGGGGATCTGTGGACGACACACTGTAATGTGGGATCTGTGGATGACACAGTTATGGGGGATCTGTGGATGACACTGTTATGGGGGATCTGTGGATGACACTGTTATGGGGGATCTGTGGATGACACTGCTATGGGGATCTTTGGATGAAACTGTCATGGGGGATCTGTGGATGACACTGTTATAGGGCATCTGTGGATGACACTGTTATGGGAGGATCTGTGGATGACACTGTTATGGGGGATCTGTGGATGACACACTGTTATAGGGATCTATGGATGACACTGTTATGGGGGATCTGTGGATGACACTTTAATGGGGATCTGTGGATGGCACTGTTATGGGGGATCTGTGGATGACACACTGTTATGGGGATCTATGGTTGACACTGTTATGGGGGATCTGTGGATGACACTGTTATGGGGGATCTGTGGAGGTCACTGTTATGGGGGATCTGTGGATGACACTATTTTGGGGGATCTGTGGATGACACACTGTAATGGGGGATCTGTGGGTGACACTGATATGGGGGACCTGTGGGTGACACTGTTATGGGAGATCTGTGGATGACACTGTTATGGGGGATCTGTGGATGACACTGTTATAGGTAATCTGTGGAGGTCACTGTCATGGGGATCTATGGATGACACTGTTATGGGGATCTGTGGATGACAATGTTATGGGGGATCTGTGGGTGACACTGTTATGGGGGATCTGTGGATGACACTGTTATGGGGGATCTGTGGATGACACTGCTATGGGGATCTGTGGATGACACTGTTATGGAGGATCTGTGGATTACACTGTTATGGGGGATCTGTGGATGACACTGTTATGGGGGATCTGTGGATGACACTGTTATATGGGTTCTGTGGATGACACACTGTTATGGGGATCTATGGATGACACTGTTATGGGGGATCTGTGGATGACACTGTTATGGGGGATCTGTGGATGACACTGTTATGGGGGATCTGTGGATGACACACTGTAATGGGGAATCTGTGGATGACACTGTTATGGGGGTCTGTGGATGACACTGTTATGGGGGATCTGTGGATGACACTATTATGGGGGATCTGTGGATGACACTGTTATGGGGGATCTGTGGATGACACTGTTATGGGTGGATCTGTAGATGACACAGTGTTACAGGGGATCTGTGGATGACACTGTTATGCGGGATCTGTGGATGACACTGTTATGGGGGATCTGTGGAGGTCACTGTTATGGGGGATCTGTGTATGACACTGTTATGGTGGATCTGTGGATGTCACACTGTAATGGGGGATCTGTGGACGACACACTGTAATGTGGGATCTGTGGATGACACAGTTATGGGGGATCTGTGGATGACACTGTTATGGGGGTACTGTGGATGACACTATTATGGGAGATCTGTGGATGACACTGTTATGGGGGATCTGTGGATGACACTATTATGGGGGATCTGTGGATGACACTGTTATGGGTGGATCTGTAGATGACACAGTGTTACAGGGGATCTTTGGATGAAACTGTCATGGGGGATCTGTGGATGACACTGTTATAGGGCATCTGTGGATGACACTGTTATGGGAGGATCTGTGGATGACACTGTTATGGGGGATCTGTGGATGACACACTGTTATGGGGGATCTGTGGATCTTCACACTCACAGCAGGTTATTTGGCAAGTTTTTTCAGTCAAGATGGAAGTGGATGCCATCTCTGCGATCAAGTGGATAAGGTGAGTATAATTTTTTTTTTACTTTCAGCTACCTTTTCAGTAAAAATCTATTAGTTCCCACGAACGTGAGGAAATTTGAATTTATGACAAATCAAATTTTTCCTGAAATTTGGATCGAAGTCCACTTCAGATGCTTTTATTCACGCAACACTAAATGTGGTGGTAGTGAATAATAGTGGTATGCACTCTCGTGAGAT
>CM065589.1:608574346-608706708 GCA_033119425.1 Bufotes viridis
CCCATAACAGCAAAACAGGCATCATGTCACCCACCAATGCAACAGGCCACTTTCAGGAATTTAGGCCCTAGCACCCAGACAGAGGAGAGCGGTCCCATAACAGAAAAACAGGCATTATGTCACCCAGCAATGGAACAGGCCACTTTAAGCAATTTAGGCCCTAGCACCCAGACAGAGGAGAGAGGTACCATAACAGCAAAACAGGCATCATGTCACCCACCAATGCCGCAGGCGATTATCATTAATGTAGGCCCCTGGCACCAAGACATAGAAGAGTGGTACCATAACAACAAAACAGGCATCATGTCACCCACCAATGCCGCAGGCGATTATCATTAATGTAGGCCCCTGGCACCCAGACAGAGGAGAGAGGTCCCATAAAAGCAAAACAGGCATCATGTCACCCACCAAAGCAGCAGTGCCCTGGAGTACAAGAATGTATGGTTGAGGGCGAGGCAGTTATAATTATCTATTCTGCACAAGGTACGGACAAGTCCTTTGGGATCCATGCCTGGTTCATTTTTTTTTTTTTTTCAAACAATCTTTTTATTAGACTTGCGGCAGAGTACCAGGTATGAGAGAGCATCATAAAATACAGAATGATACAGATACCGCTTATTAGAAGTGACATAAATTCCAAAGTCAAGGAAAGTGACAAAAGTACAAATGCAAACAATATTATGAAGAAGAGACACAGCAAACCCCCCCTCCCCCCCCAACAGTTTGCGCGACAAACACAACAGCGCTGTTTTTGGTGAACCCCACTACACCGGCCTCACGGACAAGGGAACACGTCCGTGGAGTGTTTCATACATATACCAGGTGGTGTTTTCAAAGTGAGAGATGAGTTTGGTTGTCACGGAAGGTGATAAAGTATTCATGAATAGAGACCACTTTTCAAAGAAACGTTTGGTTAGTTTTTCTTTTTCAGACAGTGTAAAGATCCAATCCATCTGGAAAAGAAAGTGTACCTTGGTCAAAATAAAAGGAACAGTAGGAACATTGGGATCCAGCCACAGATATAAAATACTTTTCCTTGTAGCTGCAGCCCAAGTATGAAGCATGGCTTTCTTCCCTCTGGAGAGAGCACGGTCTTCTTCTGCAAGGATATTGAAGATGGCCCATTGGGGAACTACATGAAATGAAATGTTATAGGTAGAGAGCATGTGAGCCTCGACCTGGTCCCACAGGGCTTTAACCTTAGTACAATCCCATAGATGGTGAAAGAGGTCTGTGTTGAGGCTGCCACACTTGGAACAAGAGTAGTTGCCATCCCCCGACATTTTATTTTTAATATATGGAGTTATATAAGCCCTATGGAATATTAGTGTAGCCATATCAGTATAACTACTGACTGGGGTATGCTTATGGATTTTCAATGTCGCTTCCAGGAGTTGTTTAGTGTCAAAATCGGGCAGATCAGTAAGCCACTTACAAGGACCAGTATCGGCAGTCTCCCAATTTATCAAGGGTCGAATAAAATTATAAATACGACTAGTGGATGAAACTTGGGATCTAGCATTCTTGATAAGAACATCTAAACCAGTCAGTCTGTAATTCTCCGGGAACCGGCGTAGGCATTGCTGAACAAAACTGCGCGCCTGGAGAAATAAAAATGGATTATGATTAAAGGCTGGGAATTTCTGAGAGGCCGCAGTGAAGGGGAGAACAGAATGGTTAGAGTCAAGCAAGTCCAAAATGTATATGTGCAGCTAGACCTTGTGCAGCTAGATTATTATATATTCTAGGTGGGTTACCATCCAAAAAGTTAGGGTTACCCAAAAAAGTCTGAAATGGTGTATTGGTTGAGGTCAAACCATTCATCTTCCGCACCTTACGCCAAGCTAAAATAGTATGCCACAGGACTGGTAATTGTGTAATATCGGGGGGAAGCTTGTCTCGTGGTAAATGTAGCAGCATCAACAGCGACAAATTAGGGCAAAGTTGACTCTCCAATGAAACATTAGCAAAGTGAGATCTGACTCTAACCCAGTCTGAGATATACCGAAAGATGGCCGCTTGGTTATATAGCCCAATATCAGGGAGATTAAGTCCGCCAAGCACTCTAGGTTGCTGAAGTTTAAAAAGACTAAACCGACTACGCACTGTGGAGTTCCAAATAAACTGTCTAAAGGCTTTTTGGAGAAGTTTAATGTCAATTTGTCGTAATAAAAGCGGTAAGGTTTCAATTAGATACAGCAATTTGGGAAAGAGTACCATTTTAAGAAGGTGACACCTGCCCGAAAATGTTAAGGAAAAATGGCGCCACGATTGAAGTTGTAACATTAAGGAGGCGATGAGAGGTTTATAATTAGATTGGTATAATAGTGCTGGATTAGCTGTGAGCTGGATTCCTAAGTAGGAAATAGAGTCGGTTCGCCACGAGAAAGGGAAGTCTGGGCCCCCGAGACGTCTGGCTGTACGGAATATCGGAAGCGCTTCTGACTTCTGGAAGTTGACCTGAAAACCAGAGCAAGAGCCAAAGGCTTCAATAGTGGACATAATGGCGGGTACGGCTTGACGAGGATTAGCTATAAAGAGTAAACATGTGAGCCTGTCCGAATCCCCTCAAATAAAGGGAGGGAATGTAGTGTCCTGATAAGGGGATCTAGCGCTATATTAAACAATAACGGGGACAGAGGGCATCCCTGCCGCGTTCCCCTATTAACAGCAAATGGGGTGGAAGATATCGAATTAACCCAGATCGATGATTTAGGCAGATGATACATCATCCGGACCGCCGTACAAAACACCGGTCCGAAACCTCTTTTTTCTAAAAGGGACTGCAGGAAACTCCACGACACACGGTCAAACGCCTTATCGGCATCGAGGCTGACCAGGATATTAGACATTTGCCTATTAGCCCTGGAAGACGATATCACTCCCACTGCGGTTCGGATATTATAAGTAATAGATTTACCGAGCATGAAACCTGTTTGCGCCGGGTGAATAATATCCGCCAGGATTTTCTGTAACCTATTTGCCATAATTTTGGAAAAGATTTTAAAATCCACATTGAGGAGGGAAATAGGGCGGTAGGATTCAACTAGTAGATGATCTTTACCAGGTTTCGGGATTACCGTAATTAAAGCGTCATTAAAGCCGTCCGGAATGGAGCTCGCAGAAATAATATTATTAAATAGAGATTTGAGATGGGGACTCAATGAGGAACTGAGCAATTTATAGTATTCGCTACCAAAGCTGTCAGGTCCAGGAGCCTTAGATAGCTTAAGGGACTTAATGGTATCTTGTACCTCTTCCAAAGAAATGGGTCCGTTCAACAGCGCCCTTTGATCATCCGAAAGTTCCGGAATGAAAGAGTCGGCCAAAAATAGAGACTCTGAAGAGCTGGGCTCCACAGGCGCTGTATAAAGAGACTCAAAAAAGGCCCTGAACTGCTCCCCTATCTCGGCGGGATGCGTGAGGTGATCACCGGACTGCGATTTTATTGTGGGGATTTTAGTAGCGGATCGAAATGGTTTAGTCATGGAGGCAAGGAGTCTGCCCGGTTTATTCCCCCAACGAAAATATTTGTGCTTCTGATAGTTAACATCCATTAAGGCACGTTCGTGAGCCACCGCTTCTGCTCCAATCTTAGCGTCTAGGTAACGTTGTTTTAATTCAGGGGTGTTATGGAGCTTAAACAGTTTATAAGATTGAGTGAGAGCGGACTGCGCAGCTATCAATGAGGCCGCTAGCTTTTTCCGTTTATGAGCTATGTGGGAAATAATATGTCCACGAAGCACCGCCTTAGAGGCCGCCCAGAAGAGATTGATATCATCCACATGACCTGCATTGTCCTCCGCATAGGAACACCAGAATCCAAAAATCAAGGATTTAAATTCTTGAGAATTGTACAAATATGCCGGGAACCTCCACTTTTTATAAAGCGGGATCGGGGTATTCAACGCAAGCTCAAGCAGGACAGGTGCATGATCAGAGATATAGATATCCAGTATCCTGGAAGACCTTAATAAAGGAATAAAAGTATGGGGAATCAGCCAATAGTCAATCCTCGCATGGGAGTCATGTACCGGCGAGTAGTGGGTATATTCACGATCAATAGGGTGCAGCAATCTCCAGGGGTCTATTAATTCTAATTGATCCATTAAAGATTGAATGGCGTTCGTTTGGGATAGTGACACATGGGTTCTGGCAGATGAACTATCCAAACATGCATCATGCGTAATATTGAAATCACCCCCAATAATCACATTATGCAAGTCCCAATTAGACAAAACATTTACCAGGGAGGCAAAAAAACCTGAGGAAGAAGTATTAGGTGCATAGACATTAACCAAACAATAAATGGTACCTTCAATTTTAACCTGAACTAAAAGAAAGCGACCTTCAGGATCCTCAATGGTATCAAGAATTTCAGACTGAATCAAGGAGCTAAATAGAATGGCCACGCCTCTCATTTTTTTTGAAAAAGAAGCCTCCACACATGTGGGGAATTTTCGATTCCGAAAATTGGGATGTTTACCCTTGATCCAGTGCGTTTCCTGAAGGAAGACAATGTGGGCCTTTAATTTGCTTAAGTGGTTCAAGACTTTTCTTCGTTTGACCGGAGTATTCAGACCATTAACATTCCAAGTACACCAGGTCAAAGAAGAAACAGAAGATACAGGTACAGTATTAGGAACCGCCATTTTAACCAATACCAGCAGGTGGCCATAAAATGCAAGAATACAGCAGTGAGCAGTGAAAAAGACACCCGTCCCAGCGAGCAGGCATCTCTCTCAGGAATTCGTGAGGGACCCAACAGCAATGCGCACAAACATCCCCAATAACACAACATTTTATGACTAATGTAACATCATGACATCGCCTAATAAAGCCTAGGGGCAATGTCGCTACAGTAATAGATAACAGTATTAATAAAATATATTCCATGGTAGGAATACAACAATTTAGGTAATCAAACCAGAAGGACAGTCTTTAGTCCCGGACGGACTGGAGCACGCATGGGAACTCCACCTTCAGGTCGACGTAGTGGTACGGGTAGGTGAAGCCTGAGGAGAACATTCTAGCAATGCCAAAGCCTTCTGGGGGTCGTCAAAGACCCATGCTTTACCCTCCATGGAGAATCGGAGAACGGCTGGGTACTGGAGAGAAAAACGTATAGACTTGTCCAGCAGGATCTTGCATGCCTTACTGAAGGTCCTTCTTTTTTCCACCACCGTCGAAGAATAATCCTGGAACATCAGTAGTTTAGAGTTTTCGTACTGAAAAGAGGGTGCCTGGCGGTAAGCGGTCAGGAGTTTCAACTTGTCCTGATAATTGAGAACCTTGAAAATGACTGGACGGGGTCTAGCAGAGTCCCCAGTACGTGGAGGACCCACCCTATGAGCCCTTTCCACCGAGATGGTGGACGTAGTTGTCTCCAGTTTGAGTGTCTGGGGTAGCCACTCCGAGGTAAGCCACAGTAATTCACTGGGACGGACGGATTCTGGGACTCCAATAAGCCTCAAGTTGTTGCGCCTAGAGCGGTTCTCAAGGTCATCTATTTTATCTTGCAGAGTAGTCAGCAAAGTGTTCTTGGAATCCATTTGTTCCTTACATACCATCACAGTGTCCTCTAGATCTGATATTCTTTGCTCCGCCTCCGCAAGGTGAGTGGAGTGAGATGTAATTTGGGAAACTATGAGATCTAAAGAAGACTGAAAGGCCGTCAGTCTCATGTCAATGGTAGGCATTAGGAGATCCAGGATTGCCTGGGCAGTAGCTTTCGAGGAGTCAACAGGGGGATCCTCCATGGTTTTAGTTGGAGAAGACGGAGCTTGGCTCCTAGCTGACGATCTGAGCCCTTTTGTAGAGGGTGTTTTCCCAACAAATTTATCCATAGAGGCTCTAGGCAAGTGGGATAGGCTTCACAAAGTAAACAATGGTGGAGTCGCCAAGCAACTTATACTACATGAAAAACTGATTAAGGTCCAAAATAGAACTTGCAAAAAATACTTATAGCAGAAAGGAGAATCACCGGTAGTATACGCTTATAGCATAAAATGTCTTTTAATGCGCAATTTGAGGAGGGTGCCACCTGGGCACCTATCAGGTCGAGACCAATGGCCTCTAAGTCCCCTGGCAAGGAGGAGAGCCGGGCGCTGAGATGGTTCAATGCACCCTTGTCCAGCCCCTATCCAGACATGTGTAGGCAAGGAGTCTGGGGCTCGTATAAAAAGCGAGTTTGTATATACTCGCTATCCAGAGGACCTGGGAGGACTAATGATGTTAGGCAATGCCTTCAGGATACATATGGCCCCTGTCAACGTGATGACAGCGTACAGTTCAGTAGTGCGGGACTACCTGAAAACAGGAAGCCCTTAGTAAGGGCAAATATTAGCTGAAGAGAATGAAGAGAGCACACACGCTCTTGTTGAAAAATTGGGTCAGTGGCCCTTTAAGAGAGAAGCTTAGGTGGCAGAACCACAGTACACAGTTCCTTATGAAAAATTAAGGCAGGGCCTTCAAATGTCGCACAGTTTAGGCGGCAGCGGTTCGATCCAGCTGAGACCACCCAGCAAAGGCTGAAAAAATTGGGTCAAGGGCCCTTTAAGTTGATGAAGTGCACGGCAGAACTGCAGAAGAGTTCCTTATAAAAATTAAGGCTGTGCCTTGAAATACACCGGAGTGTAGATGGACAGTGGGTCAGTACAGGCCAGCGGGTGGCCTACTATGGCGGTAGTGCGGCACTGCACCGGGCCCCAGGGAGGCAGAGATGGTACTCACGGAGGGGAGTGCACCGCTCCACAGTCAATGCGACTCGATGTTTGCAGGGCTCCAGTCAGTCCACCACAGGCCGCAGGCAAGGCAGCACTGAGGATTCGAGTAGGCGGGGAGACCGCTGGTGGAGAGTGCGGCGCCAGGCCCCAGGCTGGAAGGGGGCGGTAGGCCGCAGCCGCACCGCCGCACACCGACGTCCCACGGAGCTCTCGGACGGCTCAAAATGAGGTGGGGCAGCCGAGGGTCACTCCTGGCGTGCAGGGTGGATCATCAGTGAGCAAGATGCAGTCGGATGCCACCCGATTGTAGGTCTCAGGTACGGAGCTCTGCAGAAGCGCATCTTCTCCGGTCGACTTCCGGTCACGCCCCCGCCTGGTTCATTTTAATGAACGTGAGCTTGTCCACGTTGGCTGTGGACAGGCGGCTGCGTTTGTCTGTAATGACGCCCCCTGCAGTGCTAAATACACGTTCAGACAACACACTGGCCGCAGGGCATGCCAGCACCTCCAAGGCATAAAGGGCAAGCTCTGGCCATGTGGACAATTTGAAGACCTGGAAGTTGAATGGGGCAGAACCATCAGTCAGTACGTGGAGGCGTGTGCACACGTACTCTTCCACCATGTTGTTGAAATGCTGTCTCCTGCTAACACGTTCCCTATCAGCTGGTGGTGCAGTTTGCTGTGTCACGGTGACAAAACTTTTCCACATCGTGGCCATGCTAACCCTGCTGTCTGAAGAGCTGGTCGTGACACAGCTGCGTTGGCGACCTTTTCCTCCTCCTCCTCCGCCTCTGCCTTCGCCTTGTGCTTCCACTTGTCACCCCCGTGTCAGTTGGGAATGCCCTCTGGAGCGCATCTACCAGCGTGCGCTTGTAGTCGTGCATCTTCCTATCACGCTCCAGTGTGGGAATTAAGGTGGGCACGTTGTCCTTGTACCGGGGATCCAGCAGGGTGGCAACCCAGTAGTCAGCACAAGGTAAAATGTGGGCAACTCTGCTGTCGTTGCGCAGGCACTGCAGCATGTAGTCACTCATGTGTGCCAGGCTGCCCAGAGGTAATGGTAAGTTGTCCTCTGTAGGTGGTGTATCGTCTCTGTCCTCCGTATCCCCCCAGCCATGCTCCAGTGAAGGCCCTGAGCTGCGTAGGGTGCCACCCTGCAGTGAAATCAGTTCCTCCTCCTCCTCCTCCTCTACCTCCTCCTCCTCCAAAAGAGTGCCCTGGCTGTCCACATATGTAGCTGGCCTCTGCTAGTGCAAGAACCCACTGGTGGTGAAGTGGTGCTGAGCGACTGACCCGTGCATACTGCATCTGAAACTCCACTATTGCCCGCTGCTGCTCGCACAGTCTCTCCAGCATATGTAAGGTGGAGTTCCACCTGGTGGGCATGTCGCATATGAGGCGGTGAGCAGGAAGGCCGAATTTACGCTGCAGCGCAGACAGGCGAGCAGCAGCAGGGTGAGAACACTGAAAGCTCGCACATACGGACCGCACTTTCAGCAGCAGCTCTGACATGTTTCTGGTAGTTTTCAAGAAACTTCTGCACCACCAGATTCAGCACATGCGCCAGGCAAGGAATGTGCGTCAAACTGGCTAGTCCCAGAGCTGCTACGAGATTTCGCCCATTATCGCACACCACAAGGCCGGGCTTGAGGCTCACCGCCAGCAACCACTCATCAGTCTGCTGTTCTATTCTCTTCCAAAGCTCCTGTGTGGTGTGGTTTGTCACCCAAACACATGAGTTTTAAAACCGCCTGCTGACGTTTACCCCGGGCTGTGCTGAAGTTGGGGGTGAGGTTCTTTCGATGACTGGTTGTGGGGGTGGTAGAAGAGGAATAGGAGGATTAGGATGATGATGTGGAGTAGGAGGAGGAAGCAACAGCAGGCAACGAATAATGCCCTGCGATCCTCGGTGGTGGAAGGACATGCGCCAAATCCACCTCGGGCCCTGCCGCCACTAGGTTAACCCAGTGTGCAGTTAGGGAGATATAGCGACCCTGGCCGTGCTTACTGGTCCATGTATCTGTGGTTATGTGGACCTTGCCACAGATGGCGTTGCACAGCCTTGATTTTATCCTCCACTTGGTTGTGCAGGAAAGGGACGGCTCGCCTAGAAAAGTAGTGGCGGCTGGGAACAACGCACTGGGGGACAGCCACTGCCATCAGCTGTTTGAAACAGTCCATCTCCACAAGACGAAATGACAGCATTTCAAAGGCCAGTAATTTTAAAAAGCTGGCATTCAGGGCCAAGGCTCGAGGGTGGGTAGGTGGGTATTTTCTCCTTCTCTCCAATGTTTGGGAGATGGACAGCTGGATGCTGCTGTGTGACATGGTGGAGATGCTTGGTGATGGTGTCGTATGTGGTGGTGTTGGTGGAACATCCTCTGTTTGCTGGTCGCCAGGTGCCACGGTGACGCCAGAGGTGGAGGGAGAGGCTGAGCCAGCAGCAGAAGAGGGAGCAGGAGGAGCACTGCAGTTCGTGCTTTGCATGTAGATGCCTGGTCATGCAGGTTGTGCTCAGGTTAAGAACATTTATGCCTCGCTTCAGGCTCTGATGGCACAACATGCAAACCACTCGTATCTTGTCGTCAGGACATTGTGTGAGGAACAGCTATGCCAATGAACTCCTTGGAGCAGGCCTTGGTGTGCTCGATGCCTGGGTGTGGTGGACAGTAGCAGGCGTACTGTCTCTGGAATGGCCGCTGCGCTTTTGCACCCTGTTCCCTCTTTTGCTGTGCTGTTGTCTCTGTGCGACCACCGCCTCTTCCTCAGAACTGCACGCCTCACTAGCACGACCTTCAGTCCAGTCCGGGTCTAGAACTTCATCATCCTCCACATCATCTTCCACCCATTTATGACCCCTGCCCGGTCTGCACATTGCAGAAAGCCACAGCAGTTGGCACCTGTGTTTCGTCATCATCAGACTTTTTGTGGCGGTATTCCCATGTCCTCATCCTGCAACAAAAGTGGTTGAGCATCAGTGCATTCAAGGTCTTCCTCTTCTGGGGCAGGGCTAGGTGGATGGGCTGGGAAAACCCTGCCAACAGAGTCATCAAAAAGCATGAGACTTTCCTGCATGATTTGGGGCTCTGACTGCTTGGCTGATTTGCAAGGGGGTGAGGTGGAAGGCTGATGGGCATGGGCTGCAGGTGCCAACTCTGAGCTTTCTGTGTTAGATACTGTGAAGGAACTGGAGGCACTGTCAGCCACCCAATCTACTATCGCCTGTACATGTTCTGGCTTCGTCATCCGTAGATTGGCATTTGGGTCATCCGTAGATTGGCATTTGGATCAAATCACGCTGCATATTCTGTCGCCTACTCGCACCAGAGAAAGATGTTTGACTTGGAGCGGTAGTTGGCGCTGAACAGCCACGTCCTCTCCCAGCAACAGGAGCTCCACCAACACCACCACGACCATGCCCACGTCCCTTATTTGATGTTCTCCTCATTATTTGCGTTCACCCACCAAGCTGAAAGATTGGTCTCTCTCCAGTGTCAATTTACCTGCCACTAGTTGACAATTACGTTCGCTAAGGCAGTGCCGGTGTCATAAAAATGCTCTGTGAACCCAGAATAATGTTTTTTGGGCCCAAAATACACTGATTCTCAATTTCTATGCGGAAATGTAAAAACTTTTTGGGGTACGCTGTATGCACAAGTGGTTTGTGGAACAAGAACAAGTATTTTTGAAATAAAATACAGAAAATTATTATTTCACTGCTGTAAATTGAAATTAATTATTTATACGCCGGATGCACAACAGTTTTTTCGGCCTAAAACAAGTTGCTTTTTTCAATAAAACCCCAAAGTGCAATTTTTAACTGCTTTACATTAAAACTAGATATTAATACTATGTATGGACACCAGATTTTGGGACCCAAAACACGAATTTGGTCACCAAAATTCACAAATGCAGTATTTGACTGCTATAAATTGGAAATAATTATTTAAACGACGGATGCACAGCAGTTTTTTAAGCCTAAAACACGGCTTTTTTAAATAAAACCCCAAAATGCAGTGTTTTACTGCTGTAAATTTAAATTAGATATTTATACCGTGTATGTACAACTGCTTTGTGAAGCAAGAATATTGCTTTTTCCCACAAAAAAGAATAATGCACTATTTCTCAGCTGTAATGTGAAATCGGTATTTAGGCGGTGTATTTCAAAATCCTTTGTGGATCAGGATTTCCACTCTTTTGTAAAAAAATACACTTATGCTGTATTTCACAGCAGCAATGTAAAATAGGTGGTTGGAATGGGTATTTCAGACTGTTTGGTGGACCTTGAATAACATTTTTTTTCTATAAAAAACAAAGAAGCACTATTTCCCTGCAGAAATATACAATATGTCGTTGGACGGTGTATGCAGAACTGTTTTGTGGACAAAATTACAAAGATTCTCTATTTCACCACAGAAATGTCAAATATATATTTTGGCGGTGTAAAATAGGCTTGGTGGATCAGGATGACCACTTTTTTTTAACTAAAATACACTGATGCACTATTTGATAGCTGAAATGGTATATACGGTTTAGTGCATTGTATACACAAGGGCTCCGTGGCACCACAGATCCCAGGCTAGACAAATGGACTATGTCACCCCTTAAACATACAAAAGGCAATATAGGAGACTTGGGCAGCCAGAAAAAAAAAGGTGTTTTTCCTTCACTGAGCTGCAAAATAGGATTAGGCTGATGTTTCTGGCTGGCTGGCACACATGCAGTACACTGCAGTGGCTAATATGGCCGCCGAGCACCACCTCAGTAACAGATGGATTACAAAAAAAATTTTGCTGTATTTTGTGGATTAAAGTAGCACAGGTTCTTCTTATTTCTGCCCTTTTCTGTCCCTGATCGCAGCAACAACATCCTCTCCCTAAGCTCAAATCAGCAGAGTGACGTGTGGCAGTATGTGACTCCAGTTTATAAAGAGGCTGGGTCACATGCTGCACCCAGCCAATCACAGCCATGCCATTAGTAGGCATAGCTGTGATGGCTTCTTAGTGCAAGAAGTAAAAAGCTTGCTGATTGGCTCTTTTGAAAATGTTCGTGTTCGGGTCCATGTCCCGAACACCCCAAAATTCGGTATGAACCCGAACTATACAGTTCGGGTTCGCTCAACTCTACTTACAGGTTAATGTTGGCATCAAGAAGAAGTGCACTCCTTTTACACCGTCGTCAGCTGATTCCACATAGATGTCTACAGAACCTGTTCTATTAAACGCTTATACAAGTAGAGCCCCACTGACAGAGGAGTAAGCAGTAAGCAGTAAGTTGGTATTGACGTCGCTGAATATTTTGCCCTTCCTCTGATCCGTCAGAACAATAACCACCAAAAAATGGATCCTGTCTGTGGATCATCCGCCTTCACGCTGTCAGCATTTTGTCAGTAATCCATCAGTATTGCTAAAGCAAAAAAAAAAAAACAGGAGTGGATCTAAAACAGAGATGACATGTGAATGGAATATTTGCATGTCTTCTGTGTTTTGTACCCACTTCTGCTTTTGGCTACCAAATTATAAGCCAATTCTGATGCAAAATAGTCATTCAGGCCTTACAGCTGTTACATAGAAAGGATCCATTTTGCATCTCATTTTTCCTTCCTTCTGACAGATCAGAAGAAGGGTCAAATAAATGATGATGTCAGCCAGGCCGAAAATCAAAATAGTGGCCCAGTCATGAAGTGTGAAGGGTGGAACCAGAATGAGAAGTGCACAGAGTGGCCCTATGACATAGTGGTGAGGTGGAAGCAGCATGAGGAGACCACAGAGTGGCCCAATGACAGAGTTTGGAGGTGGCAGCAGCATCAGGAGGCCACAGAGAGGCAAAATGACAGTGTGGAGGTGGTAGAAGCATCAGGAGGCCACAGAGTGGCACAATGAGATAGTGTGGAGGTGGCGGCAGCAGCAGCATCAAGAGGAGGCCACAGGGTGGCACAATAACAGTGTTGAAATGGCAGCAGCAGCAGCATGAGTAGACCACTGAATATCACAATGACAGAGTGTGGAGGTGGCAGCAGCAGAATCAGAAGGACCAGGCATCTTCAAACTGCGGCCCTCCAGCTGTTGCAAAACTACAACTCCCAGCATGCCCGAACAGCCTACAGGTATCAGCCTACAGCAGGGCATTGTGGGAGTTGTAGTTTTACAACAGCTGGAGGGCCGCAGTTTGAGGATACCTGATCTAGACTGATGCATCAGGCATTGGTGGGTGGAAATCCTCACTGATCCACGCCTGATTCATCTTGACAAAGGTCAGGCTCTCCACATTTTGGGTAGAGAGGCGAGTTCTTCTTGGGGTAACTATGGCCCCCACCGGACTAAGCACCTGCTCTGATGCCACAATACTGGCTGGGTAGGACAGCTTTTCCAGGGCAAACTTGGCCATTTGCGGCCACAAATCCAGTTTGGCTGCCCAGTAGTTCAGCGGATCTTTAATGTGGGGTGGCAGGGTGCTGTCTAAGTATGCCATCACCTGCTGGTTCAGGTCCTGCTCCAGGTCTAGCTGCTGCTGCTGCTGGTGAGTAGTTTTTTGACTAGGCGGGTGAAGAAAGCTGCTCATCGGCGACTCTAGACTCAAGTTACTGCTGATGGAGCTGCTCCTACCCCCCCACACTGCCACAGTAGCCATGGCAGAGGACGTGAGCGCAGAGGGCACCCCCAGTCAGACCTGCAAAAGGATGGACGATGGCGAAGATGGGCAGCTAGCAACTGACTACATACGATGTCTCTATAGTAGTTCAGTTTGTCCTCCCTCTCAGCGGTTGTAAAAAAGGCCCCCATTTTGGACCGGTAGTGAGGGTCGAACAAAGTGGAGAGCCAGACGTCAAGTGGGCATGCAGTTGTCTCTTGGCAATCGCTTTGGTGATCGATTGCTGACGGAATGACTGACGAGGAGTAGGAGGAGGAGCAGGAACATCTGGACCAGCAGATGATGGGAAGGACAGACAGCTCCCTTTGGCTGAGGTGGTGGAGCCTTGACTGCCTGAAATTGGGTACATGTGACTGGGTGCATGCAGCGGCAGGCTGGACCCCCACATCGGAGCCACGGTTATCCCAGGTCAATTTATGGTGACGCTGCATAAGTTGACGCATGGGCGTGGTGCCAACATTGGCACCCTGGCGACGCTTTACATTCTGCCAACAGATTCTTCGAATGGCCATGTTCACCTCCTACAGCGGCTTAACAAAAAACTGCCACACCGCCGAGTAGGTGATTTTACCCCCAACACTCCACACTGACTGACTCTTGCCACCGCTGCTTCCGTGAATCCATGCACCACTACTTTCCAGGCAGTTAGGCTCATGCGAAGTGGGTAGTTTATCCCGGGCATGTTTGACTCCCGACCTCCCACTGCTGCCACCCTGCTGACTCACGCTACCGACTTGCTGGCTCCACCATTGCCTCACGGGCAAACTGCCACCCTCTCCTGCCGATGATGATGAAGCCCCTAATTTACCCGGGTCCCAAGGCCATCAGCGACATTATCATCATCGAGTATTGTCTGTACGTCACTGATGTCCTCCTTAACGGTCTCTGGGTTAGGAGCCTGACCACTCGCAACACCAGCTCTCACAACACTCTCCCCATCACTACTTGGCCGCCTACCGGAGGAAGCAGCGGTTGTCTCCTACACATCTTGGCTGGCCAGTAGCTGCTAACTTTCCTCTAGTAGCTCGTCCTTGCTGTATAGTAAAGCTGAGCCCACAGCATATAGGGCACAGGGCCTGCTGCCGGACCATGCCACCTAAGGTTTGTATCTGACGAACCCACAGACTCTTGGCTGGGTGTGTCTGAAGTCACTTGGGATGAAGTAGATGACAGAGTCAACCATTCAAGAACCGCTGGGTTGCTGGTCAAGACACGACCGCTAGATGACAGCGAGAGCTCAGGCCTCTCGCTGTGACTCCTGCTGCCATGCCCGCAACTCCTGCTGCCACATCCCCTTACTCTGATGCGACCTGTGCCAGAAAGGCCTCTGCCACTCCCCTGTCCAGGGCATGGCACTTCTCTGTCTGACATACTGTTAGAATAAATAAATAAATAAATAAAAAAGGAAATTAAAACACCCGAAAAAAGTCTGTAATTTTCTCACTTGACCACACAACGGCTAATAATAAGCATTTTTTCCCCACTCATACTTGCCAAAGTGGGCTTTAGAACAAATAACTGCACTGCTGAATGGCAAATATATATATTTTTGCCACTAATACATGCCAAAAAGGGCTAATAAGCCCTTTTTTCCGACTAGTACAAGCCATAAAATGCTTTAGAACATATTACTGCACCACACAAACGCAAATAAGACATAGAAATATTTCCTTGTAATAAACCCTGTAATGGCTGTAACAAACAGCACTTGAATCCCAATAACAAAAACGGTTTGATTGAATTACCGAGCTGTATAATGGCAATTTGGTGCCCAGTCAGTGCAGCAAGGTTTAATAGGATTGTTCCTATTACTCAGGCTGTAACCTCCCCTACTGAACCCTGTTTTGCTTCAATACTGTGGAATGAGTCCTCCCTAATCTTTCCCTGAACTTCTATCTAGCAAAATAAAATTTTTAGCGTCTTTTCTGCCATTGTCTGTAACGCCTGCTGACGTTTCTCCCTGCACTAAGTACACTGGAAAATAGCTGAATCCAAGATGGCTGCCGCTATTTATAATTTTAGCTGTGACATCACAGGGGCCGGCTAGCTGCTGATTGGCTGCATGCATGGCATTATGGGTGATCCCTCATTCCCAGAGTTCCTTGCTCCATGTCCTTACACGTGTAGCAGCCATTTTAGGAATAAATACGCCATTCGTTACCATGAAGTGAGGAAATTCAGATTCGCTGTGAATTGCATTTCTCTGGAAATTCGGATCGAATTCCACTTTGTCAACTTTGATTCGCTCATCTCCAATTAGACCCCTGAATTGGTAATAGTTCATTTTATTTTTGTCTACCACAATACATTAAACTCTTTGTCAATCTACACTGTTTCTATATAAATAACTGCAAAGAACTGAAACCTCTTTAGGAGATGGTCTTGGCACATTCTGGAGTTTTTTGGATGCCACAAAGCCACCTTCACAGCAATTGAACCTTTCTCCTTGACGTTCTTGATGATCCAATAAATGGTTGATTTAGGTACAATCATACAAGCAGCAATGTCCTTGCCTTGAGTCAAAGGAATGATGACTGCATGTGTTTCCTAGGAGTTAATCATGGTTAACAGAACAATCAGTCCCCCATCTTTTAAAGCTACCTGTCTGCTTTTCTAATTCAATCAGCATGACACAGTGATATCAGCTGCCGTGTCCTCTTTAACACTTTCTCCTGAGAAGTTTTGGGGATATTTTTTTGTGATTAAGTTCATTTTCATGGCAATGAATGACTTTGCAGTTAATTGAAATTCATCTGATCACTCTTTATAACAATCTAGAGCAGCGATCTTTGTATCTGTCTCAAAATGTTTCAACATGACTGTATGTGCTTAAAACGGCTCCAATATCTTAAAATAAAAATCTATATGAGAAATTCATTTTACTATCACATCACTAATACATTATCACCAGCAGTCAATAGAAATTGTCGTTCTTTAACGAATACCGTCCTACAGAGACATCTTATTATTAGTGGAACAGGTCTGACATCTAGTGGTTGTACTAAAATTTTCCTTATCCTGTTAAAAATCAATTTACTAATTACAAAATTTCTAATTAAAATAGCAAAAACTACAAATTCTAATTACAATTTACCAAAATTTTTTATATTGTGTACACCGAGTCTGAATGCAGTGGATCCAGGTAATATCTTCAGATGTTGTGTTCCTACTGAGTGCCTTCCTGATGAGAATTGCTCTTCTGCTGCATGGAGTCCATTGCTGTGTAACCCCCTTCAGTAGTAACAGTCGTAGTCATGTCATATATTGTCCTGGGACAGAAACATGAAAGTCAAGTGTTCATGGGACACGCAGACAACTTCCAATGGATCCCGGCTATCTGTCTCTGATAGATCTGCATGGAGCTCCATATAGTAACACCTCAGTCTATTTGGTATATTTTTCATCTATTTCCCTTCTGTTTTTTATTTTCTATCTCCATTTTTAATCCTTCTCAGTTCCATCTTTTCATATTTCTCCTCTTCCACTAAAATGTAATATTTAACATTACAGGGAACTTGTCATTAAGAAAATTATTTCATGTTATAGGGAAGGAGGAACTTAGTAGATCAATACAGAATTTTGTGAAAAATGTTTCAGAATAACATGAATTATTGATTGAAATTCCTGTTCTTTCTGTGGGTGGTCTTATCACTTAGTGACAGCTATCTTTCTACACACAGACCGCCCATGGAATCCTAGGCTCAGAGGGTGAACAGGCCCCATTAGTGATACCTAAGAAATGTGTGGTGCAAAAGGCTGAGATTAGAAAAGAAAGGCTCTGCCAATGTTGTATATGCAGTGACCCAGTGTTTCACTGCTAAAGGAGTTATGTTTTAGTCTGCTGAATTATTGCTCTTAAAGGTGCGGGGATCTGCCTTCAGGTAAGAACACAGCAGCAGCCTTTTAGCAATGAAAGCAAAGCAACTGTTGTCTTTTTTCTTGACAAAGCAACAACGAGGCAGTAAACGGCAGTGACCAGCTTGCTCCAGGAAGTCTAAAGAATCAATAAAGTCCTGTATCTGTAGCATAACACAGGTATGGTATTGCACAGTACCGTAACGCCATGGGGCTGCAACTCCAGTTTAGCCTCTAATACCACACACCAATCCACAGAGCTCCAAAGTCAGAGATTTGGAAAAATCACCAACACCTGACACTGCTGGCTGTTTTGGGCCAATCAAAACCCAGCCTGGAATGTGGAGAGTAGTCACCCACCCAGCACTATAACTACTCCCAGATACTACTCTCAGATATTCACAGCTATACTAAATGAACAAAATGTCAACCACCTACTGCCGCTGACACATCTTACTGGCTCCTACTTCACTGAGGCTAGGTACCTCTGTGACACGTATCTACCATCAACGATGGTCCCTTGTGCCCTCCTACATAGGTTATTTTATATAATTTCTTCTAGGCTATGTATATGGGGTTATTTCCTTATAGAGACAGCTGCTAGGCAAAGGTGGGTCCAACCTCTCTAGTAGGGAGGTTTCAGAAAGAGCAGCTCTGGAAAACGTCTGTGAAGGTTCTCATTTATCCAGGTCATGGTATATCTGTAAAGAATAAATCAAGGCAACTGGACTTGCTGTAGATTTCTTGAAAATGTTTCACTCGTTCACTCGTTCTTGGAAGAACGAGAGAAACGTTTTCAAGAAATCTACAGCAAGTCCAGTTGCCTTGATTTATTCTTTACAGATATAACTCTGGAAGACATCAGGGAACAGACACATGGAGGACCCAAAGGAGACAGAACCAGAAGGTATCCTTTGAGGGGGTAAAAATTAGCATTTATTCAAAGTGGTGGAGGAGCCATAGAGGGATAATGCATGAAACACAACTATAAAGGTTAGGCATGTATTTTATCTCATGGATTTCAAAGCAATTGACTGGGCTAGTCAATTCAGGCTCCTAGTCCTACTTAAGAGACAGATTGTAAATCTGATAAAGGATTGGCACCCCCGCAGTCGGCATTGCAGAACCATATATTGAGAGAGCGAATTGCACCCCCTGGCTGGAGTGGAAAGATAGCAGTGGTAACCCAGGGAGCATCTGTACAGTCTCTCATATAGGCATCTTCAGGAACTGTTTTGTAACATTCAAGAGCTGTGTCTACTTCTATAAATATGTGGGTGTGTGAACTGCAAAGTTGTCAGTAAAAAACTGTTTACTTCTTTCACCAAGATGGCCTAGTCATTACCTTCTTTGTAGAGCTCATTTCACTGCCTTGTACCCCACAACTCTCCAACACCAAGGGCACCCCAACAGGGACATACATATAAATCACTGGACCCCATAGCAAGATTCTAAATTGGGCCCCCATTCCCCTTTTGTAGCCCCTCCCACCACCCATTCCAGGCCTCTCCCTTTGCTACATGAACTATGCTTGCTGCTGCGTTTTATATTGTATGCCATCAAAATATAGAAAATAAAGTGCAGACATGGTGCAATAAATTCATGAGTACAAGTGATTATTACTAAGTATTCCAAAACATGATTATTAATGAATATATCCAATGCCAGTTGTGATATAAAATACCTTCAATTTCATTGTAGAAATAAAAGGTATTTTTCTAGTCAGTTGTCTATCCTTTGAACATAATGTCGTAGTTCTATCTAGGTCCAGGATATTAGATTTACAGTATGTCTCTGTAATAGAGATGTTGGGCAACCCCTACTTTGGAATTTACCCTCATCTCATCCAGGGTAGAAACCACTGCATTCTCATCAGATACGATTCGTTTAACCCATAAAAACTGACTTTATAGTAAATGTCTCACCATATTCCTCGGATGACAACTGTTGAAATGTAACAGAGAGTTCCTATCAGTGGGTTTCACATGATGTTCAGTGTACAGATGACCCTCCTTAAGTATTACAGTAGTATCTAAAAATTGTAGATTGTTAAAGGAATGGACCAGGGTAAACTTGACATCAGGATCAATCTGATTGAGAAAAACATGGAAGTCCAACAATTCATCAAGTGTCCCAAGCCACAGAAGAAAAATATCGTCGATGTATCTCCACCATCTTGCCACGTGTGGGAAGTGGTGGGAGGCATAGACGACATCCTTCTCCAAGTGGCGCATATATATATATTGGCATACGTAGGGGCCACATTGGACCCCTTTGCCACGCCCCTCCGTTGTACAAAAATTGGTCTTGAAACAAAAATTAAAATGCAAAACAATTTCCAAAAGAGAAATAATTTAATGTCTAGCAGCCTCAGAGAGATTAGAGTTGTACAAATGTTCACGTACAACCCCAATACCCCTGTCATGATCAATTGATGTGTACAAGCTTGTTACATTGAAAGATGCTAAAATGATCCCAATCCGATCAGATAAATCCACATCTTGAATTTTAACTAAAAATTCAGAGGTGTCACGAATATATGAAGAGGTATGTATGTATATTTATATATATATATATATATATATATATATATATATATATATATATATACTGTGACAACAGCACTGCCAAGTTCGAAGACGGTCGAAACGTTGCTGTCACTGGGTTAATAAATTATCCACGCCTTTGGAATTTGGAGTGCTGCCGTCTCTTTTTGGATATCTACTTAACATGGACTTTGTTGTTGGTCCTCGACTGGATTTGCACCCATATAACACAGTGTGTTGTTCCCTAATTTCCTTTTCATTATATATATACAGAGCAGTGTACTGATGTAAGACATAAAAGGAATATTAGATGCAGTGTGTACAGATATATGTGGTCAGTTATACATTATGGTCACTGTGTGAGGTGCATGAGGTAGTGGTCACTGTAACTGTCTGAAATATTATATACTGTATGAGTGAGCAATAAATAAAAACAGGGTATGGATGGGGGCAAATGAAGAGAAAAGTGGAAGACCTCCTCTTATTACTCCATTCCATTCTGTATGACCAATGCAGAGCTGATTGTGAACTTCTAATACTTGCTGTTAGGGGTTGAAAGACCTGTGACGATGTCATCACAGGTTCGGGCAGATGTACCTTTCAAACCTAGGAACTGCACTATTTTTAGTGCAGTTTCTTTGCTAGATCCTGCAGGACCTGCGATGTTGAAGATGATGTCATCACAAGTCCTGGTAGATGCACTATTCTAAACTGGGAACTACAATTAAGAAATGGGAGCAATTAGGGGGTGGGGCTTCTCCTCCACTGAGGACCCCCCTTCCTCAAGGGCCCCATAGCAGCTGTGTGGTCTGCCTATATGATAGGTATGCCACTGCACCCCAACTACCATCAGGCGGGGGACCCAACAACAAGGGTGGGCTCCAAGGGGAAGAAAGTGTGTGCTCCTCTCTACACTGTGCATCACCCAGGGAGCATAGAAGAAAACCATAACTACCTTGAGTATTGCTACCATGCTTACCATTGCCACCACTCCAATCCCCTCGCCTCCACTGCAGACTGCAGTGTATTTGAGTTTTTTTTCCCACTGGATAATATTTGTGTACTTTTTTATGTTGTTAATTCTCCAGTGAGCCTGTGATGTCATCACAAAATCAGTATCACAATAACCCTTAATGGATCAGGTTTGAATTCCTTTATATTCCTTCATGTGGATAAATGTAAAGTTATGCATCTAGGTAGTAATATTCTCAGTGCATTTATATGTCCTAGGGGATGTAACACCGGGAGAGTCACTTGTAGAGAAGGATTTGTGTGTCCTTGTAGATTGTAGATTAAACATCATGCAATGTCGATCAGCTGCTTCTAAGGCTACTAGCTTCTAAGGCTACTAAGGCTACGAGGCATTGACTTGTGGAGCAGGCATGTAATATTACCATTTTGCAAAGCGTTAGTGCAGCGTCATCTGGAACATGCAGTTCAGTTCTGGGCACCAGTCCATAGAATGGATGCCCTGGAGCTGGAGAGAGTACAAAGAAGAACAATTAAACTGATAAGGGGCAACTTAGTTATGAAGGAAGATTTAAAGAATTAAATGTAGTTACTGTTGAGGAGAGATGTCTAAGGGGAGACATGATTAACCTATGCAAAGATATAAATGGGCCCTACAAAAAATATGGTGAAAAACTGTTCAATGTAAAATTCCCTAAAAGACCAGATGCAATGCCTCCAACTGAAGAAAAACTCCAGAAGTGTCAAAGCTAGTGATGAGCGAGCATGCTCGGCCGAGTATTGGTTCGGCTTGAGCATCGCTATGCTCAGCTCTCGGCTTAACTCGGCTGAGCACCACGTGTGTTTGTCGCATTGCTCGAGTCTCCTCCCCACACGTTTGGTGCCTCCTAAGTAGCCAATCAAGGTCCAGGTAAGTAATTCCCTTCAGTGTAAGGCCATAGCCACGTTAGCTGTAAGCCTTACACTGATTGGCTGGCCGGAACACATGATAAATGTTTATATAGGAGCTGAGGTCCGGCTTTCAGATGATTCAGCATCAGGGAGAACCGACAGAAGGCAGGGACAGATAGCGTTTTGCTGTAAACTTACTGATTTTACTCAAAAATCCTTAGCTTGAAAATCGCATTTTTAAGTACCCAAACTTCTAAAAGACAGAAAGATTTCAGATTAGTGACATCCACTGTACGCCATCAGAAAGCATTGTGTGGAGCAGACATTATAAAAAAGGGCTTATTCACTACAGTGTGCCTGCTATCGAGATATACACTTCACCATTATAAAGCAGTGTGTTGGGCAGACATTCTAAAAAGGGGCTTATTCACTACAGTGTGCCTTCTAGTGAGATATACACTGCACCATCAGAAGTCAGTGTTGTAGGCAGACATTATAAAAAGGGGCTTATTCACTACAGTGTGCCTGCTATTGAGATATACACTGCACCATCAGAAGTCAGTGTGTTAGGCAGACATTATAAAAAGGGGCTTATTCACTAAAGTGTGCCTGCTAGTGAGACATACACTGCACCATCAGAAAGCAGTGTGTTGGTTGGGCAGACATTTCAAAAAGGGGCTTATTAACTACAGTGTGCCTGCTAGTAAGATATACTCTGCACCCAAGGATAATAAAACTCCTGTAATCCACTGAATTGCTTCAAGTGTTGATTTTTATTCAGTAAGCGGGTTTCCAGTATCAAAATACATTTTTTCGGCATTTAGCCTTCCTCGGAAAACTGGATTAGACGCACGAGATGTGTATGGGGACCTAGTGGGCGCGCTGGAGAGGGCTCTGTGGCCCTAATGGCATGGGAGAGGTTGTGGGCAAGCGGCCCTGTGGAGTAACGCCAGCAGAGAGTGATTTATATTTTGGCACATCTGTGTGTGCGTTTAGGCATCAACCGTATATATAGAGTTTTCCAGCAGAGAATACATTTTATTTGGGACAAATTTGTATCCTATATAGAACCATATCTGAATACAGTGTTGATATTACAAATAGTATACTGCCCGACATCTGTTGTATTTTGCTTTTGCTTCCAATACTGAACTATATCTGAATACAGTGTATTTTATGAATTCCATTATCTTGGGCCTAGTATACTGGCCGAAATCTGTTGTATTTTGCTTCCAATACCGAACTACATCTGAATGCAGTGTGTATATTACAAATTCTATTATCTTTTGGCCTAGTTTACTGGCTGAAATCTGTTGTATTTTGCTTCCAATACTGAACTACATCTGAATACAGTGTGTTATTACAAATTCCATTATCTTGGGCCTAGTTTACTGGCTGAAAGCTGTTGTATTTTGCTTGCAATACTGAACTACATCTGAATACAGTGTGTATATTACAACTTCCATTCATCTGGGCCTTGTAAAGTGTCCACAACCTGTGGGTTTTTGTATCCAATACTGTCCTGCATTAGAAAACTGTGTCTTTAGCGTACAGTAAAACAATCTGCGCCACATCTACAGACAAAACCATTAATACAAAGTAGGCGCGCACAAAGGGAGGGGAAATTGGGCATGATGCTGATGGTTCACGCAGAGGTTTTGGCCCTGGATGCAATGAAACAGAGTTAAAATGATGTAGCAGAGGGCCTCCAGGTGCGCTAACCCTCTAAAACAGTGAAGGCGATGGCAAACCTTTTAGAGACTGATTGCCCAAACTGCAACCACAAACACACTTATTTATCGCAAAGTGCCCACACAATCATTTACCCTGAATACTACAGTACAATACAGTATATCTTCCATGTTCCTTATTATTTAGCTATAATAGTCTGCCTACAGTCAATTTTCCTTGGCAAAGGCATCTGAGTGCATCTGAGTCTCACTTCCCTTCTGGGATTCACGTCCTCTCCTATCCCTTGGTTGAACTTGATGGACTTACAGTATGTTATTTTTTCAACTGTATTGAGTATGTAACTATATACATCTGAGATCAAGCAGAACCAAGTCTGTAACAAACCACTAAATGCACCAGTAGTTCTATTTACACTTAAGTCTATTTTAAGGTAAAGGAGGTTTTTGTACGGCTCTGTATCACTGTGTGAGAGGAAAGCTATAGCACCCTGCTGACAGTAATAATCTCCTGCATCGTCTTCTGTCACTCCACTAATTGTTAATTTGTAATTAGATCCAGATCCTGATCCAGAGAACCGGTCTGGGACTCCTGTATGTCGGGTATTTGCATTATAGATAAGAAGCTTTGGCCGTTCTCCTGGTTTCTGTTGGTACCAGTGTAAGAAGCCGCTTACACCTTGACTGGCTGTACATGAGATGTCTAGTGTCTCTCCTGGGGACACAGAGGTATAATCTGGAGATTGGGTCAGTACAATCTCTCCACAGGATCCTGAGGAGAAAGAAGAGGAGACATGAATGGATTTCTATCCTAGCTGTAATATGTCCTCTGTGCTGCTGGACGTTACACTGTGTCAGTGACTCTCACCATGAATAGAGATCAGTAAAACACACAGCAGAAGCCCCTGAGAAGCCATCTTTATGTCTCTGGAGTGACAGGCACAGACTATAGAGATGTCACCTGTACAATGTGTCCTATATAACAGCTGGAGTCACTGGGGAACGGCCCCCGAGAGGAAATACACAAATATAGGGAAATTATTTTCTGCTTCTCATGACCACAGTTATCATCTCTTTAGGCATGAAAAAAAGACAAGATATAAGAAATCTAATAAGGAAGATGTTTCTGTATTGTACAATCCTTCTTGTTCGCAATTTCCCCCCTTTAGTGCATCCATGAGTAGCAAATAGAGATCAGCAAATTCTTTGAACATTTTTTCAGGTCTTATGCTATTGAATTGTTCAGACAATTCGATTCAGGTTCAAATCCATTCTACTTGAATAAGAAGTCCTCCAACAGGCCTAAAATCTGTATATGACAGTCTAAGGTCTTTTTTGTTACTATTACTATTTTTTCACTCTCCTCCCCACCACTCCCTTTCACTTTTAACTATTAGGCTCACAGCACGGTACCGGTACAATGCTTGGAGGGTCTTTCAATATGGTGTCTGCTCGTTTCGAACAGCAGAAGCCAGCGGCTAATATCTGCAACAGGCATTAATACCGATTGCAGGCATTTAACCCTTTCGATGCTGTTGTCAAGTATGAACACGGCATCCAAATGCATAAAACCTGGAAGCATGCTCTTCCGGCTTCCCCCATGGGCCGATCAGGGAAGCTGTTCCTTCGTTTTTATGTACTGAGTCTCTCTGAAAAGTACCAGTGGATTACAATTGTAGTTCATATGGAGGCTTGCAGGTGGCGGGCCAATGTAGGATAACCACAAACTGAACTTACACTGTAGTTACTGGTCCTCTGAAAACAGAATTCTCTCCCTGGTCTATCGCAGACACTGGACAATAAGTTATACAACCAAAAGGCAATTGAATACTAGAAGTTTATATGTAAAGGATTTAGTGGCGTACCTACCATAAAGGCAGACCACTGATAACTGTTATAGTGCCTGGAGCAGAACTGCTTCTCTGTTGCCAATACAAATTCTCTGCATTTTTTCAATCAGTTGCTACTAGGGGACCTCAGTGCAAAATGGATAATATACAGCTTCCATTGAATTCAATGGTTGTATACATTTTCATGCTCTGAGCTCCACCTAGTGGTGACTGCAGGCAGACAGTTTTCTTATATACTATGTGAAGAGAAACTGGAGATTTATTAGGGTATGTGGATAAGGCCTCATGCACATGGCCGTTGGTGTTTTGCAGACCACTAACCGCGGATCCGCAAAACACGGAGGCTGTTCCGCGTTCCGTTCTGCAATTTGCGGAACAGAACGCGGCCCGTTGTAGAAATGCCTATTCTTGTACGCAAAACGGACAAGAATAGGACATGTTATATTTTTTTTTGCGGGGCCACGGAACGGAGCAAAGGATGCGGACAGCACACGGAGTGCTGTCCGCATCTTTTGCGGCCCCATTGAAGTGAATGGGTCTGCGCCCGAGCCGCAAAATATGCGGCTTGGACGTGGACCACAACAACGGCCGTGTGCATGAGGCCTTAAGTGGATGATGTGAAAGGTCATTTTTTAATATTGTAATATTTTTTTTTTACTGCATAATAAAGTCACAAATCCATCAGAAATCTGGTCGTGTTTTGCATTTTACGTTGCCTGGGAGTGGTCTGTACATGTATACTGGGAAACTGGTTAGACAGAAAACCACGGCACTCGTGTTGACATGATTTGCTGTACTTTTAATAGTTAAGTTTCAGTTCCATCCAGATTCATTTTACAATTGAGAAACGTTTCGGTCCCGTTACCGGACCTTGATCACCGCCTATGGCAAAAATAGTATGCAAAATAATCATTATGTGCTGGAGGGACGGATCAAATATATACAGAAAAGGTATACGTTAGACATGGTATACAGACGCGGATTCCGCCCAGGGAGACGAAGACCAGGACTACAAGGCGAGGCCGAGGCCGGCGACACCACCAACCCACCTGGGATTCAAACCAGATCACAGGTAGGAACACCGTAGTAAATATTTCACAACGTACTTTGTCACCAGCTGAACTTAACCTTCTCTCTAAAGGACTTACCTTTTGTCCCTACACTCCCTTACACCAATTCTCACTGGAACAAGAATTACAGAGATTTTACAGGTCCATTAGATTAAAAGCCCATTTCTCCCAACCTAATGTAACTCCAATCAATCTAGCTCAAGTCCCCACTGCTGAGCTTAACATCAAATCATTCAATTTATCTAATAAGAGTATTTTCATGCCACCAAGACACTACCACGCAGCAGAGGCATTTATTGATCTAGTCGAACAAGACATTAAAAATAATCTACAAAACCTCAGGAACGGGACACTACACACTCCAAAAAACCTGACAAGTGAGGAACAGATTGCCCTTAACACGTTGAGTAAGGACAAATCCATAACCATCAAGCCAGCAGACAAAAGCGGGGCCATAGTTGTCATGGACACCTCGGCCTATATCACCGAAATTAGGAGACAGTTGACTGACACATCAACATACGAAAAATTGCTAATAATCCCATTTTCCGAATGAAAAAAGAAATCACCTCATTACTTGACCACTACCTTGCTCTATGTATCATTGACAAAGCCACTTATTCTTTTCTCATCAATCCCAATCCAGTAACCCCCGTGTTCTACACCTTACCCAAAATACACAAAAACCTTAACCATCCGCCAGGCAGACCTATCGTAGCCTCCACTAACTCCATCCTTTCCCCACTCTCCATCCTACTGGAAAAAATCCTGACCCCACTAGTGAAGAAAACACGATCTTTTTTACTAGACACTTCACACTTTCTGTCCATCATTTCCACCATCGCCAACATCACCTCCGAACATTTACTGGTAACACTTGATGTAAACAGCCTTTATACTTTTATATCCCATGATAAGAGCATACAGGCAGTATCCTCACTTCTCTCGACTTCCGATTACTCGTCCAATGCACAATTATTCTGCATTGAATTACTACGATATGTCCTCCATAACAATTACTTCCTTTTTGGGGACGATTTTTATATCCAAAAGCGCGGGACCGCTATGGGGGCTAACGTAGCACCCCCGTATGCAAATACATTTATGGCGCAATTCGAGGAAGACCACGTCTATACACACTCCTTGTTCCAACAGCACGCCACTGTGTGGCATCGTTACATAGACGACATTTTCTGTATCTGGACCGGAAACACTGAGTCACTCACATCCTTCATTAACTTCATCAATCATCAAGACCCGAACCTATCCTTTACTTCCCATATAGACAAAAAATCCATCACATTTTGGATACTGTAGTCATAAAAACGGACATGGGCACTCTCACCACTGATCTTCACAGAAAACCCACAGACCGGAACACTCTATTACATTATACTAGCTGCCACCCCCGTAACACAAAGAACTCCTTACCCAGCTCTCAATTACAAAGAGTTACCTGCATTGTTAGGGAACCCACTTTACGACATCAACGTTTAACCGAGATGGCACAAAAATTTAGTGAACGTGGTTATCCCAACACTCTGTTACAAAATGAACTTAACCAAGCCGCATCCAACCAAACTATCAGACCCAAACCATCTCCCGCTCCTCGGATCCCACTAGTCCTTACCTACCATCCTTTCGCACCCAAAATTCAGTCTATAATTAGAAAACACTGGTCTATTTTACAACAGTCATACCCAACAGTAACAGAATTTTAACAACCCATTCGTATGTGTTATAAAAGACCAAAAATCTTCGGGACAAATTGGTACACGCAGATGTAGGCTCCCTAACACCTCAAAAAAGACAAACTACTCTGGCACCTAGGAAAACGGGCACATACCCCTTCCTAAACTGCGCCCAATGCACCAACGTTATGAAAGGCAACAGAATTATACATCCCCACTCGGGCAAGGTCTACTACGCTAGAGACTTTTTCACATGCAACTCCTCGTTTGTGGTTTATCTAATCAAATGCCCCTGCGGCTTAGCATACGTCGGTGAAACAATTCAGAACATACGCGACAGGATTTCCAAACATAAATCTGACATACGATGCCGGAAAACTGAACTACCGATCCCATTCCACTTTATATCTGCCCAACACCGCATTTCACAACTCCAATTCCAAATTTTGGAACACATTCCCACAGCAAGAAGAGGCGGGGAGCGGATAAAACGCCTCAAGGAACGTGAATCTTTTTGGATCTCGGAACTTAAAACTCTCTCACCATATGGGCTTAACAGAGATTTTGACTTTTGTATTTGCTAATAATGCATATGTTAACAGAATAAGACTTTAATATTCATTCTTCCAGCTACTCAACAATACCGTATTATAACAATGAACTTGATACAGTACTATGTTTGGTATTTCTACTAATGTGTCTTTTTCTCCACTTTCTCCACAGACCAAATGATTTTGTTCGGAAGTCCAGGTAGTATACCATTTCACTGGTACTATTAAACTTAGCCTTAGCTAGATAAAAGTTATCAACAACTTGACGGATACAGGCATGTCAGGACCTAAATCTTGATCAAATAATGTACTAACACTTACTAAAACTTTAGTATTCCGATGCTTTCTGTCATACCTGTATCACTTTAATTTTTACACCATACTGTACCTACTGCATCTTCTTTTACTATAACCATTACCGTGTAGTTCATATTGTCTGTTTTTCCTATCGATATATATATATATATATATATATATTACATACAATTTACTCTCCATGGTCCCCCCTGCGGATACTCCAATATATATAATCACCCTTTCCATATATAATCACCTTTCATTACATACAATAGAGTCCCCACAGTGTATCAAGTACTACTGGCACTCTACAGCAATTGCCATTTTTGCCATAGGCCGTGATCAAGGTCCGGTAACGGACGTTGGCCAGTTTCTCAATTGTAAAATGAATCTGGATGGAACTGAAACTTAACTATTAAAAGTACAGCAAATCATATCAACACGAGGGCCGTGTTTTTCTGTTTAATCTGATTGACTTCCTTACCACTGGGCACCTACCTCTATTTAAAGAAGGAGTGCCATCCAACCTAGAGTTATACTGGGAAACTGGGGCCATGAGATCTGTGCATGCCCCTGTCAGGAACCATGCAAATCATGAATCTTCAAAGGTGCTGTCATGGCTTTTAATATTGATCACCTATCCTCAGGATAGGTTATCAATATCAGATCGGCAGGGGTCTGATACCCGGCACCCCTGCCGATCAGCTGTATGAGAAGATGATGGTTGCAGTGTGCACGTGCTGTCTCCCGTCTCTCTTCCTGTTCACCCCTGCTGTCTATCAGAACCCCCGCCGATCTGATAATGATGACCTATGCTGAGGATAGGTTATCAACATTAAAAACCCGGACAACCCTTTTAATTATCTGGGTACAGCTCTGGGTAGACCAACAAGCAGTCTTATGATAATATTCTGCTATTGAGACAACCATGTAGAGGATAAGGATTGATGGTAGTGATTAGGAACACAGCATTTTTAAGGCATACTAATTGAAACTGACCAGAAATATGCAAACTGACTTGCAGTATTATATGGGAGCAGTATAACAGTAGCATGTGGCCATGTTATGTGGATGTCATACAAAACTGATTGCTTATAATGTGTGAGCTAAAATTATGAGAAAAATTGACTAAACATGGCAAGCGAGGAGTTTACTTTGGTGATATTCTTTGCAGACTGAATTGCAGTATTAGGGTACTTTCACGCTTGTGGCAGGACGGATCCGACAGGCTGTTCACCCTTTACTTTCCCTCTACTGTTCTATTCTTGTAATGTATTGACTTGCTCAATAAAATTTGTTAAAATGAATATGCCAGGCAATAAGGGAAAACATCCAGACCCAGAGCACAGTACAATTTAAAACTCCATGGATACATAGAGAAAAAAACACTGTCATTTCTACACTGAAAATGGAGAATGTTTCCCTGTGTTGTACCCCAACAATATTATTTGTATAATATATGTGAATGTATCACTTATTTCTCTTCATAATATATAGGACCGGAATGTGAATGAGGTTTTTGTGCCGCTCTGTATCAGTTTGTGAGGGAGTGATGATGATTCTGCTGACAGTAATAACCTGCTGCATCTTCTTTTCATATTTCATGTATGCTAAGGGATAATTCACATCAGGTTCTGGTCCCAGAATTATTGCTTGTGTTGCTGTCTTGTAGATAAGAGGCTGTGAATGTTGTCCCTGTTTTGATTGTAATCTTATGCTGCTATAGAGGCTGGGACCGCCTGTATATTAGATGAAGAATGTATCTCCTGGGGACACAGACATATAATCTGGAGTCGGAGTCATCACAATCTCTCCACAGGAAATGTAGAAGACAACAATAATATATTATCTAATATATAAAGCTAAGAGTATGTGTGTATGTCCGCTAAAGGAATCCGCACCGTTGCATTTACAATCACGAAATTTGGCACATAGGTACATCAGGTGTCCAGGAAGGTTTCAGACAAAATCTCAGCTCTCTAGGAATTACCGTTCCTGAAATATTCCCAAACAAATGCAAATATGGTCACATACACGGTCACATGACCCTTATCAGCAAGTAGAAACTCTCAGGCCCTTATTCTCCACATACACACAGTTTTTCACCAGGTTTCCATAACAACCCAGCCATTTTTCTTCATTGCTCTAGCTCACCTGTAAAGGGGCAGGGTGCTGTGGATGACACAGTTAAGGGGCAGGCTGCTGTGAAGGTCACAGTTAAGGGGACGATCTGCTATAGAGGGCTCTGTTATGGGGGCAGGGTACAGTGGAGGTCACAGTTAAGGGGACGGTCTGCTAAGAAGATCAGTGTTAAGGGCTAAGGAGATCAGTGTTAAGGGATGGAGTGCTGTATATGCCACTGTTAAGGTGGCAGGGTGTTGTGGAAATTACTGTTAAGGAGATGGGGTACTGTGGAAGTCACTAATAAAGGGGCGGCTGCTGTGAAGGTGACTGCTAAAGGGGAGGGCCACTATGGAGGTCACTGTTAAGGGGTTGGGATGATGTGGAGGTCACTGTTAAGGGGACGGATTATTGTGGAAATCACTGTTAAAGAGACATGGGTGCTGTGGAGGTCACAAATAAAGGGCCGACTGCAATGGACGACACTGCTACAGGGGCAGACACTGTGGAGGTTACTGTTACGGGGGCGAGGGAATGTGGAGGACACTATTAAAGGGGCAGCTGCTGTGGAGGTCACTGTTGAGAGGGCGGGTTATTGTGTAAATCACTGTTAAGGAGACGAAATACTGTGGAGGTCAGGATCATAATATCTGACAAGTAGGAGAGGAGGATGAGGCAGCTCTTTACCTCAGTGTTGTAAAGTAACCGGTCTCTCTCTTACCCTGTCCCTATAAGACCTTAGAATGGCAGTTGTGAATGTCTATTTGCTATATCTGTGATAGTGATGAGCGGCATAGGCAATATTCGAATGTGCGATATTTTGTCAATTTTTGGCCGAATATTCGCCATAAATTTGCAAATTCGAGAATTCGTGATCTCCAGTCATTATTTACTTGCTTGAAAAATCGGCAACGTAATATATTCGCGATAAAAATTCGTTTTTAGAATATTCGCGATCAACACTAAAGGGTTGGCAACTTTCCTATTGGTTGCCGATATTTGCGATAAATTCGTGATTAGAGTATTCATGATCAGCACTATTCACAGATACAAATATGTATCACTATATTCTAAATATTCACAAATTCTCGAAGTGGCGATATTCACGATTAAACTTCGCGATTTGAATATTCATGCTCAACACTAATCTGTGACAAACATGTCTTATCATATTAGTGGCTGAGATCACAATGATGTCTATGCTTGTACTATAAAATAGCGCCTGATAGACCAGACTTCCCGACTTATTGGATGCAAAGCATTATGGGCAAAGTCACCAGAAGGGGCCACACCCAGAGTCATGTAATCTTTCAGGCATCATCTTTCCTGACCTGTTTTTCACCCTAATGTATAGAATTTGATATGTAAAATGGCAGGCATGCATGATTCATTCAAAGCACATTGCCAAAACCTTTTGTGAAACTCATAAGATATCCGATTCGTGAAGAATTAATTTGCTCATATCTAGTGACGATTATAAGTGGGGCCCCGAAGGACACATACCAGCATTCTTTAGGAGTCGGCTAGCAGTTTGGCAGAAGTAGTGACCTTGCCACCGACACTGTTTTACTAAAACATGGCTGACAATTATAACTTCCTGAGACCAGCAACACAAACATCAAAACTTTAATGAGGTTCTCCAGGACTTTATATTGATAATTTTGCTTAAGGAAAGGTCACATCAGTATTAGAATGGCGGAGGTCCAACTACTGGCACCACCATTAATCAGCAGGCGATAGAACTACGTTGCCCTGCTCTACTATGTAGTAGATGGAGCCGTTTACTGCAGATCTACTCTTATGCAAGTAAATGAGCGGAGATGGCAGATCTAATATTGATAAACTGTCCTAAGAAGAGGCCATTAATATAAAACTTCCAGAGAACCTCTTTAAAAAGACAAGGATCTGCAAAAAATTGTAGACATGAATATCTAAAGGCACTGTGAAGTCTATTTTTATGTCATGTGACTGTCATCAACAGCTCAATATCATAATCACTTTTGATGGTTCAGGTTTAAATTATAATCATCTGAAATAAAGCAGAACCAAGACTCTAACCACTAAATGCACCGGTAGTTTTATTTTCATCTAGATCTATATTCAGCTCTAGACTTCCCATTATATGTGGAAGGAGGTTTTTGTACGGCTCTGTATCACTGTGTGAGAGGAAAGCTAGCACCCTGCTGACAGTAATAATCTCCTGCATCGTCTTCTGTCACTCCACTGATTGTTAATTTGTAATTAGATCCAGATCCAGATCCAGTAAGACCCGGTCTGGGACTCCTGTATATCGGTTGCTTGCATAAGAGATAAGGAGCTTTGTCCGTTTTCCCGGTTTCTGTTGGTACCAGTGTAACCTGCTGCTACTTACACCTTGACTGGTTGTACATGTCTAGTGTCTCTCCTGGGGACACAGAGGTACGATCTGGAGATTGGGTCAGTACAATATCTCCACAGGATCCTGAGGAGAAAGAAGAGGAGACATGAATGGATTTCTATCCTAGCTGTAATATGTCCTCTGTGCTGCTGGACGTTACACTGTGTCAGTGACTCTCACCATGAATAGAGATCAGTAAGACACACAGCAGAAGCCCCTGAGAAGCCATCTTTATGTCTCTGGAGTGACAGGCACAGACTATAGAGATGTCACCTGTACAATGTGTCCTATATAACAGCTGGAGTCACTGGGGAACGGCCCCTGAGAGGAAATACACAAATATAGGGAAATTATTTTGTGCTTCTCACGACCACAGTTATCATCTCTTTAGGCATGAAAAGAAGACAAGATATAAGAAATCTAATAAGTAAGATCTTTCTGTATTGTACAATCCTTCTTGATCGCCATTTCCCTCCTTTAGTGCATCCATGAGTTCAGCAAATTGTTTGAAATTTTTTCAGGCATACTATTGAGTTCTACTCCATTCTTCTTGAATCAGAAATCCTCCAATTGTCTAAAATTGGCATATGACGCTCAGAGGTCTCTTTTTTGTTATTACTAGTTTTTCTCTCTCACCCCCACCACTCCCTTTCCCTTTTAGCTATTAGACTTGCACCATTGTACAGTTGCGAAGCTAGGAGGGTCTTTCACTATGGTGCCTGTTCGTTTTAAACAGAAGAAGCCAGCGACTAATGTCTGCAACCGGCAATAATACCGATCGCTCACATTTAACCATTTAGATGGTGTTGTCAAGCATGACTACAGCATTTAAATGCATAAAACCCGGGAGCACGTTCTTCTGCCTTACGACCTGATCACCGGAGTTCCGATCAGGGAAGCCATTCCTTCGTTCTTATGCACTAAGTCTCTCTTAAGAGACCCAACCTATTAGAACTACATTCCTATGGAGGCCTGCAGGTGGCAGGGCAACATAGAATAACCACAAATTGAGCTTATACTGTAGTTACTGGTCCTCTGAAACCAGAATTCTCTACCTGGTCTATTACAGAAACTGGGCAATTAGTTATAAGACCAAAAGGCTATTGAGTACTAGAGGTTTATATGTAAATCAGTAAGTAGTGACGTACCGACCACCTACCGAGGTAAACCACTCAAGTGTTATAGGGCCTGGAACAGAACTGCTTCTCTGTTGCCAATATCAATTCTTAGCAGTTTTCAATCAATTGCTACTAGGGCAGCTTAGTGCAAAATGGATAATATACAGTTGTGTTCAAAATTATTCAACCCCCAATGCTGTAAAGGGTTTTAGGGAATTTAGTGTACATTTGTAATTGTGTTCAGAATGAAATCTTACAAGGACTTTTTAAAGAACCAAATGCAACTAAAATGACATCAATTGTTTTTGTAATACATTATTAAATGTTTTTTTTGTGATTTCTTCATTGACACAATTATTCAACCCCTTAAAGACGACCACTCTTAAGAACAGAGGTTCATTCAAGTGTTTTCGATCAGGTATTGAAAACCCCTGTGGATGTCAAGGAGCAGCAATCAAGCAGAATAAGCCCCAATTAGGCAGATGTAAAATGACTGTGATACTCAGCTCCTTCTAGACATTTACTGGTGTGTTTACAGACATGGTGAAGTCAAGAGAATGGTCCAGGAAGAGAAGAGAAGAGGTGATTTCTCTTCACAGGAAGGGCAATGGCTATAAGAAGATTGCAAAGATGTTAAACATACCAAGAGACACCATAGGAAGCATCATTCACAAATTCAAGGCAAAGGGCACTGTTGAAACGCTACCTGGTCGTGGCAGAAAGAAGATGCTGACTTCGACTGCTGTGCGCTACCTGAAGCGAAAAGTGGAGAAAAGTCCCAGTGTGACTGCTGAGGAACTGAAAAAAGATGTCAGATGTGGGTACTGAAGTTTCAGCTCAGACAATAAGGCGCACACTGCGTAATGAAGGCCTCCATGCCAGAACTCCCAGGCGCACCCCCTTGCTGTCTCCAAAGAATAAGAAGAGTCGACTGCAGTATGCCAAAAGTCATTTGGACAAACCACAGAAGTTTTGGGATAGTGTTCTGTGGACTGATGAGACAAAACTAGAACTGTTTGGGCCCATGGATCAACGCTATGTTTGGAGGAGGAAGAACAAGGCCTATGAAGAAAAGAACACCTTGCTTACTGTGAAGCATGGCGGGGGGTCAATCATGCTTTGGGGCTGTTTTGCTTCTACAGGTACAGGGAAGCTTCAGCGTGTGCAAGGTACCATGAATTCTCTTCAGTACCAGGAGATATTGGATGAAAATGTGATGCAGTCCGTCACTAAACCTGAGGCTTGGGAGACGTTGGACCTTTCAACAGGACAATGATCCCAAGCATACCTCCAAGTCCACTAGAGCATGGTTGCAGATTAAAGGCTGGAACATTTTGAAGTGGCCATCGCAGTCACCAGACTTAAATCCGATTGAGAACCTCTGGTGGGACTTAAAGAAAGCAGTTGCAGCGCGCAAGCCTAAGAATGTGACTGAACTGGAGGCTTTTGCCCATGAAGAATGGGCGAAGATACCCGTAGATCGCTGCAAGACACTTGTGTCAAGCTATGCTTCACGTTTAAAAGCTGCTATAACTGGAAAAGGATGTTGTACTAAGTACTAAGATTGAATGTCACTCGGGGGTTGAATAAAACTGATAATGATGAGAGCACAGAAAAGACATTTGTGGTTATTTCATTATAAATGTTATGTTATATTTGTCTGACTTACAAGGGCCTCTTTGATTTAATTGTAAACAAGATGACTGAAATAATCAAAATCAATGTCAAACTGGCCAAAACACTCAATTTCAGTGCGGGTTAAATAATTTTGAACACAACTGTACATCTTCCATTAAAGTCAAAGGTAACTGTATAAATTTCCATGCTCTGAGCTCCATCTAGTGGTGACTGCAGGCAGACCGTTTTATTTTATGCTATGTGAAGGGAAACTGGAGATTTATTAGCGTTTATTTTATTTTTTTTAACCTGCATTTTACATTGTGTGGTAGTCATTGGTACATGTATACTGGGAAACTGACACCATGAGATCTGTGTACACCCTTGTCAGGAACCATGCAAATCATGAAACTTTAAAGGGGTTGTCTTGGCTTTTAAAATTGAATGATGACCTATCCTCAGGATAGGTCATCAATATCAGATTGGCGGGGTCTGACACCCGGCACCCCTGCCGATCAGCTGTATGAGGAAATGGCACACGCAGTGCGCATATTCTGTCTCCCGTCTCTCTTCCTGTTCACCGCTGCTGTCTATCAGACCCCCACCGATCTGATATTGATGACCTATCCTGAGGATAGGTTATCAATATTGAAAGCTCGGACAAACCTTTTAATTCTTTAGGCACATCTCTGGGTAGCCCAACAAGCATGCTTATGATAATACTCTGCTATTGAGACAACCATGGAGAGGATGGCTATACGGATTGATGGTAGTGGTTAGGAACACAGCATTTTTTAGGCATAAAAATTTAAACTACCCAGAAATATGCAAACTGAATTACAGTATTATATGGGAGCTGTGGCATGTGACCATGTTATATTGGGTACTGTTTGGTTATAATTAGAGTTGAGTGAACACCTGGATGCTCGGGTTTAGAAGTGGGCCCGAACTCAACCCGAACTTCAACCTGAACCCGAACCCCATTGAAGTCAATGGGGACCCGAACTTTTGGGCACTAAAAAGGCTGTAAAATAGCCCAGGAAAGGGCTAGAGGGCTGCAGAAGGCAGCAAAATGTAGGTAAATCCCCTACAAACAAATGTGGATAGGGAAATGACTTAAAATAAAATAAAATAAATAAAAATTAACCAATATCAATTGGAAACTTGGAGGAGGACGGGGTTAGGGTGGCATCAGGTAGGAATGCTATGGGAGTTGATGTTCTCATCACAGCCAAAAAGGATTCATGTCTGCCTGCAGTGCCACAGGCCTCATTCACAGACTCAGGACCATGGCACCCATAAAGAGGAGAGCGGTCCCATAACAGCAACACAGGCCTCAGGTCAACGTGCAATGGAACAGGCTATTATCATTTGTGTAGGCCCCTGACACCCAGATAGAGGAGAGGCAATTTGACAGTAAAAAGAGTTTGATGTCTCTCACCCAGACAGCAAGAAATTAAATGAAATATAGGCCCCTGACACCCAGACAATGGGGCGGTCATTAGACAGAAAAAAGGGTTAAATCATGTCTGTTACCAAGACAGCAAGCAAGTACGTGAAAGTTAGGCCTCTGACACCTAGACAATGGGGCTGTCGTTAGACAGTAAAAAGAGTTTAATATCTCCCACCAATACAACAAATTATTAAACGACATATAGGCCCCTGACACCCAGACAATGGGGCGGTCATTAGACAGTAAAAAGAGTTTAATATCTCCCACCAAGACAACAAATGATTAAACGACATATAGGCCCCTGACACCCAGACAATGGGGCGCTCATTAGACAGTAAAAAGAGTTTAATATCTACCACCAAGGCAACAAATGATTAAACGACATATAGGCCCCTGACACCCAGACAATGGGGCGGTCATTAGACAGTAAAAAGAGATAAAATCTGCCACCAAGACAGCAAACAAGTACGTGAAAGTTAGGCCCCTGAAACCCACAGAGGACAGAGGAGAGATGTCCCATAGCAGCAAAAGAGGCATCATGTCACCCACCAACTGAGAAGGCCACTTTTAGTTATTTAGGCACCAGCACCCAGACAGAGGAGAGAGTTCCCAAAGCAGAGAATCAGGCTACATGTCACCCACCAATGGAGAAGGCCACTTTCAGATATTTAGGCCCCTGGCACCCAGAGGTGGAGAGGTTCATTTCACTTTGGGTTGCCCCGCATAATAATGGTAAAATTAAAAAAATTGGATTCAATAAATAAGTGCCCTGGTGTACAAGAATATATGGTTAAAGGGAGGTAGTTATAAATGTCTATTCTGCACAAGGGATGGACAGTTCCTGTGGGATCCATGCCTGGTTCATTTTCATGAACGTCAGCTTGTCCACGTTGGCTGTGAACAGGCAGCTGCGTTTGTCAGTAATGACGCCACCTGCCGTGCTGAATACACGTTCAGACAAAACGCTGGCCGCCGAGCAGGCCAGCACCTCTAAGGCATAAAGGGCTAGCTCTGGCCACGTGGAGAATTTGGAGGCCCAGAAGTTGAATGGGGCCGAACCATCAGTCAGTACGTGGATGGGTGTGCACACGTACTGTTCCAACATGTTAGTGAAATGCTGCCTCCTGCTAATACGTTCCATATCAGGTGGTGGTGTAGTTAGCTGTGGCGTGGTGACAAAACTTTCCCACATCTCTGCCATGCTAACCCTGCCCTCAGAGGAGCTGGCCGTGACACAGCTGCATTGGCGACCTCTGGCTCCTCCTCTGCCTTCGCCTTGTGCTTTCACTTGTTCCCCTGTGACATTTGGGAATGCTCTCAGTAGCGCGTCTACCAACGTGCGCTTGTAATTGCGCATCTTCCTGTCACGCTCCAGTGCAAAAAGTAAGGTGGGCACATTGTCTTTGTACTGGGGATCCAGCAGGGTGGCAACCCAGTAGTCCGCACACGTTAAAATGTGGGCAACTCTGCTGTCGTTGCGCAGGCACTGCACCATGTAGTCACTCAACTGTGCCAGGCTGCCCAGAGGTAAGGACAAGCTGTCCTCTGTGGGAGGCGTATCGTCATCGTCCTCCATTTCTCCCCAGCCACGCACCAGTGATGGGCCCGAGCTGCGTTGGGTGCCACCCCGCTGTGAACATGGCTCATCCTCATCCTCCTCCACCTCCTCATCCTTGTCCTCCTCATCCTCCAGTAGTGGGTCCTGGTTGGCCACATTTATACCTGGCCTCTGCTCTTGCAAAAAACCTTCCTCTGAGCCACTTCTAAGAGACTGGCCTGAAAGTGCTAAAAATGACCCCTCTTCATCCTCCTCCTCCTCCTGGGCCACCTCCTCTTCCATCATCGCCCTAAGTATTTTGTCAAGGATACATAGAAGTGGTATTGTAACGCTGATAACGACGTCATCGCCACTGGCCATGTTGGTGGAGTACTCGAAACAGCGCAACAGGGCACAAAGTTTTCGCATGGAGGCCCAGTCATTGGTGGTGAAGTGGTGCAGTTCCGCAGTGCGACTGACGCGTGCGTGCTGCAGCTGAAACTCCACTATGGCCTGCTGCTGCTTGCACAGTCTCTCCAGCATGTGCAAGGTGGAGTTTCAGAACGGCCTGCTGACGTCTACCCGGGCTGTGCTGAAGTTGGTGGTGAAGGTGTGTGGCTGACTGGATGAGCTGGTGGAAGCAGAGGAGGAGGAAGCCGAGTAGGAGGAGGAGGCTACAGGAGACAAAGAATGATGCCCTGCGATCCTTGGCGGCGGAAGGACTTGCGCCAAAGAACTCTGCGCCTCGGGCCCAGCCGCCACTACATTTACCCAGTGTGCAGTTAGGGAGATATAGCGTCCCTGGCCGTGCTTACTGGTCCACGTATCTGTTGTTAGGTGGACCTTGTCACAGATGGTGGTGCGCAGTGCACGTTTGATTTTATCGGATACTTGGTTGTGCAGAGAAGGCACGGCTCTCTTAGAGGAGTAGTGGCGGCTGTGAACAACATACTGTGGGACAGCCATCGCCAATAACTGTTTGAAGCTGTCTGTGTCCACCAGCCTGAATGACAGCATTTCAAAGACCAGTAGTTTAGAAATGCTGGCATTCAGGCCCAGGGCTCGAGGGTGGGTAGGTGGAAATTTAACCTTTCTATCCAAGGTTTGTGAGATGGAGAGCTGAACGCTGCCGTGTGACATGGTGGAGATGCTTGGTGACGGAGGTGGTGGTGTTGGGGGCACATCCTCTGTTTGGTGGGCGGCAGGTGCCAACATTCCTCCCGAGGCAGAGGAAGAGGCCGAGGCAGCAGCAGAAGAGGGAGCAGGGGGAGCCTGAGTGAGTTCCTTATTTTTAAGGTGTTTACTCCACTGCAGTTCATGCTTTGCATGTAGATACCTGGTCATGCAGGTTGTGCTAAGGTTCAGAACGTTAATGCCTCGCTTCAGGCTCTGATGGCACAGCGTGCAAACCACTTGGGTCTTGTCGTCAGCACATTGTTCAAAGAAGTGCCATGCCAGGGAACTCCTTGAAACTGCCTTTGGGGTGCTTGGTCCCTGGTGGTAGTGGCCAGTAGTAGGCGAACTCTCTTGGCGGCAGCTGTTCTGCTTTAGCCCCCTGCTCCCTCTTTTGCTACGCTGTTGGCTTGGTCTCACCACTGCCTCTTCCTCTGAACTATGAAAGTCAGTGGCACGACCTTCATTCCATGTGGGGTCTAGGACCTCATCGTCCTCTGCATCGTCTTCCACACAGTCTTCCTCCCTGACCTCCTGTTCGGTCTGCACACTGCAAAAATACGCAGCAGTTGGCATCTGTGTTTCATCACCATCAGAGACGTGCGGACTCCAATGAGGTGGTATTCCCATGTCCTCATCATCAGGAAACATCAGTGGTTGTGCATCAGTGCATTCTATGTCTTCCACCACTGGGGAAGGGCTAGGTGGATTCCCTTGGGAAACCCTGCCAGCAGAGTCTTCAAACAGCATAAGAGACTGCTGCATAACTTGAGGCTCAGACAGTTTCCCTGATATGCATGGGGGTGATGTGGCAGACTGATGGGCTTGGTTTTCAAACGCCACCCGTGCGCTTTCTGCAGAAGACTGGGTGGGAGATAATGTTGTGAACGTGCTGGATCCAATGTCGGCCACCTGATTGACTAGCGCCTGTACTTGCTCAGGCCTTGCAATCCTTAGAACGGCATTGGGCCCCACCAAATATCGCTGTAAATTCTGGCGGGTACTGGAACCTGAGGTAGTTGGTTCACTAGGACGTGTGGCTGTGGCAGAACGGCCACGTCCTCTCCCAGCACCAGAGGGTCCACTAACACCACCACGACCATGTCCGCGTCCCTTACTAGATGGTTTCCTCATTGTTACCGTTCACCACAATAAGAAAATAATTATTTGGCCAAATTATTGAATTAAAATTCAGGCCTTTTTTTAAAGGCACCTAACACTATCTGGCTATCTATTTATGTACCATATTACACTAATCCAGGCACATCAGTAACCACAGATTTAGGGGAATATCAATTGTAGTATTTAGGCCCTATATGAAAGGTATCCTTTTACGGACAGGTTTACACTTTGAGATGCACAGTAGCGTGTGAAAAAATATATAGGATTATGCATTCAGGACTTGTATTTTAACACTTTGTGTAATATACCCTTTAACGGAATGAAATACACTTAGAGATGGAAAACAGTGTGTGCCAATGTAGAGGATTATGATTTATTTTAACACCTACTGTAATATTCCCTTTAACGGAAAGAAATACACTTGGAGATGCACGCTGAGTGTAATATACCCTTTAACGGACAGATTTACACTTTGCCTGCAACAGCTGGAACACCAGATTTTTGGGTATTGCTATTTTGGCCATTTAATTTCACGCCAGAAAATAATATATCCTTTATCATAAACTATTAAACTTTGCCAGCCACTGCTGGGACACCAGATTTACGGTATTCCTATTTTGGCAATTGAATTTAACCCCAGAACAAAATATATCCTTTGCCGGACACTATTAAACTTGTTCAGTCACAGCTGGAACACCAGATTTACGGTATTTCTATTTTTGCAACTGAATTTCACCCCAGAACAAAATATATCCGTTGCTAGACACTATTAAATTTTGCTGGCCATAGCTGAAACTACTGATTTATGGTATTGCTATTTTGGCAATTGAATTTCACCCCAGAACAAAATATATCCTTTGCCGGACACTATTAAACTTGGCCAGCCACAGCTGAAACCACTGAATTATGGTATTGCTATTTTGGCAATTGAATTCCACCCCAGAACAAAATATATCCTTTGCCGGACACTATTAAACTTGTCCAGCCACAGCTGGAGCACCAGATTTATGGTATTTATATTTTTGCAACTGAATTTCACCGCAGAAAATAAGATATCCTATGACGGACACTATTAAACTTGTCCAGTCACAGCTGGAACACCAGATTTACGGTATTTCTATTTTTGCAACTGAATTTCACCTCAGAACAAAATATATCCTTTGCCGGACACTATTAAACTTTGCTGGCCATAGCTGAAACTACTGATTTATGGTATTGCTATTTTGGCTATTGAATTTCACCCCAGAACAAAATATATCCTTTGCCGGACACTATTAAACTTGCCCAGCCACAGCTGGAACACAAGATTTACGGTATTTATATTTTAGCAACTGAATTTCACCCCAGAAAATTATATATCCTTTGCCGGACACTATTAAACTTGGCCAGCCACAGCTGAAACCACTGATTTATGGTATTGCTATTTTTGCAATTAAATTTCACCCCAGAACAAAATATATCCTTTGCCGGACACTATGAAACTTGTCCAGCCAGAGTTGGAACACCAGATTTACGGTATTTATATTTTTGCAACTGAATTTCACCCAAGAAAATAATAAATCCTTTGACGGACACTATGAAACTTGTCTAGCCACTGCTGGGTCACCAGATTTACGGTATTGCTATTTTGGCAATTCAATTTCACCCCAGAACAAAATATATCCTTTGCCGGACGCTATTAAACTTCTCCAGCCTCAGCTGGAACACCAGATTTACGGTATTTCTATTTTTGCAACTGAATTTCACCCCAGAAAATAATTAATCCTTTGATGGACACTAGTAAACTTGGCCAGCCACTGCTGGGTCACCAGATTTAAGGTATTGCTATTTTGGAAATTGAATTTCACCCCAGAACAAAATATATCCTTTGCCGGACACGATTAACTTGGCCAGCCACAGCTTAAAATACTGATTTATGTTATTGCTATTTTGGCAATTGAATTTCAGCCCAGAACAAAATATATCCTTTGCCGGACACAATTAAACTTTAGATTAGATCAGATTTACGGTATTGCTATTTTTGCAACTGAATTTCACACCAGAAAAAAATATGTCCTTTGACGGACAGTATTACACTTGGCCAGTCACAGCTGGAACACCAGATTTACGGTATTTATATTTTTGCAACTGAATTTCACCCCAGAAAATAATATATCATTTGACGGACACTATTAAACTTGGCCAGCCACAGCTGAAACCACTGATTAATGGTATTGCTATTTTGGCAATTGAATTTCACCCCAGAACAAAAAATTTTCTTTGCCGGACACAATTAAACTTGACCCGCCACAGCTGAAACCACTGAATTATGGTATTGCTATTTTGGCAATTAAATTTCACCCAGAACAAAATATATCCTTTGCTTGACACTATTAAACTTTGCCAGCCACTGCTGGGACACCAGATTTAGGGGATTGCTATTTTGGCAATTGAATTTCACCACAGAAAAAAATCTATCCTTTGCCAGACAGCAGACATTATTACACTTGGCTAGCCACAGCTGGAACACCAGATTTAGGGGATTGCTATTTTGGCAATTGAATTTTACCCCTCAATAAAATATAGAAATTTCTATCCTGAGTTTCTAGCGGTGACAATAAGCACAGCCAAGCCCCTGATGTAGGATATAGCAAAAAAAAAACTAGTATTGATGGATTGATGGACTTGGTGGCAGCTTGTTCTGGTGCACCACAAGACACAAAATGGCCGCCGATCACCCCATAAAAAAGTGACAGAAAAATGCTCTGTGCAGCCTAAAAACCAGTGAGCAATTAACTAGCAGAAGTTGAATGTTTCACAGCTGTAGATCGATCACTTCATTAGTTGTTTTTGCTGAGTTTTCCCTGCCTAATCTCGCCCTCACAGCAGCTGCGTCCTATCCCTACACTAATCAGAGCAGAGTGACGTGCGGCGCTACGTGACTCCAGCTTAAATAGAAGCTGGGTCACATGCTGCTCTTGGCCAATCACAGCCATGCCATTAGTAGGCATGGCTGTGATGGCTTCTTAGGGCAAGAAGTAAAACGCTAGCTGATTAGCTGCTGTGCAGCCCTTCAGAAAGCGAGAAGAAATCGCCGAGCAACGAACCCAAACTTTTTTGAAAATGTTCGAATCCGGGTCCGGGTCCCGAACACCCCAAAATCCGGTACGAACTATACAGTTCGTGTACGCTTATCCCTAGTTATAATGTCTGAGCTAAAATTATGAGAAAATTTTTTTAAACATGGCAAGCAAGGAGTCTACTTTTGTGATATTATTTGCTGACTGAATTACGTGGAAACTATCTTGCAATATTATGGCTCATTCACACACAGCAGAGGTCTTTATTAAGGGGGTTGATGATGTGGAGGTCACTGTTAAGGGGGTGGGGCGCTGTGGAGGTAATTTTAAGTGGTCACACCACTGTGGAGGTCACTGTTAAGGCGACTGGGTGCTGCAGAGGTCACTTTTATGAGGGACAGTTAATAAAATAAACAGTGTGTATCTGTCGAGGTATATAGTGCTATTAGCCATTTACTTTTGCCTTTTGTGCACTTTTTGAACAAATCTATTAAACACACAAACAGTCCAACAATTCATACTCAGGCAGCACGGAGTACTTTTTCTAGTGAATAATAAAATACAGGTTGATATTCTGTAAGTAGGTAATAAATGAGAATCACAAAATAGAAAGACTATATAGAAGTAAGTAAATCAGGGCACATCTGTTGTATGCAGTTCTTTCATCATATAAGTGCAGTACATGCGCCCTTTACTAACCTTTCATATACATAGAGAGGCAGAGAAGGCTTTATGATCGTCTGCTGGCTCCTCAGCCGCCGCCTCCCAACGCCGTTTCACCAGACACGTTGGCTTCTTCCGGGATGAAACGGTGTTGGGAGACGACGGCTGAGAGGCCAGCACACGGCGGAAACCTTTAAACTTTCCAAATAAAAGTCACCATCGCACTTCCCGCCATCTATGTGCCATGAGGAACGCTGAACAAGTGGGAGTGACGTCACCGGAAGTGACGTGACATCTCACATCACGCGCCAGAGCGGCTTACCTCGCACATTGAGACGCCGCACAGAGACGCTGATCTCCTCCCGACGAACCATCCGAGGAAGCCGCATCCAGTACACCAGGAGTGGTAATGTACCAAAGGAATACGATCATCATTTAACATGCTGTGACTGTATATCCACTGCCCATCCATCATACCAGGAGGGGTGATGTACTAAAGGGTATACTATTATTACTATTTAATAATATATTGTGACTGTGTATGCACGTATGTAAGTATTCCAGGGATATAAAAAAAAATACAACTAAATTAGAGTACCCATGGAACACCAGATATAAGGGGCATAATCTCCACACGGCTCTGGAACAAACAAATTACTCTGTGACAAACTAACTCTGTGAACAACTAATATACACCGAGTATTCCATTCCATCCATTCCATTCCGCAGAATATGAATTACTGGACATTGACAGACCTCTAACTGATCTATTAGCTATTTATGTATTTTATGTATTTATGTATTGATTTATTAACTTATTGATTTTGATATTGCACATCTGGCACTTTGTATCCCCGTCACAAACTAGTTCCCCTTACCTGCGCAGGTATTTCTAGATAATTCTATCACTTCTCTTTTCAATTTATAGGGGACTTTTTTATTACCTATTTTTGACTATCTAACTTGATCCAAATAAATATTTTATATTCACATCGAACTCCATGCATAACCTATGATTTGAGTGCCATCCCTCTACTTCTTACTATTTCGATTTTCACTATTAGTGTTGGGTACGCTGTTCTGGATACAGCAACGATATCCCTATACATTTTTGTAATCCAGCTGTTTTATTTACCCCAAAGCCTCAAGTTTTACATATAATTATTGCCAGCACAACACCCCAATGGCATTCTGCTGCTAAACAATTGCACAGATGTTTTCAGTACATTATATATGTCTGGTTTTATTAAATGTGTTGCTTTATGTCTGGTGTTATTAAATCAAAATTACTCAGCAGACAGAAATATTACTGCCTTTCCTGTATTATTATATTGTTGGTATGTGTGTGTGGGGGTGGGGGATAATCACAGTCATATCAACATGTGTTTTACAGTGGAGAATGATCTTTACTGAAACTACATTTTTGAACACAAATAACGCAGTAGTCAAATCTTACACCTGCCTTTCCTGCATCATTATATTGTTTTTTTGGTGGTTTAATAAAAAAAATTAATAAGTTTACATTATGCCTTATATTAGAATGTCTGGAAGATGGAAAGGTTGAAAATGAAAAATCCAGGCCTTGTCCCCTATGAGCTAGAATGTTGGTGGCAGCAGCACCAGCTATGTGGCCAGAAGTAGTAGTAATAGTAGTAGCCCACAGTTCTCTCTGGCTTCAGAAAGGTGCAACATTATCATTGAGGAGAAAGAGGATAGGGTGGATTGGATGGCTCACTCCTCCTCTCAGTCATAGCAGGATTACATGAAGATAATTCTGGTTTGATACCATACCTCAAAGGCAGGGGTCACAGAATTTCTCCTGCTCCTCCTCCTTGCAGCCCCATAAAAACCTTTCAACAGCATCTTTTCTGGCAGTCAAGAGTTTCTCTGTTGGTGACGTGTGTGAGAGCAATCACCATTTGGACAGCCCTGAAGAAGAGCTTCTGGAGGAGATGGGGGACCCCATGCATAGCTATGTTGCTAGTAGTGGTTATGGCACTTGTTGGGATGGTGGTGGCAGTAAGGAAATTATAGGGACAGTGGCACTCACAAAGCAGGGAATCAGGATGAGGGCCAAGGGGCCCACCATGAGATATCACAGTCAGATAAAAGTGGCGGGGAGGGTGAGGACTATGATGATGATTGTGTATTGGTGAGGACCTGGGAGCCGGATAAGGATGCTGAGAAGAAGGAGGAGACTTCAGAGAAGAAGGGTGATGACCACAGTGGCAATAAATAATTAAGGCAATGTACAGCTAAAACCTTAAAAACAACTGACAGGGCCAGATATGATTCTATTGTGGTCAACTCGTTAACTGGTAATGCTGCTGATACTGTGGGCACAGGCTCAAAGTGTTCCAGACCTGTTCTGTGTGAGCATCTCCCATATGGTGTATTTTCTCCACAAGGCCAGCACACAAAACCACACTGGTCTATTTCATCACATGAGGCAACATTGCAGCGATCGGGCCATAGGGGCATGTGTAAGTGTGGTGGCCTGATGGGGGTAGTAGTTGGTACTCAAGGTTTAGCAAAGCTCCCTGGGACGATGTGAAGATGATAAGCAAGGCACCGGATTCATTCGGGGCACACTCTGGTGTTGAGAGATCTCCTGCCAGATGGTGAGGTGCCCTTGAAGGTATAGGGTTTAAGGTGCAGGGAAGGCAGGGTCTCTGTCGTGAAACCAGCACCCTTGGGTGAAAATAAGGTAGTAAAATAAAGAGGAGTCTGTTTGAATAAATAAATGGAACATTTTCTGAGAATCACTTGCCTTGAGGAAAATGTACAGACTATGCAGAGCAGTAGTTGTAATCCATTCAAAGGACATCACAAGTTAGCTATATTTTTTTTATCCTAATAACATGCTCTTGATGAAGTATTGACTCTGGTCACACTCAGGCTATTGTAACTTCTGTCTGTCTATGTTCCAGTTGTGGAGTATACATCAATAAACTTATCTGTATTAATTGGCCGGTACATAAATCTTGCCTTCCTGGCTTACTCACAATTTCCAATAATATGTCCACACTGTCTATAGAAGAATGTGGCTCTGCTTACAGCTTGTACTTCACTGTAGACTGTGAACAGGTACCGTAAGCTAACTCCTGTCTGACACAGGGTGCTAATGGAGTCTATAGGCTGAGGTAACACTCTCATCTTGTTTAGTCTCTCCTTTATTCCTCAACACTCTGGGTTTTCTGTTATTCCTCTCTTCAAGCCTACCCTTGGTCTGTGCACAATTCAGATGGGTGGCTTACTTGTCTTCTAAAGGTTTTGTTGAGTCCAGCCTTAGGTTTGGTTAGTGGACTCCCTTGTCTGACTCTGTGGTCTGGCTGAGGTGTCTGACTTTTGTGTCTGCTTGTGATTAGCTTTCCTTGGTTGAAGACTAAACTTTCCCTGACTATACTTTATTTGACTGCACTGAACTGTCCTTAACTGCCTTGCACTGTACTATATATAACCTGTTCTATATATATATCCATAATACCAGCACCACCTAGGGGTGACTGGGTGCAAACGAGGTGTAAAGAGGAGTCTGTTTGAATAAATAAATGGAACATTTACTGAGAATCACTTGCCTTGAGGTAAATGTACAGACTATTGCAATGCAGAGCAGTGGTTGTAATCCATTCATAGGTTTACAGTGTCCTTGTCATCATAATCAGCTGCTTCTTCTCCTGCTCAAATGCCTCCTCCTTGTCCTCCACTCCATCATGAGCCATCCCTAACGGATGTGTGGGCATGATACAACCATGTTATGTGCAAGCTGAACTCCCACCATTCAAGTTGGTGGCAGTTCAGTTGCTGCCATACCACTTATCTGTGGTAAATGTGGTGCACTTTTGTGCCTTTGCCTAAATTTAATGTTTCTGGGGCGTAATCCAGGCATTTTGGACAGTAAAAGTAAGGGTTCCACCTAAAAGGAAATGTGACTGTTATAAAAACTCAAAACATATATTCACCTACCACCTACTAAAGAGATTGGCATAATTTGTTGCACAATGCATTTTACACAGCAGTCAGCTTCACGATTTTCTAGCTGCAGTATATAGACAGATCCTGAACAAGACTGATATAGGGCTCAGTTTCCTTTGGAAATGGAGGGCCTAGAGCAGAGATGCCCAACCTGCAGCCCTCCAGCTGTTGCAAAACTACAACTTTCAGCATCCCCGGACTGCCTACAGCTATCAGCCTATAGCAGTACATGATGGGAGTTGTAGTTTTACAAGACCTGGAGGGCTGCAGGTTGAGCATTCCTGGTATAGAGACTGGTTTTTCATTAAAAACCTCTTTAACCCCTTCAGTACAGGCCAAATTTTGGAAATTTGACAAGTGTCACTTTATGCAATAATAACTTAGGAATACTTTTACTTTATCCAAGCCATTCTGAGATTTTTTTCTTGTGACACATTGTACCTCATGATAGTGGTAAATCTGACTTGATTGTGTAAATTTGATTTGACTTTATATTGTAAATTTGAGTATTTATTTTAAAAATCCTACATTTACAGAAAATTTGGAAAAATTGACAATTTTCAAAATTTTTATTTCTCTGTTTGTAAGGCAGATAGTGATACCTCATAAAATAGTTATTACTATACTTTTCCCATATTTCTAATTTATGTGGGCATCATTTTGTAAATGTTATTATATATTTTTTTTTTTTTAGTAACATTTCAAAAACCCACTTTTTAAGGACCAGTTCAGTTATGAAGTCACTTTCTGGGGCATAGTATAAACCATCCATAATTAATCCAATTTTAGAAACTACAACTCAATTTATGCAAAACTGATTTTACAAACTTTGTTAACCCTTTAGGTGTTCCACAAGAATTAAAGGAAAATGGTAAACCGGATGCTAAATTTGAATTTTTTGACAGATTTTCCAGTTTAAACCATTTTCTTGTAACAAAGCAGGAAAACTCAATATCTATTACCACGATTCTGCAGTTTGCAGAAACTTTCCATATGTGGTCCTTAACTGCTGTATGGCTGAACAGAAAGGCTCATAAGGAATGTTTTTGGAAGGGCAGATTTTGTTGGACTGCTTTTTAGGCACATTTTTATGTCACATTTGAAGTTCCCCAGATACACCCTACAGTAGAAAATCCCAAAAAGTATTCCCATTTTGGAAATCACAGGATAAGGTGGTTTTATTGGTACCATTTTGGGATATATATGATTCTTAATTGCTTGATATTATGCTTTTTTAATGCACGATAACCAAAAAATGGCTGTTCTGACAATTATTATTTTCTGTTTTCTACAATGTTCACCTGACTGGTAAGATCATGTGCTATTTTTATAGAGCAGGTTGTTACGGAAGCAGTGATACCCAAATATATTTACTATTATTTATTTAATTTTTGTTTCAGTTTACATAAGCATTTTTGACAAAAATTTTATTTTTGTGTCTCCGATTTCACATGTAGGGGTTAATTTTTTGTGGGATAAAGTTTCAGTTTGATTGGTACTATTTTAAGGTACATAAGACTTTTTAATAGCTTTTTTTTTGTTATGTAAGGTGACAAAAAAAGGCTTTTTTGGCACAGTTTTTTTTTTTACGGCATTCACCTTAGGGGGTAGATATTTTTATAGAGCAGGTTGTTACAGACGCAGCAATACATAGTATGTCTATTTTTTAAATTTATTTTGGCTTTAAACAATAAAATAATTTAAGAAAAAAAAAACATGTTTTTGTGTCTCCATTTTCTGAAAGCCATATTTTTTTTATTTTTTGGGCAATTGTCTCATGTAGGAGATCATTTTTTTATGGATGAGGAGACAGTTTGCTTGGTACTATTTTGGGGAGCATACAACTTTATAATTGCTTCATATTACACTTTTTGTGATGTAAGGTGTTCACCTTTGGGGTAGACCATATGATATTTATATAGTGCAGGTCGTTACAGATGCGGCAATACCTAACTAATTTTGGTTTATGTAGAGGCTCATTTTTTGCTGGATGATGTGACATTTTTATTAGTACTATTTTTGGGTACATACAACTTTTTTGATCACTTTGTATACAATTTTTTGCGAAGTGAGGCAGTGCGTTGGGCAAAATTACAATTCCATCATTTTTTTTTATGGTGTTCACCGTGCAGGAAAATTAACATATATATTTTTTTTAATAGATGAGTGCGCTATCAGCTGCAGCAATACCAAGCATTAGTAGTGTATTTTTTTTTTTTTTTTACCAATCATAAACGTATGTATGTAGGAAAAAAAATAGTTTTTTATTTTATTTTTTTAACACTTTTTGTACAAAGACCCACTTGGTTCCTGAAGTTCCAGTGGGTCTGATGGCTGTACAATACACTACAATAGTGTATTGCAGTGTACTGTCACTTACAATAAACCTGATAAGGCTCCTGCCTCTAGCAGGGCCTGTCAGGCTTAGATACCATGGCAAACCTGTATGGCTGTGGAAGGCGTCCAGTTGCTGTGGTGACCATCGGGATGCTGCCATGGCAGCACAACAACCCGTTGGGGAAGGGAGGAAGATGATTAAATGGCCGACACTGATGGCAGCCATTGCAGCAGAGTGTCAGCTGACGCTACTACATCCGCTTAGTCATCCTAAATATGATTGCGGGAAGGGGGGGGGGGAGGGTTGGTCAGCTGAGATCGCTGGCTGTATGTAACAGCCGTAATCTCAGCACTGTCAGCTGTACGTCATGGTGGCTTAATGCACTGCAGTCCATGATATACACGTACGTCATGGTGGCTTAAAGGGTTAATAATGAGATGGTGTATTGTCGCTGGTAAGACGTAAGACCAGGGATGTGCCTAGCCTTTCTGTTGCCTGAGGTGAAAATTAAAATCCCCCTTCACACTGTGTCAAATTCCCAACCCTTTCCCCTAGCTCTACTATCAAAGACAGGTATGGGTGGACATTACATACCAACCTACAAAACATAGAGGCGAATACAAAGCTACATACCCACCAGTGATATCTCCACTGGTATAGATGTTTTCTTACTTTATCTTCTCCTTTCGAACCAGACAACACATGATGACCAGACATCTTACACCCCTTCTAGTTCCCCAACAGTGTCATCCTGCTGCTACCCCCAATAATGTGCCTTCACTGCTCCCCTATGCCCCCAAATACTAGACTAGAGAAATATCAGTGCTATACAGATAGTCCCCCCATAGTAATAGTGCTCCCAGACTGCTTTAAATAGTAAAAGTGCTCCCTACAGTACCACCAATTGTGATAACTCTCCCCAAGAGTGGCCCCATTAGTTGCGATGCCCTCCATATTGTACCCCCCCCCCTTTTTAATTATGCAATCTTGGTAAGCTGCTATAAGGCAGCAATGCTCACAGGAGGGCCGGTGCCTTCTCAAACCATTGATTGGCAGGAGTTCTGGGTGTTGAACCCCTACCAATCAGATGCTGATTACCTATCATGAGGATAGGTCATCAGTATCAAAAACCCGGAAAACCCCTTTAACTTGACATATCTTGAGATGTGTACGGTAAGATAACAACATGTATGTGCCTGATAGATGCCTCCAATGGATGCCATCGCAAGGAGGGGATTAAGGAAAATATGTGGAGGATAATGGTGAAGATATAATCCAGATGAATCCAGATAATCTTGAATGAAGAAATAAACACTGTGCAGATAGGTCAGAGAAGCCATATTGTGCTTCCTGATCTATTACAGACACCAGTAAATGAGTTATAAGACCAAGCTGTTATATAACAGTTATATAACATGGAAGTCTACTGAAGAATTGAGGTTTAACGCCTTAATGCTATATGATATAAGTGTATGTCATGTCATGTGCATTAGGATTTTGCATGTTGTGGGCTCACAAGCTGTGGACTTTCCATATACGGTAGGTGCTGGCTGTATAATATAGCAGACATATGCTGACCGTGACCTGAAGATGACTCCGATCCTGATCCTTTAACCTTTCAGATTCTGCTGTCAATAGCAACTGCAGCACCTGTGGGGTTAGACAGAGGGAGAGGCTCCCATAGTGCCTGCTCTGTCATATTACAGCACTCATATTGGTTACTATGACCACCTGGGGCCTTGTTAAGTCTCCCAAACCTTTCTAATAAGCTGTATCTGCTTGATAGAGTCTTATAAGATGTTGTTAAATGTTTAGCATTTTTTACTGTTACAAGGCAATGTGCCCTTCTCTGATGGTGTTCACGGGTAATTTTAAATAGCTAATTACTTAAGTTTGGTGGTTGTTTGAAGGAGAGGAGTGGTCGATATTGGAAATCATACTTCAGTCTGTAATTTTTCCTAATATTAGTTGGAGATCGGCAGCAATTCTCCTCTGGATGCTCATTCTGGGTTTGTACGTGACCACAAGGGACACCCTACTGTTGAGAGGGTTGGCGTGAGGTCAGTGTAACACTGTATCTAGACATTTCTCTCATAGCCCAGTTTTGTGCAAACATTGCCTGATGGTTTGTGTAAGGCGGGTTAATTTCTGTGTACGGTGTAATTTACATTCAATGTTGCTGGTAGAATAAAGGTGTTTTGGCTTTTGCTACATTGCAATGTATATAGAAACAATACAGACATGATGCTCTTAAAAAAAAATATTGTTCAGCAGCAGATAGCCTTATTGCCGTAAATTGCATCTGCTACAATGCAATGCATCTAGCAGGGATGGATGGCACTGAATAAAAATATACAACATTTACTCAACAGTCAGTACTGCAGCATAACGCTTATTTGTGGTCGGATCGGCTATCAGAAAGGTGTACCTAACCTTCCTAACCCCATCTACAACAAGCAGTAGAATTATGCCATAACTGCTGCGGTAGGGCAGCCTGAAGGGGGCCACCCAAATATGAAGTGACTGTAAGATGGTGTGGGTGGGTGGGTGAAATCAGCTGAATCGGCGTCAGCCTGGGCCCACAGGTGCCTATAAATAGCCTAGTAATCAGCCAGCCTAGGCCCACAGGTGCATATAAATAGCCTTGTAATCAGCCTCCCCTCCCACAAATACAGCTATATATTTGCTTAATACTTGTGGTCGGATCAGCTATCAGAAAGGTGTACCTAACCTATCTAACCCCATCTACAACAAGCAGTAGAATAATGCCATAACTGCTGCGGTAGGGCAGCCTAAAGGGGCCAAAAAGAGCAGACCTTAGTTTAGAGTAAAATATATACATACCATTACGACACCCACTTTGAACCCAAAAGACAGAATATGCCGTACATATCACAGAGACTTATATGTACCTTACCTCTGTCACGTGCGTCGGTACATCGTTCTTGGAGGTAGCTAATGTTGATGCGTTTGAAAGAGTGGCCGGTAATCAGAAACGATTTACTCCTATGTTGACCAACATATGAACATATTACGAGAAGGTCTGAATCCTGAGAGCTGCAGACTGAAACAACTATGGTGAATCTGATGGAAGGGCCTAAATGAACTCCAACCATTCGCCAAGGGCCCTGCTCGGACACCAACTGTTACTGGTAGCAAAATACTTCACCTATACTTATTCCCCAGGCCACAGCTTTTATTATTATTTTAATTTTTTTCATAAAGGACCCAAAAAGTTAGAAGATGGCGTATGCCGTCTAACTCTAGTAGTAGATTAAGTGAAATGTGTAAACTTCCCAGGCTTGGGGAACCATAAGAACGAATACATGGCTGTTCCAATTAACAAGCTAATGTTGCCTGTAATGAGGACAGAAAACATACCCATCATACTAGCAGTTGTGACAGGAAATTTGGCTTAAGGTCGTGATAAACTATGTATGCTGCGCCTGTAGTAGTGATAGGACTTGTCGTGTCCATAGACGCAACAGACTACGTATAATGTGCCTTATTATTGTCCTCCTACTGGAAGATGGACTGGTACCCAGGAACTAGGCTCGACACCAACACTCTCAGCCCGAGTTGTAGATGAAGTAAGCATACCTGTAATGAAGTCATAATGTACACACAATGCTTGCCGCTACGACAGGAAAAGGTTAAGGTCATGATAGACTACGTATGCTGCGCCTGTAGTCATGCGAGGACTTATCGTGTCAGTGAACATGACAGACTTCATAAATCACCTGTAGTCGTGACAGGACTTATTAGTCTGTAGACGTGACAGACTTCGTAAATCGCCTGTAGTGGTGAGACAGGACTCCCTGTGGACGAAACTGACGGAATAGTATAGTGTTTTTTTGTTTGTTTTTTAACAACCCCTGGAGAGGCGGAATTTGAGAAACGTGAAAAATGAGACCACAGGGTCAGCTTCCTGGGAGAATGGGTCTATAATGCAAGGACGGGCAAGAGAAAAGTAACAGCGGGGAGCGAGGGGAAGCAAGAACCTAGAGAGGGTAAGTGGGAGAAAATGCGAACCTGGGAGAAGGTGATGTCCAAAAAGGAAGGCTTGGGATGACTGCTTGAAAAGAAAACAATGAAGACCCAACGACCTACAACAATAATGTGAGTGAGGCTCTAATGGCAAAAGCCACACATGCGAGCCTCCACAAGAAAAATTGTATTGCGAGCCACAGCTGACCGAGCCATGTGAGCGGGCCTGAAGGCAGAAAAAGAAATGGAACCTATTGTGGCGGGACCACGCAGCCGACCTCGAATGGCGAAGTTATGTGCGTAAAAATGAAACTGAGAATCCATGCGTGAGAGACTAATGACGGAGCCAAGCGTGAGAGAGACTAATGGCGGAGCCAAGCGTGAGAGAGACTAATGGCTGAGCCAAGCGTGAGAGAGACTAATGGCGAGTAGCGTGAGAGGCTAATGGCGGAGCGTGAGAGAGACTAATGGCGGAGCCAAGCGTGAGAGAGACTAATGGCGAGCCAAGCGTGAGAGAGACTAATGGCGGAGCCAAGCGTGAGAGAGACTAATGGCGGAGCCAAGCGTGAGAGAGACTAATGGCGGAGCCAAGCGTGAGAGAGACCAATAGCATGAGCCAAGCGTGAGAGAGACTAATGGCGGAGCCAAGCGTGAGAGAGACTAATGGCGGAGCCAAGCGTGAGAGAGACTAATGGCGGAGCCAAGCGTGAGAGAGACTAATGGCGGAGCCAAGCGTGAGAGAGACTAATGGCGGAGCCAAGCGTGAGAGAGACTAATAGGAGCGTGAAGAGACTAATGGGCGTGAGAGAGACCAATGGCGTCAGCGAAGAGACTACGGCGAATAGCGTGAGAGAGACTAATGGCGGAGCCAAGCGTGAGAGAGACTAATGGCGGAGCCAAGCGTGAGAGAGACTAATGGTGGAGCCAAGCGCGAGAGAGACTAATGGCGGAGCCAAGCGCAAGAGAGACTAATGGCGGAGCCAAGCGTGAGAGAGACTAATGGCGGAGCCAAGTGTGAGAGAGACTAATGGCGGAGCCAAGCGTGAGAGAGACTAATGGCGGAGCCAAGCGTGAGAGAGACTAATGGCGGAGCCAAGCGTGAGAGAGACTAATGGTGGAGCCAAGCGCGAGAGAGACTAATGGCGGAGCCAAGCGCAAGAGAGACTAATGGCGGAGCCAAGCGTGAGAGAGACTAATGGCGGAGCCATGCGTGAGAGACTCTAATGGCGGGGCCACGCGTGAGAGACTCTAATGGCGGAGCCACGCGTGAGAGACTCTAATGGCGGAGCCACGCGTGAGAGACTCTAATGGCGGAGCCACGCGTGAGAGACTCTAATGGCGGAGCCATGTGTGTAAACTTAAACGGAGAAGCCATGCGTGAAAGACGCTAATGGCGGGGCCATGTGTGTCAAACTTAAACAGAGGAGCCATGTGTGAGAGACTCTAATGGCGTAGCCATGAAAGCGAGACTAATGGCGGATTTTTTTTAAAATATAAACCACTTATGCAGCACCAGTATGACTTGGGGACTCGCATAACCAGGACCCCCTCCGACAGTGAAGCTAGGACACTAACCAGCCTACAACCATATTGTACCCCTAACGAATAACGTGAAGAATGGTCATAGGCCCCGCTGAAGCGGTCATCGGACCTCAAAGCCAAGACTGAACTGGATAACATTATAGTGACGATAAGTAATTAAAACATGAGCAAGACCTGATGGGATATGCATAGACATTAGTGAACCGAACCACGTACATAAATAAAACATTAAACCAACCGTGAAATTGAACAGATGGGAGAAAAATAAGAGCCAGAGGCATTACAGTTCACTAAGAGAAGCCCCTTATCATGGGACGTCCATCTTGACGAAACTCCCACCTAAGCATCGTTTCTCGTATCATTATTTAACTTCATTGGATCCTGAATGTCCTCTGTCCAGGTCCAATTGATAAAGAGCTAGCGGTGGTAAATTTAATTATTTTTAGCCACATGATATACAGTTGTGAACGGAGGGGTGGGATTTGTTTCTCAGAATCCTCCCCATATTTTTTCCATTCATGAATTAGTCCCGTTTCTAAACGTGCCCTGCAAGGACCTGCGGCCACGTGACCTCCCATGTGATGTGGGGAGTGACGTCGCGGCTCACGTGATCGGGACCGGTTGCTAGCTCCACCCGCAATGCACGCATTTAAACGGCGTTGCATGCGGGCGTCTGGTGTTGCTGCTGCCATACGCAGTGCCTCCGCTCTAACGGGTTTTGCCATATGGACCTTTTGGCCCCGTACTCCGGATGGCTGGACTGACACAAGCCTGACTCATAAGCTAAGCTATCTGGTTGCTATTATTGCGCACTGGTGAAATTGAGCACTTTATCATATATCAATTACAGTTGTGCTTGTACTTTCTATTTCCCCTGATGAACTGCCTGGTAGGCCAGGGAAACGCTTCGGGTTTGATTGTGGCGGAATTGTGAGGGGGGCTACTCTTGGAACCCTTCCCCACAGTAGTTCGATTTGCTGCCACACTGAGGTGTGACACATGTTTGGCAAGAGGTATACTATTTAGCTTGTAGGTCTTTCTCTGCCCTACCTCCTCACTCCCCTGTTTGCCTCACTCATGACGAAGCTGGGCAGTCCCTCACTGATAGGGCAAGCTTCAGAGGGCATTTAGGAGGCGCCATCTTTGGTAAGGGATATAGTATAGGGTGAGGATCGAGGGCTTTAGACCCAGCAACCCTCACTCCCCTGTTCCTATATACCTATCCCTTAGTTATTACTTTAACATTTGGGCAGTAGATATGTACTCTTGATATTCTACAGGCACCCTGCCAATGTACTATTTTGTATATCTATACTATTACAGGAATATTTTGAGGATTTTAACATAACAATAAAAGTGATGTTTTAGGCACCTTTCTTTTGATATAATTTTCTGGTTTTGATTTATTGGTGTCTGGTCGTCCGAATCATAGATACCTAATCCCTACGAGGTCCTTTGTTTGAAGACCCTTATCGTGACATGAACAACTTGTGAAACATAGTAGGAACTTACTCCTATTGGCCCACTGACCGCTGAGGGACTGTATGGTGAACTGGGGCAGGAGACGAATCTGAGTAAATGCGAACCAGAAGTAAAGGAGGTCAGTCTGAGTGAGTGCGAACCAGGACTAAAGAACGGCACAATTTTTAATTTTTTTTTCTTTCCACCTAAGTGAAACAGAAAAAGTAGGCCTATGGAATGTAACAACCAGCGAGGAAAGAAACGTAAACCTGAAAGAAAGCAGCTATGTTTATCGGAAGAACGGTATCAGAGCGATGTGCTGACTGCCCTAGTGAAAGTACTGAGTAAACCATGATGTAGCAATGAAAAGGAAAATGCAGCTTTAAGTGGAAGCAGAGTATAACATCTGATGTAAGAACAGGTGGGTGAATGCAGCTCTGGATGTGAGTGGTGCTTAAAAACATGGTATGGGCCCAGCTCTGAGCATGAAGAGCAAGGTATAACGCAGCCGTATGAATGCAATCTGAAGTGAGAAGAGTATTATTGTGATGCAACAGCAAACGCATGAACGCAGCTCTAGTAGTGAATGGAGTATAGGACAAAATGTAAATGCAGACACATGGACATAGCTTTTGAAGGTAACAAACCTAACAGTGATCATTCGACCATTAGCGCCCAACCTTCTTCGCCCCAGAACGCTACAAGTCACGGACCATGTAACCAAGTCCGATCCTACCGTGAATGCCAGCACTCGCCTGGCCTTCTGCCATTGCCCAGGCGCAAACAAACCTCCACATAATGCTGCAGGTTTTTTTTTTTTTTAAATGATGGTCACCACAACACCACCTTGTGTTCCCCTAAGAAAAACATAAACATGGTTGGACATAAACCCTGATGCAACGCCAATTAATCGACATAATAGTGCACCTATAAACCTAGCACAGAACCGCTGACACATGCGTGCCCATAACATACAGTTTTATAGATTAAACACACTTACATACAAGAGCATCAGAACTCAAATACAGGCGCCTTGACCAATCTGCTTGTGTCCCCATATACAGACCACTGATATACATTTACCAACACCTTGCATGTCTGGCGCTAACTGCGGACGTGCGCTTCACATGTAACACAGGTGACAGAAAAACATGCACTTTTTTTTTTTTTTAAACGACCATTGATACATGAGCCTTCCAGAGAGATAACTAAATAATACCATCACTTAAACACAGCGTGCGTAGCTTGGAGACACGCGTCCCCTATGAAACAGATATCAGAAAACATGCGACCATACCTACTCTAGGCTCATGCTACCCCAATAACTATATGCAATAGCCCCCAACAAGCCCCTATACAGCCGGACAAAAATACTAACAACAGTGACTTGACCATTAGCCCCCAACTCTGCTTCATCCCAGAGTATTGCGAATCGCATACCGCACTGTGGGTCCCGTGCCAACAAGTGCGATTCTACAGTGAATGCCAGCATTCGCCTGGCACTTTCTGCCAATGCCCAGGCGTGAATAAGCCTCCACATGATGCTGCTGCGTTTTTTATTTTTTTATCGACCATTGATACACAGCACAAACACAGCGTGCATAGCTTGAGCCAACTGCAGACACGCACCCCACATGTAAACCAGGTATCAGAAACATACAACCATACCATGCTACCCCAATAACTGTATACAATGGCCTCCACAGGCCTCTAAATAGCCAGACAAACAATACTAACAACCATCGCTCGACCATTAGCACCCAAACTCTGCTTCATCCCAGAGCGCTACATGTCGCAGACCACAGCGTGGGTCCCGTGCAAACCACTCCGATCCTACCATGAATACCAGCGCCCTCCTGAGACTTTCTTCCGTCACCAGCCGTAAGGAGTCTCTACACCATGCTGCTGTATCCTAGAGCTGAGCCAGAGGTAGAGAAATCAGCTGAATCGGCGTCAGCCTGGGCCCACAGGTGCATATAAATAGCCTTGTAATCAGCCTCCCCTCCCACAAATACAGCAATATATTTGCTTAATACTATACTGTAAATGAGCTGGCAACAAAAGAAACTTCAGGTTGGAATAAAAAAAAAAAAATATAAGAAAATAATGTTCTTGTGGTTGACTGCTCTTGAGGTTCTGCAGCAGCTGCAGCTGTATTATAAGCCAGTAACTGCTGCTAAAAGGCACTGCCTGACACACCTACCCTTAACTCCTCGCTTCTCATCCCCAAGGCTGAAAGCTCTCCCTGCCTTTCCCTGTTCTACACAATTCTTCTTTCTTTCCTTCCCCTTCACTGTCTCTTACACTAGAATAGAAGTTTGATTGTTACTGTACACTGTCCCTAAGATCTTTTTCTGCCATAGACTGCTACACTCTCATTTATAGCTCAACATATAATAACATTTAAGTCATACTAGGGCACCCCCCTGCCTACTGCAGCACTGATTGGCTCATCCAAGCTGTCTGTCTGTGAAACAATCGGGCAGCCTAACCCCCCCCCCCACACACACACACACACACTTCCGTTCAGGGTCCTGCTAGCATCCTTCTTCTTCCTCCCTCATAGTTTTTCTTGGCAACATGTGCAGTAAAATGCATGACAATTCATCAGATTCACTTGGAGCGACCCTGAAAAGCCTTAAGTTCGTCTTGCAGATAAATGCTAAAAAAAAAACAAGGTCAGAGCAGGTAGGTCCCTAAATAAAGGTAAAGGTGGGATGGTCACTGAAGATAAGGAAAAGGCAGAGTTACTAAAATAATTTTTTAGCTCTGTATATACAAAAGAAGAGAAATGTGCTGATATTGGTGGTGCCAGGGCTATTAGAACATCCAGTAATATACTCAACTGGCTAACTGTAGATATGGTCCAAGCTAAGTAAGCTAGGTAATTATAGACCAGTTATTTTAACTTCTGTTGTGGGAAAAATGTTTAAAGGACTCTTAAGGGACTATATACAAAAGTATGTGGACTGTAAATAATATCATAAGTGATAACCAGGATGGTTATACCAAGGAAAGAAGTTGTCAGACTAACATGATTAGTTTTTTTGAGGATTAGTGATGAGCGGGAGGTGCCATATTTGATTTTGCGATATTTCGCGAATATTCGATTGAATATTCGTCATATATTCGTCGAAATCGAATATTCGTCATTATTTTATATATTGCGAATTTTACGCAAATTTATATTCGCGTCGCGAATGAAACTTAGAGCTGAGTTCCTAATGGTTAACTTGTATTGCTAGAATTGACAAAGATAACGAATATCACACGAATATAGTACTATATTCTCAATCTTCGTTATATTCTAACAATACAACCATTAGCAACTCAGCTCTAAGTTTAATTCGCGAGGCGAACATATACTCGCATTGCGAGTTGATCTTAGAGCTAAGTTCCTAATGGTTGTATTGCTAGAATAGAACGAAGATTGAGAATATCTCGAATTCACGAATATAGCACTATATTCTCAATCTTCGTTATATTCTAGCAATGCAACCATTAGGAACTCAGCTAGCTCTAAGTTTCATTCGCGAGGCGAACATATACTCTCGTTGCGAATTGATCTTAGAGCTAAGTTCCTAATGGTTGTATTGCTAGAATAGAACGAATATCGCAATGCGAATAATTCAGGTTATATTAATCGCATTGCGATTACAACTTAGTCAAATTTGTGAGATCGTGATTCTCACATCCGACAGTACATTTTAGCATGGAGGCGTTCCCATAGGAATGGGGACGCTCCATGCACACGGGAAGTCGGCAGAAGCGGCAACGGGCATTGACTGAAGCGGGCAGGGAGCCAGGAATCCTCCGGACAGGTAAGAACAGCTTTTGGGAAGTGGGAAGACAACCAGAGAGCAACAAGGATTAACAACTAAAAAATAAAAATAAAAAAAAACAAACGAATTTTCGAAATTGCGAATATATAGCGATATATTCGCGAATTATCGAAGTTGCGATATTCGTGATAAAAATTTGCAATTCGAATATTCGCGCTCAACACTAATGAGGAGGTGAGTAGAAGCCTGGACAGAGGGGCGGCTGTCGATGTAGTGAGGTAAGTAGTAGCCTTGACAGAGGCTCGGCTGTGGATGTAGTGTTTCTGGATTTTGCACTGTCATAGAAGTTTAATACGTAAAGTAAGGTCTATAGGCTTGGAAAGTTTAGTTTGTAATTGGATTGAAAACTGGCTGAAGGACCATGTCCAGAGAGTTGTGGTCAATGATTCCTATTCAAACTGGTCCCGGGTTATAACTGTTCAATGCTGGTCCTCAATTATTTAATTTATTTATTAATGTGGTTTTGTCACTTCAGCAAATTGCATTTATCATGTAGATAGCGTTAATGCAAGGCACTTACTAACATATTGTGATTGTCCATATTGATTCCTTTGCTGGATAGACTCATTTTTCCATTACATTATACACTGCTCGTTTCCATGGTTACAACCATCCTGCAATCCATCAGCGTAGCCATGCTTGCATACTTCAAAAAATGCATCAGACTATGTGAGCTTTCGCAGTCTCAGTCAGCATAGAGGCCGACATTCTTTTTTATAGTGTGCAAGCACGGCCACCTATGATGGATTGCCGGGTGATCGTAACCATGGAAACGAGCAGTGTATAATTTGACGGTTGTATTATTCAAACTGATGAGTTTTTCTGCGGTTTTGAGATCCCCTGCCGGATCTCAAAACTGGAAAGGAAAACGCAAATGTGAAAGTAGCCTTATCTGATCACTCTTCATAACAATTTAAACTTGCGAGTTGCCACCATGAAAAGCAGAAAAAAGTTATGAAAAAATTTGTGTCAGTCTCAAAACTTTCAGCCAAGACTGTATTTGTTTAAAACTGCTACAATATCTCTAAAAAAAGAAAAGTTATGTGAGAAATTGATATTACTATCACATCACTAATACATTACCACTAATCAATAGAAATTGTCATTCTTTAACAAATACCGTCCTACAGGGAAATCTTATCATTAGTGGAAGAGGTCTGACATCTGGTGGTTCTTACTGATATTCTTTACTTTACAAAACCATTTACCAATTTCAACTGAGGCACTGAAAACCATCTCCAAGATGATACTGGAGGCAAGGCCACTGTCCCGGTCGGAGGTGATTTAAAGGTACTTAAATTTATCAGGTATTCCATTGAGGCTATCATTTAGTCCTTGGCTAGCTATGATGATCTTACAGTAATCAAGGAAATGTTTTTATATGCACGCAAACTTTTGTTGAAAAAACATTTCTCTAAAAATGATCCCTACCAACCTTTTTCAGCCCAGGAGGAATCGGAAGCACACTGGATTCTAAAAGATCTTTTGATGGAACAGGAGGTAGGACAGGATAAATTAAGGTACACTCTACCTATTTTCCTCCCCTAAATTTGAGTCCCTCGGTGAAGATGTTTGTGGAATGCGTGGCAAAGGAACTTTGTTCTCTACATATGGTATGCAATTTATTTCAATCGGCTGCAAAAGTTGCGGACAGCACACTATGTGCTGTCCGCATCCGTACTTCCGTTCCACAGCCCTGCAAAAAAGATAGAACATGTCCAATTCTTGTGCACAATCATAAGGCTGGCCGGCAAAATGCGGAATTGCACGGCAAGTATCTGTGTTATGCAGATTCGCAATTTGCGGGCAAAAAAACACATAGGGTGGTGTGAATACACCCTAGTAATGACCGCTAACCCAAACTCCTAACCCTAATACTGGCCCTTAAACGTAATACTACCCCTAACCCTAATACTAACTCTAATACTGACCCTATCCCTAATACGATCCCCTAACTCTAATGCTACGCCCATCTCTAAGTCTAACCCTAACCTAAAATTACGCCTAACTCTAAAGCCTCATGCAGACATGCGTGGAGCTTCATGCACCTAGCAGGACGGCACGACCGGATTTTACGGACCGTGCTCCACGGATGTCTGCATGAGGCTTTATACTGAACCTAACCCTAGCACTGGCCCCAAACCATAATATTGGCCCCTAACCCTAATACTGACCCTAACACTAATTCTTATACTGACCCTAACACTAATACTGACCCTTATACTAACCTAAACCCTAATAATAACCCTAATATGCTCCCTAACCCTATCACTATTCCTAACCATAATACTAATACTAATTAATTCTAACCCTAATACTAAATCCTACCTGTAATCCTAACCAAAACTCTAAGGGTTGTATTAAACCCGCAGATGGTCGGCCAGTATTTGTAAGACTAGGAACACTCGTTAGTGATGATCTGCTTGTGTAGTCCAGCTTTAAAATTGCCGCCGATTACCCGATGAATGAGCAAACATTGGGCAATAGCAATTTTTATGCATGATAAAATATCATCATTTGCTGGCAGTTGATCGTGCAGTCTAATTACGGCCTGCTGTTGGCAAAAAATTGTTCTGTATGGGGATGGGCAATGGCATAAGAGATCGCTTCTCCCCATACTGTGGAAGACATTTTTGCATGTAATAGCAGGGGTCTCCTCCACTGATGAGCAGGCAATTATCATAGAGAAATGCTTCCTTCCCAACAATCCTCATCTGCTGGTCTAATACCAACTTAATACTAACCATAGCCCAAATAGAGACCGTAATACTGGACTTAACACTAATCTTAACCGTAATACTAACCCTAACCCTTAAAATGACCCCAATACTGGACTTAACACTAATCCTAACTGTAATACTAACCCTTAAAATTACCCTAATATTTACCATAACCCTAATAGTGGCCCTAATATACTAACACTAATACTAAACCTAGCCCTTATCCCTAACCCTAAGACTGACCCTAACCCTAACACAGATCCAACCCTAATGCTTATCTTGATACTGACACTAACCTTAACTATAAGCCCTAATATTGTACCTCACAGACCTCACAAAGGAACCATAATATATGACTGTCCACAAATATCTGTGCTCACTGCAACTGTTGTACCTTGTACCTGACACATAGTATACAGTATACTGATACAGTAGGTCAGCTACGAGGTATAACAGATACAGTGCGTACATATATATAGTATATACAGCAGTGTACTGATATGTGAGGTATGAGATATAATAGATACAGTGCATACATATATATAGTATATACAGCAGTGTACTGATAGATCAGGTAAAAGGTATAATAGATGCAGTGTGTACAGATATAAAGTATATACAGCAGTGTACTGATATGTGAGGTATGAGGTATAATGCATACAGTGTGTACAGATATATAGTATATACAGCAGTGTTCTGATACATCAGGTACATGGTATAATAGATAGAGTGTGTACAGATACGTGTATATAGTATATACAGCAATGTACTAATATGTGAGATATTAGGTATAATAGAAACAGTATGTACAGGTATATTGTATATACAGTTGTGTACTGATATGTGAGGTACGAGGTATAGTAGATGCAGTGTGTACAGATATATAGTACATACAGCGGTGTACTGATATGTGAGGTATGAGGTATAATAGAAGCAGTGTTTACAGATATATAGTATATACAGCAGTGTACTGATATGTGAGATACGAGGTATAATAGATGCAGTGTGTACAGATATATAGTATATACAGCAGTGTACTGATATGTGAGGTACGAGGTATAAAATATGCAGTGGATACAGATATATAGTATATACAGAAGTGTACTAATATGTGAGGTATGAGGTATAATATATGCAGTGGGTACATACATATAGTATATACAGAAGTGTACTAATATATCTGTACCCACTACACCTTTTACACAGTACCTCATACCTGACGTGTCAATACACTGCTTTATATGCTAGCTGCAGCATCTATCTTTTCTGGCATTTATCTACCTAGCAATTGAGCATTATAAGTTTTGTGTGCTGATGAACCTACACATATTTTTACGGGGGAAAATGCGTCGGGACGTTTTGCTAGATAGGGACTCTAATATTGAGGGACAGCCACCGAGAGGTGGGGCAGCCCATTTCAGGATGATTACTCCGCTTTTAGGACACCTGGCATTAGCAGGAATAGTTTTCTGACCATCATTACCTAAAACTGTTTTACTATTTTTGTGTTTTTGTGGCACCACACCTTTCAATAATCTACAGCAGCCACTGGATCTGGACTCCTTTCATCAGCATTCCCATTGTGGCGTTTCAAAATGTCAGCTTTATACAATTACAAACCTGTAGAGCAGCCTCTATGCCCATGGAAGTGACTGGTTGAATTTGACTTTTCTCCACTTACAGCTTACGTATCAGACTCCCAGGCGTTAATCAAGTAGTATTACAAGATGTTGCAGGGTAATCCAGATGGTAAAAGAATTATGCCAACAATATCTCCTTGCTAAGAAGATAGATGCTGCTACTGACGAAGCTGTGCACACACTAAGAGCAAAGCATCACTGGGAAAAGAGGGAGTGGCTAGGCTAAACTAACTAGAAACCTGAAAACGGGGGGGGGGGGGGGAGCATACCAATACACAATGCAAGATACTGAAACAGAACACCCATAGACCATTCAGTGTGACTTCTAAAGTCCAAAAAAAAAAAAAATACTCATTGAGTGCTTTATTCATTTGGCAAACATTGAATTACGAGTGACCACAAAAAATAATCTTTAATTGTGACAATATATGGATTTCAAGGGTCTGTCTCCAATAGGCCTTATCATTACCGGTACATATATTTTTATGTTTATTTGTTATCCTTATTGAGAGTGAGTTTTAATGTATATTTAATGTATGATTAATAAAATAAATATTTTATTTATTATATGAACTTGGTTCTGGTGCTATATTTGTGTTATGAGCAAGGTCCTTGTGCTTTATGTAGTGAACTTGGTTCAGGCACTCTACTTAGTGAGTTACAGTAAACATTCATCTGATGCTATATTTTAATCTAATACTATCCATTCACATCCGAGTCTGGGCCACTGTCATAGATTCTGTCAAAAAACAGGACACATAAGTCCTGCATGCAATACTTTTTTTTCTGGAAAAAAGCAGCATCCAGAGCAGACCCCATTATACTGTAGTCACTGGATTCTCTTCAGCTCAAGAGTTGGTAAATCTGGTCACTCTAATGATGTCATAGACTCCGATTAAGTCAGCGTTTCTCAACTCCAGTCCTCAGGATCCACCTACCGGTCATGATTTGAGAGTATCCCACAGAAGGAATACTTGTGGTAAGTCCTGATGCATGGAAACTAATTATATCACCTGCTCAATACTAAGGAAATCCTAAAAACATGACCGGTAGGTGGGTCCTGAGGACTGGAATTAAGAAACACTGGATTAAGTGAACAAATAAACCGTACACCAATTAATCTGAATAGGATAATTTTATTGAAAATATTAAATATTACCCTTGGCTTTATTTTAGGCCGCGATGCTTATCACTTAACTAGATGTTAACCATTATATCCAACGTAATAACTCATAAACTGAATCAAACTATAACCAAAAATCAAAGTCCACTCAAATGCGTGACTTTTACCCCCATCGATAAGCAAGGCGACAAATAATAGGGAAAAGTGGTAAAAATTAATTACTAAACAAAAGTGGGGGGGAGGAGGGTAGAGAAAATTACTTACGTGAATGCGCTTAACCAATATTTCTTGTCTCTTAAAAAGGCTCTGAGGGACTGTTGGAAGAAGACCAATCAGAATCACCTCGAGCTTACTTCCAGCAGGATGGATCCATACCTAAACGGGTAAGCAAACTGATTAACTTAAACTGTATGTACAATGACAGGAGCCATGACATCATGGCTCCCCTCATTAAATACTTAATGTGGTTCGCTCCATGATCAAGCTGTGGTTACCAACTCATCATGTTTTGTATATAGAATTGCATATATGTACGATCTCAACAGGAAAACACAACCAGCTGCAGCCAGCTGGGCGTAGTTAAAGGCTCATGGGCCCTGGTGCAAGAGTTCAGCTTGGGCCCCCTTCCCTCAGTGCTTTGTGTGTCTTCTTATGTGGCACAAGTGTCTTTGGGCCCCTTCAGGCTCCTGGGCCCGGTAGCGACTGCTACCTCTGCACCCCCTACAGCTATGCCCCTGCTTTTAACGATACATTTACCGCCTTAATATGGTAGGTGGAGGTAAACAGGTCAAGGACAGGCCGCTACACATTGCCAGCGCTGTGTGCTTGCCCACAAGGGTATAATTCGCCAGCCAGCCTCTGCTTCCTTCCAATATTCCAAATCAATTTAGGAATCAACTATTTTGTTGCATTGCCAAGTAGATTTTTATAGTCACTAGTTTTGGCACTGGTATAAACTTTCCACATGGAGTTTTCGAACTGAAATCCTCCTGATCCTCCCATTACATAGATTTCTACATTCATTATTAAAAGAAGTCCCATTGGAACAATTTCTAGGTGCTCTTAATTATAGTTCCACCGCTATGCCTCGTTTTAATTTTATGGTGGATGCCTGCTTTGCTATGTAAAAAAAACGTATTTGTAGACTTTGGCTATTAATAGATGTTTCCTTAGATACGACCACTAGGAACTACCCATGTAAAACAATATATATTTTCTGTGTATTTCAAACCTAAACATCATACAAACATTTTACAATTAAAGATAGATAACTGAAAGATCATTGACATTAACCCCAAAAGGAAATGTGACTGTTATAAAAAAAAATCTAATCATCCTTAAAAACAGGTTGATCCTCCAAAAACCCTATAAAAATAGCATCATTTAGAGGTCAAACTGTTTTCATAGCAGTGTGTTTTATGCATTTCTAACTGCAGTATAGGTACAACTCCTGGACAGGAGTGATACAGGGTTAAGTAATCTTAGAAATACTTGAATTTTAGCCACCAATTTTTCTTTACCATGTGCCTGTTGGAATATATTTCATTGTAACTGAAGTATTAAAAGTTAGCTTAAAGTGTGATGTGTCTGGATGCAATTCTGCTGTAATGAATTTGGGTTTTTCATGATAATACATACCCAAAATGACAGCTGACCCCTTGTCATGTACAGCTTTATTAAAAGTATCAAATATGCATATATACAAAATGACTCTAGAAGAGAACTATCAAGAACCATCTACAATTGGTTGTCCTGTAAGACAATATCTGAACCTTTAAAGAGTTTGGAACTTTACATGGGAAAAATTTGGCCAGGTCTACAGACTGGTTGTTCTTGAAAACCTATTTAATAGGGGTTTCATTTATGTTTAAAGATCTTTTAAAGGTATGGAGACCTTTATCACTGGGATGAGATTTTCATTGGTTAGGGTTGAGAAGAATTTGACAAGATCTAAGGGGGAGAGGTACTGCAGCTGTGGTAAGAGAGCCTTAGGAGTGTGTGAAGTAGTCCATAGATGAAGGTTATAAGTGGGGCAGAAGGACACAAACAATTTCCACACGAAGAAGATTCTTTTTTACCTATTTAAAGACATTGATCTGCTCAGGTGCTGATACACTGCATTTCAATTTGAGCAAAATAGGAGAAACTATGAATGATTGTGGTCATTCCTTAATTCCTTCTGTCAGCTGCACCAGCAGATAAATAAGGACACTGAATGAGAAAGTCAAGTTATGTGTCTGCATAGAGAACTTACTGTTACTAGATAATAAAGACCTATGATTTCCGGCCTGTTGGCTACATAGTCCAGCAGTATGTAGGAGTCAGCCAGTAGGCTTGCAGAAACAGTGACCATAACCGTGCTGCTGCTCCTCTGTAGCTGTAACAATGCTGACAATAATAATAACTTACTGAGATCTGCATAAAAATAATAACATAACTTTAATGAGGTTCTCTGGGAATTAATATTGATCCATAGAGAAGATCATCAATATCAAAACAGCAGGTCCTACTCCAGGCTTCCTCTACTGACCACCTGTACTGTAGTAGCTCTGACAACCAGAATTACACACATCCATCCAATGTAACATAGTAACATAGTTTATAAGATTGAAAAAAGACATCTGTCCATCCAGTTCGGCCTATTATCCTGCTAGTTGATCCAGAGGAAGGCGAAAAACCCCTGTGAGGTAGAAGCTAATTTTCCCCATTTTAGGGGGAAAAAATTCCTTCCCAACTCTAATCAGGCAATCAGAATAACTCCCTGGATCAACGACCCCTCTCTAGTAACTATAACCTGTAATATTATTACGCTCCAGAAATACATCCAGGCCCCTCTTAGAAACATAGAATGTGTCGGCAGATAAGAACCATTTGGCCCATCTAGTCTGCCCAATAGCCCAATATACTTAATACTATGAATAGCCCCTGGCCCTATCTTATATGAAGGATGGCCTTATGCCTATCCCATGCATGCTTAAACTCCTTCACTGTATTTGCAGCTACCACTTCTGCAGGAAGGCTATTCCATGCGTCCACTACTCTCTCAGTAAAGAAATTCTTCCTGATATTACTTTTAAACCTTTGCCCCTCTTATTTAAAACTATGTCCTCTTATAGCAGTTTTTCTTCTTTTAAATATTCTCTCCTCTTTTACCGTGATGATTCCCTTTATGTATTTAAAAGTTTCTATCATATCCCCTCTGTCTCTTCTTACTTCCAAGCTATACATGTTAAGATCCTTTAACCTTTCCTGGTAAGTTTTGTCCTGAAATCCATGTACTAGTTTAGTAGCTCTTCTCTGAACTCTCTCCAAAGTTTCAATATCCTTCTGCAGATATGGTCTCCAGTACTGCACACAATACTCCCAATGAGGTCTCCATAGTGCTCTGTAGAGCGGCACGAGCACCTCCCTCTTTCTACTGTTAATGCCTCTCCCTATACACCCAAGCATTCTGCTGGCATTACCTGCTGCTCTATGACATTGTCTGCCCACCTTTAGGTCGTCTGATATAATGACCCCTAAATCCCTTTCCTCAGATACTCTTGAATTCCTTTATTGTACTCACCATCACCACCTCCTCAGGCAGAGAGTTCCATAGTCTCACTGCTCTTACCGTAAAGAATCCTCTTCTATGTTTGTATAGAAACCTTCTTTCCTCCAGACGCAGAGGATGTCCCCTCGTCACAGTCACAGTCCTGGGGATAAATAGATGATGGGAGAGATCTCTGTACTGACCCCTGATATATTTATACATAGTTATTAGATCTCCCCTCAGTCGTCTTTTTTCTAAAGTGAATAACCCTAATTTTGATAATCTTTCAGGGTACTGTAGTTGCCCCATTCCAGTTATTACTTTAGTTGCCCTCCTCTGAACCCTCTCCAGCTCTGCTATGTCTGCCTTGTTCACAGGAGCCCAGAACTGTACACAGTACTCCATGTGTGGTCTAAATAGCGATTTGTAAAGTGGTAGGACTATGTTCTCATCACGGGCATCTATGCCCCTTTTGATGCAACCCATTATCTTTTTGGCCTTGGCGGCAGCTGCCTGACACTAGTTTCTACAGCTTAGTTTACTAATCACTAAAATTCCTAGGTCCTTTTCCATGTCAGTGTTACCCAGTGTTTTACCATTTAGTATGTGCAGGTGACTTGCATTATTCCTTTCCATGTGCATAACTTTACATTTGTCAGTGTTAAACCTCATCTGCCATTTCTCTGCCGAAGCCTCCAATCTATCCAGATCCCTCTGTAGCAGAAAACTGTCCTCTTCAGTGTTAATTACTTTACACAGTTTAGTGTCATCAGCAAAAATTGATATTTTACGGTGCAAGCCTTCTACAAGATCATTAATAAATATATTGAAGAGAATAGGTCCCAGTACTGACCCCTGAGTGTGTACCGTTAATAACCACTCTGTTTTCTGTCACTCAGCCAGTTACTTACCCACTTACAGACATTTTCCCCCAGTTTGAGCATCCTCATTTTATATACTAACCTTTTATGTGGTACAGTGTCAAATGCTTTGGAGAAGTCCAGATATACGACATCCATTGGTTCTGTGTACTGGATGACAGAAGATATAACAGCACTGCTACCATCTGAGTGAATTGGCGGAGGTGAAGGAATTGGGACTTGCACCGATCTAATCTTGATGACTGAAGCTACGGATAGCCATCAATGTAAAAGTCACAGAAAACCCTTTTAAAAAGGCAAGGATCTACAAAAAAATTGTAAGCAGAAGGATCTAAATGAACTGTGATATTTTTATTTTTCACTGGAAATTATTTTGGATATTTTGTCTTTATGTATTTATCATGCACTGGGTCTGTCATGTCATCAGCAGCTCAACATTATAATCACCTGGTGTGAATTACATCATATCCTTCTGAGATGAAGCAGAACCAAGTCTCTAACAAACCACTAAATGCACCAGTAGTTTTATTTGCATCTATATCTAGATTAAGCTTTAGTGAAAATGACTTTTCTATTATGTGGAAGGAGGTTTTTGTACGGCTCTGTATCACTGTGTGAGAGGAAAGCTCAGACCCTGCTGACAGTAATAATCTCCTGCATCATCTTCTGTCACTCCACTGATTGTTAATTTGTAATTAGATCCAGATCCTGATCCAGAGAACCGGTCTGGGACTCCTGTATGTCGGGTGGTTGCTTCATAGATAAGAAGCTTTGGCCTTTCTCCCGGTTTCTGTTGGTACCAGTGTAAGATGTTGCCTACAATTTGACTGGTTGTACATGAGATGTCTAGTGTCTCTCCTGGGGACACAGAGGAATAATCTGGAGATTGGGTCAGTACAATCTCTCCACAGGATCCTGAGGAGAAAGAGGAGGAGACATGAACGGATTTCTATCCTAGCTGTAATATGTCCTCTGTGCTGCTGGACGTTACACTGTGTCAGTGACTCTCACCATGAATAGAAATCAGTAAGACACACAGCAGAAGCCCCTGAGAAGCCATCTTTATGTCTCTGGAGTGACAGGCACAGACTATAGAGATGTCACCTGTACAATGTGTCCTATATAAGAGCTAGAGTCACTGGGGAACGGCCCCTGAGAGGAAATACACAAATATATGGAAATGATCTTCTACAGATGTGCCTTTTAATTTTTCACTTAAAGCACTTGTCTCATTTCAGCAAATAGCATTTGTGGTCGGATTGGCTATCAGAAAGGTGTACCTAACCTATCTAACCCTATATACAACAAGCAGTAGAATTGTGCCATAACTGCTGCGGTAGGGCAGCCTAAAGGGGCCAAAAAGAGCAGACCTAAACTAAGAGTAAAATATATACATACCATTACGACACCCACTTTGAATGCAAAAGACACTTCATGATGAAGGTGCAGAATATACTGTACATATCACAGAGACTTATATGTACCTTACCTCTTTGTCACGTGCGCCGGCACGTCGTTCTTGGAGGTAGCTAATGTTGATGTGTTTAAAAGAGTGGTTGGTAATCAGAAACGATTTACTCCTATGTTGACCAACATATGAACATATTACGAGAAGGTCTGAATCCTGAGAGCTGCAGACTGAAACAACTATGGTGAATCTGATGGAAGGGTCTAATTGAACTCCAACCATTCGCCAAGGGCCCTGCTCGGACACCAACTGTTACTGGTAGCAAAATACTTCACCTATACTTATTCCCCACGCCACAGCTTTTATTATTATTTTTTATTTTTTTTATAAAGGACCCAAAAAGTTAGAAGATGGCGTATGCCGTCTAACTCTAGTAATAGATTAAGTGAAATGTGTAAGCTCCCCAGGCCTGGGGAACCATAAACACGAATACATGGCTGTTCCAATTAACAAGCTAATGTTGCCTGTAATGAGGACAGAGAACGTACCCACCATACTAGCAGTTGTGACAGGAAATAAGCTTAAGGTCGTGATAAACTATGTATGCTGCACCTGTAGTAGCGAAGGGACTTGTCGTGTCCGTAGACGCGACAGACTACGTATAATGTGCTTATTATTGTACCTCCTACTGGAAGATGGATCAGTACCCAGGAACTAGGCGCGACACCAACACCCTTTAGCGACACTCAACACCCTTGTGGATGAAGTAAGCATACCTGTAACGAAGACATAATGTACACACAATGCCTGCCGCTATGACAGAAAAAGCTTAAGGTCATGATAGACTACGTATGCTGCGCCTGTAGTCATGCTAGAACTTATCGTGTCAGTGAACGTGACAGACTTCGTAGATCACCTGTAGTCGTGACAGGACTTATTAGTCTGTAGACGTGACAAACTTCGTAAATTGCCTGTAGTGTTGAGACAGGAAATATTAGTCTGTAGACGTGACAGACTTCGTAAATCGCCTGTAGTGGTGAGACAGGACTCCCTGTGGACGAAACTGATGCCATAGTATAGTGTTTTTTTTTTTTTTTTAACAACCCCTGGAGAGGCGGAATTTGAGAAACGTGAAAAAAGCGAGGGGAAGCAAGAACCTAGAGATTGTAAGTGGGAGAAAATGCGAATCTGGGAGAAGGTGATGTCTGAAATGGAAGGCTTGGGATGACTGCTTGAAAAGAAAACAATGAAGACCCAACGACCTAGAACAATAATGTGAGTGAGGCTCTAATGGCAAAAGCCACGCATGCGAGCCTCCACAATAAAAATTGTATTGCGAGCCACAGCTGACCGAGCCATGTTAGCGGGCCTGAAGGCAGAAAAAGACATGGAACCTACTGTGGCTGGACCACGCAGCCGACCTCGAATGGCGGAGTTATGTGCGTAAAGGAGAAACTGAGAAGCCATGCATGAGAGACTAATGGCGGGGCCAAGCGTGAGAGACTAATGACAGAGCCAAGCGTGAGAGAGCCTAATGGCGGAGTCGTGTGAGAGAGACTAATGGCGGAGCCAAGCGTGAGAGACTAATGGTGCAGCCAAGCGTGAGAGAGACTAATGGCAGAGTTATGCGTGAGAGAGACTAATGGCGGAGCCAAGTGTGAGAGAGACTAATGGCTGAGCCAAGTGTGAGAGAGACTAATGGCGGAGCCATGCATGAGAGAGATTAATGGCGGAGCTATGCGTGCGATGGACTAATGGCGGAGCTATGTGTGAGACTAATGGCGGAGTCATGCGTGAGAGAGACTAATGGCGGGGCCATGCGTGAGAGACACTAATGGCGGGGCCATACGTGAGAGACACTAATGGCGGGGCAATGCATGAGAGAGAATAATGGCGGGGCCATGCGTGAGAGAGACTAATGGCGGGGCCATGCGTGAGAGAGACTAATGGCGGGGCCATGCGTGAGAGAGACTAATGGCGGGGCCATGCGTGAGAGAAACTAATGGCGGGGCCATGCGTGAGAGAAACTAATGGCAGAGCCATGAATGAGACACTAATGGCGGAGCCATGCGTGAGAGACTCTAATGGCGGAGCCATGCGTGAGAGACTCTAATGGCGGGACCATGTGTGTCAAACTTAAACAGAGAAGCCATGCTTAAGGACTCTAATGACGTAGACATGAATGCGAGACTAATGGCGGATTTTTTTGTATTTTTTTTAAAATATAAACCACTTATGCAGCACCAGTATGACTTGGGGACTCGTATAACCACGACCCCCTCCGACAGTGAACCTAGGACACTAACCAGCCTACAACCATATTGTACCCCTAACAAATAACATGAAGAACGGTCATAGGCCCCGCGGGGCCATGAGGCTGAAGCGGTCATCGGACCCCGAAGCCAAGACTGAACTGGATAACATTACAGTGACGATAAGTAATTAAAACATGAGCAAGACGTGATGGGATATGCATAGACATTAGTGAACTGAACCATGTACATAAATGAAACATTAAACCAACCGTGAAATTGAACAGATGGGAGAAAAACAAGAGCCAGAAGCATTACAGGTCGCTAAGAGAAGACCTTTATCCTGACAAACGAATGAACAACTTGTGAAACATAGTAGGAACTTACTCCTATTGGCCCACTGACCGCTGAGGGACTGTATGGTGAACTGGGGCAGGAGACCAGGACTAAAGAACGGCACAATTTTTTTTTTTTTCTTTCCACCGAAGTGAAACAGAAAAAGTAGGCCTATGGAATGTAACAACCAGCGAGGAAAAAAAAGTAAATCTGAAAGAAAGCAGCTATGTTTATCGGGAGAACGGTATCAGAGCGGTGTGCTGACTGCCCTAGTGAAAATACTGAGTAAACCATGATGTAGCAATGAAAAGGAAAATGCAGCTTTAAGTGGAAGCAGATTATAACATCTGATGTAACAACAGGTGGGTAAATGCAGCTCTGGATGTGAGTGGTGCCTAAAAACATGGTATGGGCCCAGCTCTGAGCATGAAGAGCAAGGTATAACGCAGCCGTATGAATGCAATCTGAAGTGAGCAGAGTTTTATTGTGATGCAACAGCAAACGCATAAACACAGCTCTAGTAGTGAAGGGAGTATAGGACAAAAAGTAAATGCAGACACATGGACGTACCTTTTGAAGGTAACAAACCTAAAAGTGATCATTCGACCATTAGCGCCCAACCTCCTTCGCCCCAGAGCGCTACAAGTCACGGACCGTGTAACCAAGTCCGATCCTACCGTGAATGCCAGCACTCTCCTGGCACCTTCTGCCATTGCCCAGGCGCGAACGAACCTTAACATAATGCTGCAGATTTTATTTATTTTTTTTAAATGATGGTCACAACTAGTGTTGAGCGAACAGTTCGAGCATAGTTCGGGTTCGTACCGAATTTAGGGGTGTTCGGTACACGGACCCGAACATTTTCAAAAAAGTTCGGGTTTGGGTCCGTTGTTCGGCGATTTCTTCCCGCTTTCTGAAGGGCTGCACAGCAGCCAATCAGCTAGCGTTTTACTTCTTGCCCTAAGAAGCCATCACAGCCATGCCTACTAATGGCATGGCTGTGATTGGCCAAGTGCAGCATGTGATCCAGCCTCTTTTTAAGCTGGAGTCACGTAAAGCCGCACGTCACACTGCTCTGATTAGTGTAGGGAGAGGACGCAGCTTCTGTGACGGCGAGATTAGGCAGGGAAAAGTCAGCAACAGCACCTAATGAACTGATCGATCTACAGCAGTGAATGATTCAACTTCTGCTAGTTAATTGCTCACTGGCTTTCAGGCTGCACAGAGCGTTTTTCTGTCACTTTTTTCTGGGGTGATCGGCGGCCATTTTGTGACATGTGATGCACCAGAACAAGCTGCCACCAAGTCCATCAATACTAGTTTTTTTTTTGCTATATCGTACATCAGGGGCTTGGCTGTGCTTATTATCACCCCTAGAAACTCAGGATAGCAATTGCTATATTTTACTAAGGGGTTAAATACAATTGCCAAAATACCAATCCCCTAAATCTGGTGTTCCAGCTTTTGCTAGCCAAGTGTAATACTGTCTGCTGTCTGGCAAAGGACAGATTATTTTCTGTGGTGAAATTCAATTGCCAAAATAGCAATCCCCTAAATCTGGTGTCCCAGCAGAAATTAACTTGCCAGTATAGCAATACCCTGAATCTGGTGTTCCAGCTGTTGCAGGCCAATTGTTATTTTGTCCGTAAAAGGGTATAATACACTCAAGGTGTATATACAAGTGCTGAGAGGGTCATCTTCAATAGCTTCACACGCTACCTTGCATCTCCCATTGTATTTCTGTTTGTTAAAGGGTATATTATACAAAGTGTTAAAATGCAATTGCTGAAGGCATAATCCTACATTTTGTTACACACGCTACTGTGCATCTCCAAGTGTAAATCTGTCCATAAAAGGATACCTTTCACCCAGGGCCTAAATACTAGCCTTAAAAGACATATTCCCCTAAATCAGTGGTTACTGCTGTGCCTGGATTAGTGTAATACGCTACATAAATAAATAGGCAGATAGTGTTAGGTGCCTGTAAAAAAAAGGCCTGAATTTGAAATCAATACATTGGGCCAAATATTTTTTTTTTATTGTGGTGCTTGGTGAACGGTAGCAATGAGGAAAACATCTAGTAAGGGACGCGGACGCGGTGGTTTTAGTGTACCCTCTGGTGCTGGGAGAGGACGTGGCCATTCTGCCACAGCCACACGTCCTAGTGAACCAACTACCTCAGGTACCAGTACCCGCCAGAATTTACAGTGATATTTGGTGGTGCCCAATGCCGTTCTAAGGATGGTAAGGCCTGAGCAGGTACAGGCGCTAGTCAATTGGGTGGCCGACAGTGGATACAGCACGTTCACAACATTATCTCCCACCCAGTCTTCTGCAGAAAGCGCACAGGTGGCGCCTGAAAAACAAGCCCATCACCCCCATGCATATCAGGGAAACTGTCTGAGCCTCAAGTTATGCAGCAGTCTCTTATGCTGTTTGAAGACTCTGCTGGCAGGGTTTCCCAAGGGAATCCACCTAGCCCTTCCCCAGAGGTGAAAGACATAGAATGCACTGATGCACAACCACTGATGTTTCCTGATGATTAGGACATGGGAATACAACCTCATCGGAGTCCGCACGTCTCTGATGATGACGAAACACAGGTGCATCTTTCTGCAGTGTGCAGACCAAACAGAAGGTCAGGGAAGAAGACTGTGTGGAAGACGATGCAGGGGATGATGAGGTCCTAGACCCCACATGGAATAAAGGTCGTGCCACTGACTTTCATAGTTCAGGGGAAGAGGCAGTGGTGAGACAGAGCCAACAGCGTAGCAAAAGAGGCAGCAGGGTGCAAAAGCAGAACAGCCGCCGCCAAGAGAGTTCGCCTGCTACTGGCCACCACCACCAGGGACCGAGCACCCCAAAGGCAGCTTCAAGGGGTTCCCTGGCATGGCACTTCTTTAAACAATGTGCTGACGACAAGACCTGAGTGGTTTGCACGCTGTGCCATCAGAGCCTGAAGCGAGGCATTAACGTTCTGAACCTTAGCACAACCTGCATGACCAGGCATCTACATGCAAAGCATGAACTGCGGTGGAGTAAGCACCTTAAAAGCAAGGAACTCACTCTGGCTCCCCCTGCTCTTTCTTCTGCTGCTGCTTCGGCCTCTTCCTCCGGCTCGGGAGGAATATTGGCACCTGACGCCCACCAAAAAGAGGATATGCCACCGACACCACCACCTGCGTCACCAAGCATCTCCACCATGTCACACGGCAGCGTTCAGCTCTCCATCTCACAAACCTTGGAGAGAAAGCTTAAATTCCCACCTAGCCACCCTCGAGCCCTGGGCCTGAATGCCAGCATTTCTAAACTACTGGCCTTTGAAATGCTGTCATTCAGGCTGGTGGACACAGACAGCTTCAAACAGCTGATGTCCATGGCTGTCCCACAGTCTGTTGTTCCCAGCCGCCACTACTTCTCCAATACAGCCGTGCCTTCCCTGCACAACCAAGTATCCGATAAAATCAAGTGTGCACTGCGCAACGCCATCTGTGGCAAGGTCCACCTAACCACAGATACATGGACCAGTAAGCACAGCCAGGGAAGCTATATCTCCCTAACTGCACACTGGGTAAATGTAGTGGCGGCTGGGCCCCAGGCGGAGAGTTCCTTGGCACACGTCCTTCCGCCGCCTAGGATCACAGGGCATCATTCTTTGTCTCCTGTAGCCTCCTCCTCCTTCTCGGCTTCCTCCTCCTCTGCTTCCACCAGCTCATCCAGTCAGCCACACACTTTCACCACCAACTTCAGCACAGCACGGGGTAAACGTCAGCAGGCCATTCTGAAACTCATATGTTTGGGGGACAGGCCCCACACCGCGCAGGAGTTGTGGCGGGGTATTGAACAACAGACCGACGAGTGGTTTCTGCCGGTGGGCCTCAAGCCTGGCCTGGTGGTGTGCGATAATGGGCCAAATCTCGTCGCAGCTCTGGGACTAGCCGGTTTGACGCACATCCCTTGTCTGGCACATGTGCTGAATTTGGTGGTGCAGAAGTTCATTAAAAACTACCCCGACATGTCAGAGCTGCTGCATAGAGTGCTGGCCGTCTGTGCGCGCTTCTGGCGTTCACATATTGCCGCTACTCGCCTTTCTGCGCTACAGCGTAACTTGGCCTTCCCACTGACCGCCTCATATGCGACGTGCAGCAGGCCATAGTGGAGTTTCAGCTGCAGCACGCACGCATCAGTCGCACTGCGGAACAGCACCACTTCACCACCAATGATTGGGCTTCCATGCGAGACCTGTGTGCCCTGTTTCGAGTACTCCACCTACATGGCCAGTGGCGATGACACTGTTATCAGCGTTACAATACCACTTCTATGTCTCCTTGAGAAAACGCTTAGGGCGATGATGGAAGAGGAGGTGGCCCAGGAGGAGGAGGAGGAGGATGAGGGGTCATTTTTAGCACTTTCAGGCCAGTCTATTAGAAGTGGCTCAGAGGGAGTTTTTTTGCAACAGCAGATGCCAGGTACAAATGTGGCCAGCCAGGGCCCACTACTGGAGGATGAGGAGGAGGAGGTGGAGGAGGATGAGGATGTAGCAGGTTCACAGCGGGGTGGCACCCGACACAGCTCAGGCCCATCACTGGTGCGTGGCTGGGGGGATACAGAGGACGATGACGATACACCTTCCACAGAGGACAGCTTGTCCTTACCTCTGGGGAGTCTGGCACACATGAGCGACTACATGCTGCAGCGCCTGCGCAACGACAGCAGAGTTGCTCACATTTTAACGTGTGCGGACTACTGGGTTGCCACCCTGCTGGATCCCCGATACAAAGATAATATGCCCACCTTACTTACTGTACTGGAGCGTGATAGGAAGATGCGCAAGTACACGCGCATGCTGGTAGACGCGCTCCTGAGAGCATTCCCAAATGTCACAGGGGAACAGGTGGAAGCCCAAGGCAACGGCAGAGGAGGAGCAAGAGGTCGCCAACGCAGCTGTGTCACGGCCAGCTCCTCTGAGGGCAAGGTTAGCATGGCAGAAATGTGGAAAAGTTTTGTCTCCACGCCACAGCTAACTGCACCACCTTATTCTGGGTTTCAAATTGTCCACGTGGCCAGAGTTAGCATTTTATGCCTTGGAGGTGCTGGCCTGAACAGCGGCCAGCGTTTTGTCTGAACGTGTATTTAGCACGGCAGGAGGCGTCATTACTGACAAACGCAGCCGCCTGTCCACAGCCAACGTTGACAAGCTGATGTTCATAAAAATGAACCAGGCATGGATCCCACAGGACCTGTGCCTCCTTTGTGCAGAATAGACATTTATAACTGCCTCCCCCTCAACCATGTATTCTTGTACTCCGGGGCACTTCTTTATTGAATCCTCATTTTTTTTTACTTTACCATGATCTTGCGGTGCAACCCACAGTTGAATAAACCTCTCCTCAATCTGGGCGCCGGGGCCTAAATAACTGAAATTGGCCTGTTACAATGGTTGGTGACATGAATCCTGAACCTCTGCCATGCGACCTCTCTCCTCTGTCTGGGTTCCATGGGCTAAATATCTGGAAGTGGCCTTCTCCAGTGGTGGGTGATATGACACCTTATTCCTTGCTGTGGGACCTCTCTCCTCTGTCTGGATGCTGGGGCCTAAATAACTGAAAGTGGCCTTCTCCAGTGGTGGGTGATATGACGCATGATTCCTTGCTGTGGGACCTCTCTCCTCTGTCTGGGTGCTGGGGCCTAAATAACTGAAAGTGGCCTTCTCCAGTGGTGGGTGATATGACGCCTCATTCCTTGCTGTGGGACCTCTCTCCTCTGTCTGGGTGCTGGGCCGAAATAACTGAAAGTGGCCTTCTCCAGTGGTGGGTGATATGACGCTTTATTCCTTGCTGTGGGACCTCTCTCCTCTGTCTGGGTGCTGGGGCCCAAATAACTGAAAGTGGCCTTCTCCAGTGGTGGGTGAAATGACGCATGATTCTCTGCTATGGGACCTCTCTCCGATTGATATTGGTTAATTTTTATTTATTTTATTTTATTTTAATTTATTTCCCTATCCACATTTGTTTGCAGGGAATGTACCTACATTTTGCTGCATTTTGCAGCCCTTTAGCCGTTTGCTGGGTCCCCATTGACTTAAATGGGGTTCGGGATAAAGTTCGGGTCGAGTTCGGATCCCAAACCCGAACATTTTCGGGAAGTTCGGCTGAACTTCTCGAATCTGAACATCCAGGTGTTCGCTCATCTCTAGTCACCACAACACCACCTTGTGTTCCCCTAAGAAAAACATAAACATGGTTGGACATAATCACATAAACCCTGATGCAACGCCAATTAATCGACATAATAGTGCACCTATAAACCTAGCACAGAACCGCTGACACATGCGTGCCCATAACATACAGTTTATAGATTAAACACACTTACATACAAGAGCATCAGAACTCAAATACAGGCGCCTTGACCAATCTGCTTGTGCCCCCATATATGGACCACTGACATACATTTACTAACTCCTTGCATGTCTGACGCTAACTGCGGACGTGCGCCTACATGTAACACAGGTGACAGAAAAACATGCACTTTTTATTTATTTTTTTAAACGACCATTGATACATGACCCTTCCAGAGAGATAACTAAATAATACCATCACTTAAACAGAGCGTGCGTAGCTTGGAGACACGCATCCCGTATGAAACAGATATCCGAAAAAATACCTACACCAATAACTATATGCAATAGCCCCCAACAAGCCCCTAAACGGACGGACAAACATACTAACAACAGTCACTTGACCATTAGCCCCCAACTCTGCTTCGTCCCAGAGTATTGCAAATCGCATACCGCACTGTGGGTCCCGTGCCAACAAGTGTGATTCTACAGTGAATGCCAGCATTCGCCTGGCACTTTCTGCTGATGCCCAGGAGTGAATGAGCCTCCACATGATTCCGCTGCATTTTTTTTTTTTATCGACCATTGATACACAACACAAACACAGCGTGCATAGCTTGAGCCAACTGCAGACACGCACCCCACCTGTAAACCAGGTATCAGAAACATACAACCATACCTACTCTAAGCGCATGCTACCCAAATAACTGTATACAATGCCCCCCACAGGCCTCTGAATAGCCAGACAAACAATACTAACAACCATGGCTCGCACCCAAACTCTGCTTCATCCCAGAGCGCTACATGTCGCAGACCGCAGCGTGGGTCCCGTGCAAACAACTCCGATCCTACCATGAATACCAGCGCCCTCCTGAGACTTTCTGCCGTCGCCCAGTTGTAAGGAGTCTCTACACCATGCTGCTGTATCCTAGAGCTGACCCAGAGGTAGAGAAATCAGCTGAATCGGCGTCAGCCTGGGCCCACAGGTGCATATAAATAGCCTAGTAATCAGCCAGCCTGGGACCAAAGGTGCTTATAAATAGCCTAGCAATCAGCCAGCCTGGGCCCACAGGTGCATACAACTAGCCTTGTAATCAGGGGCGTAGCTAAATGCTCATGGGCCCTGGTGCAAGAGTTCAGCTTGGGCCCCCTCCTTCCCTCAGTGCTTTGTGGCAAGGGACAGGGGTGCACCCAACCTTTTTGCGGCCTGAGGCGAAAATGGAAACAGCATTCCAAATTTTCAACCTAACCCCTTCCTTCAAACCATACTGTTAAAGGGGTTGTCCAACATCTAAAACATTACCCCCAATGCACAGGCCCCTCAAATAGACTATACTTACCATGCTCCCCAACATCTGTGTTTCTCCTGATCCCTGCACGGCAGCCATTGCATCTCCCCGTCACGTGAATCAAAACATCCGGTGAAGTTGTGGGAGGGTAGCAGCCAATAGCAGACCGCGACATGGAAGAGCCCCCGTATCATCTGGGGTGACGATAGGCAAGCTCGTCCCAGTCACAGCCTGCTATTGCATCAGGTGCCGTGGAACGGAGTAAGTATAATCTATATGAGGGGCACGGACATTGGGGGTGGGGGTCATTATAGGGGGTGGATAACCCCTTTAAAGATGTAGTTGGAAAACATTACATACAGCGCTACCGAACATACATGTTTAATGCAGCCCCACATACCTCTTACTTCCAGTGATGTCTCCTCTGATGTAGATATTCTCTTTCCTCATCTTCTCCTTTCAGACCAGACCGCCATGATGATTTCTTTCAGCTACATCTTGTCTCTGCAGAGTTTGACAAACAGACATTTTAGTTTCCTACTTCTCCATTATCCTCATCACATCTTCTCAACCCCCCCACAGTAATAGTGCTCCCCAAAGTCCCAATAGAAGCAATTATCTCCCAGAGTGCATAGTGTTAACAGTGCCTCCAATTAGGAATAATGCCCATATTGTGCCCATACTAGTAATCATGTTCTCCATAGACCCCAGTACTAATTCTTCTACTTATATAGAGGACACCCTATACACACACCACACTATATAGATCACACCCTATATACTGACACACTCCACTATACAGAGAACACCCTATAAACAGACACACCGGACAATACAGAGGACACCCTATATACTGACACACCACACTATACAGAGGACACCCTATATACACACACCACACTATACAGAGAACGCCCTATATACACACACACACCACACTATACAGAGGACACCCTATACACACACACCACACTATACAGAGGACACCCTATATACACACACACCACACTATACAGAGGACACCCTACACACACACACACAGCACTATACAGAGGATACCCTATATACACACACCGCACTATACAGAAAACACCCTACACACACCGCACTATACAGAAAACACCCTACACACACCGCACTATACAGAAGGCACCCTATACACACACACGGCACTATGTAGAGGACACCCTATATACACACACCACACTATAGAAGACACCCTACACACACTATACAATATCGATGACAACCTATATACTAACACAATGCACGATACAGAGAACACCCCATATACTGTATACACACACATACATCACACAGTGTATAGATGATCCCTATACACACCTCACACACATAGAGATGACCCCTAGACACACATAGAGATGACCCCTATACACACAAATCCCACACAGAGATGACCCCTATACACACATCACTCACATAGAGATGACCCCTATACACACACATCACACACATAGAGATGACCCCTATACACACACATAGAGATGACCCCTATACACACACATAGAGATGACCCCTATACACACATAGAGATGACCCCTATACACACATAGAGATGACCCCTAGACACACATAGAGATGACCCCTATACACACAAATCCCACACAGAGATGACCCCTATACACACATCACTCACATAGAGATGACCCCTATACACACACATCACACACATAGAGATGACCCCTATACACACACATAGAGATGACCCCTATACACACACATAGAGATGACCCCTATACACACATAGAGATGACCCCTATACACACATAGAGATGACCCCTATACACACATAGAGATGACCCCTATACACACATAGAGATGACCCCTATACACCCACACATCACACACAGAGATGACCCCTATACACACACATCACACACATAGAGATGACCCCTATACACACATCACACACATAGAGATGACCCCTATACACACATCACACAGTAAAAATCCAATAGACTAGATCTTGATGATTTGTGTGCCCAAATGCATTCAGCATGACAGAATAATTCTCATATAACCATTAATAACCTCTCTGATAACTTGCCAAGTAGTGCAAGTGTGTGTATTTCTGTGTGTGGTGAAATATTTTATTTCCATTCTTTTATCTTTTGCATACCATTAACATGTCTACCGATCCTGTAATGTACATAATTCCATGACTTTTCCGGCTTAGAGTTGTGTAACAATTCGGGGTCATTTAGCTCTTCCAGATCGCTATTTTATCACCTTATACAGTTGGCACACATCAAGAAGCCACTCCACCACTGTAGATTCGGGTGCAAACTGGCCACGACCAGCTTTATTGTCATCACAGCAGTACAACAAAATCATAAAAATAAATCCTCGGCCGTCTGGCCACTGACTAAACAGTCTTTCCCTCTCTATCAGGATCTGGGTCTACCACCCAGCTCCCCAAGACACATCACCAGTGCTTACCCCACACACAGGGTTAGAGGGTCCCAGCTCCCACAGGCCTTGACACAGCCTGCTCCTTTCCCAGACTGGGAGCCCTGATTGAGGAGCTCAGCCACGATTTTTCCAAGCTCCTCAGCTGGCTGATAATTATCCCCATTACCAGCCTGACTGCTGCAGACAGTGGGAAAAACTATTTTCCCAACCTTTCTTGTTCTCACCCAGCTTTCTCTGGGTGAGATATGCCACTTCAATGGCCTTCCTATGGCCTTCTGGCAGCTCCACTGCCACAGTTGCAATTGTAATGTTGCGGAGTATAAATAATCGATAGCATTAGAGATGAGCGAAATTTAGAAAAATTTAATTCGCCAAAGTTCGCCAAGAAATTAGCTTTGTTCCAAATTGATTAGTCATGAATAAGACTAGTATACCCAGCCTAATCTACCTTATCCTATTGTTTCCACATAGTAACATAGTAACATAGTACATAAGGCCGAAAAAAGACATCTGTCCATCCAGTTCGGCCTGTCATCCTGCTAGTTGATCCAGAGGAAGGCAAAAAACCCTGTGAGGTAGAAGCCAATTTTCCCCACTTAAGTGGAATAAAAAATTCCTTCCCGACTCCAATCAGGCAATCAGAATAATCCCTGGCTCAACGACCCCTCTCTAGTAGCTATAGCCTGTAATATTATTACACTCCAGAAATACATCCAGGCCCCTCTTGAATTCCTTTATTGTACTCACCATCACCACCCCCTCAGGCAGAGAGTTCCATAGTCTCACTGCTCTTACCGTAAAGAATCCTCTTCTATGTTTGTGTACAAACCTTCTTTCCTCCAGACGCAGAGGATGTCCCCTCCTCATAGTGACAGTCCTGAGGATAAATAGATGATGGGAGAGATCTCTGTACTGACCCCTGATATATTTATACATAGTTATTAGATCTCCCCTCAGGGCTCTTTCACATTTGCGTTTTTGCTTTCCGTCCTAGAGTTCCGTCCTCGGGGCTCTAGGACGGAAAGATACTGATCAGGATTATCCTAATGCATTCTGAATGGAGAGAAATCCTTTTAGGATGCATCAGGATGTCTTCCGTTCAGTATGTGAATGTTTTTGGGATGTTGACAAAACCGCAGCATGCTGCGGATTTGTCTCTGTCCAAAAATTCGGAAGACATGCCGTAACGCCGTCTCCGGAATTAATGCCCATTGAAGTGCATTAATCCGGCGCATTGCCGGATCCAACGTTTAGCTCTGCGCATGCGCAGCAGCAGTTCCGATCGGGGCCCCAGTGTAAGCTGGGGCTCCGGTCGGTTACCATGGCAGCCAGGACGCTACTGAAGTCCTGGCTGCCATGGTAAGTACTCCGCAGCAGTGTACTTATCTGCACTGCGGCCTCCAGGCGCTCCTTCATGACGTCAAAGGTCCGGGCGGCGCATTGATCTATGCGCCGCGGGGACCTGTGACTTCATGAAGGAACGCCCGGCTGCCGCAGCGCAGGTAAGTACACTGCTGCGGAGTTCCATGGCAGCCAGGACTTCAGTAGCGTCCTGGCTGCCATGGTAACCTGAAAGCTTTTCGAAGACTGATCAGGATCCTGATCATTCTTCAAATGCTTTCAGGCAACTTGCATTCTCAGAACGCAAGTGTGAAAGAGCCCTCAGTCGTCTTTTTTGTAAAGTAAATAACCCTAATTTTGATAATCTTTCAGGGTATTGTAGTTGCCCCATTCCAGTTATTACTTTAGTTGCCCTCCTCTGAACCCTCTCCACTATCTGCTATGTCTGCCTTGTTCACAGGAGCCCAGAACTGTACACAGTACTCCATGTGTGGTCTAAATAGCGATTTGTAAAGTGGTAGGACTATGTTCTCATCATGGGCGTCTATGCCCCTTTTGATGCAACCCATTATCTTATTGGCCTTGGCAGCAGCTGCCTGACACTGGTTTTTGCAGCTTAATTTGCTGTTAATTAAAATTCCTAGATCTTTTTCTATGTCAGTGTTACCCAGTGTTTTACCATTTAGTATGTACGGGTGACTTGCATTTTTCTTTCCCATGTGCATAACTTTACATTTGTCAGTGTTAAACTTCATCTGCCACTTATCTGCCCAAGCCTCCAATCTATCCAGATCCCTTTGTAGCAGTATATTGTCCTCTTCAGTGTTAATTACTTTACACAGTTTAGTGTCATCAGCAAAAATTGATATTTTACTATGCAAGCCTTCTACAAGATCATTAATAAATATATTGAAAAGAATAGGGCCTAGTACTGACCCCTGAGGTACCCCACTAGTGACAGTGAACCAATTTGAGTGTGTACCGTTAATAACCACCCTCTGTTTTCTGTCACTCAGCCAGTTACTTACCCACTTACAGATATTTTCTCCCGGTCCGAGCATTCTCATTTTATATACTAACCTTTTATGTGGTACAGCGTCAAATGCTTTGGAGAAGTCTAGATATACGACATTCATTGATTCACCGCTGTCAAGTCTAGAACTTATCTTCTCATAGAAACTGATTAAATTTGTTTGGCATGACCGATCCCTCATGAAGCCATGCTGATATGGCGCTATTTGCTTATTTCCGTTGAGATCCTCTAAGATAGCATCTCTCAGAAAACCTTTAAACAGTTTACCAACAATAGATGTTAACCCCTTAAGGACTCGGGTTTTTTCATTTTTGCATTTTCGTTTTGCGCTCCATGCCTTCCGAGAGCCATAACTTTTTTATTTTTACGTTCACATGGCCATATGAGGGCTTTATTTTTGCGGGACAAGTTGTACTTTCCAACGCCACCATTTAATATTGCATACGATGTAGTGGGAAGCGGGAAAAAAATTCCAAATGTGGTGAAATTGCAAAAAAAAAACAATTCTACCACAATTTTACGGGTTTTTAAATTACGACGTTTGATGTGTGATAAAACTGACCATTTAGTTTTATTCTACAGGTCAGTACGAATCCAGCGATACCCAATATGTATAGTTTTTCTTGCGTTTTGATAGTGAAAAAAAATTCAAAAGTGGGAAATTTTTTATTTATTTTTTTTGTCGCCATATTTTGACCCCTATTACTTTTTGTAATTAAGTGTATGGCATTGTATGGGGCTTATTTTTGCGGGCGATCTGAACTTTTAGTTGATACCATTATGGGGTGTATAGGACTTTTTGATCACTTTTTATTTAATTTTTTTTGAGGAAATGAAGCGTTCAAAAATGGCGAATCCGCCATTTGGGCGCTTTTTTCCGTTTTTCTGTTTACCGTATGGGGAATATATTTTTATATTTTTATACCACGGGCGTTTTCGCACATTGCGACACCCATGATGTGTATTTTTTTTAAAAAAATTATTATTTTATTTTAATTTTGGGGAAAGGGTTGAATTTTTAGTTTTTTTTTTTTTTTTTTTTCTTTTACACTTTTATATAGGTCCCATAGGGACCTATATAAATCAGTCATCTGATTGCTTCTAACATAAACTCCAATACACTTGTATTGGAGTTTATGAGGATTTTACTACTTTCCTATGAAGCCCTATTGCTAACAAGGGCTCCATAGGAAATAGTAAGTGATAGCCTCAAGCTGAATGAAAGGCTTGAGGCTATCCCTTACAGCGCTCCGATTCTCCCGATCACCACTAGGGGGAGCCGGAGAGCTGCCGAAAGTTTTACTTTCGGTTTTAGTGCGCGCAGATGCCGTGGTCAGGATTGACCACGGCATCTGTGGGGTTAAATGATTGCGATCGGCATCGCTGCCGACCGGGATCATTAGCCGCGGGGGTCAGCTACAGGAAACAGCCGGACCCCCGCAGCGATCGTGCCCACAGAGGGTAGGAGCGGGCGCCATACTTAGGGATCGGACCCATGACGTACCCATAAGTCATGGGTCCTTAAGGGGTTAAACTTACCAGCCTATAATTTCCAGGCTCTGTTTTTGGACCCTTTTTGAATATTGGCACCACATTTGCTATGCGCCAATCCTGTGGGACATTCCCTGTCAGTATAGAGTCTGCAAATATCACAAATAAGGGTCTGGCTATGACATCACTTAATTCCCTTAGGATACGGGGGTGTATGCCATCAGGTCCTGGCGATTTGTCTATTTTAATCTTTTTAAGTTGCTGTTGTACTTATTCTTGGGTCAGACAGGACACTTTTAATGGGGGATTTACTTTTACATTCAGCATTTCATCTGACAGTTTATTTTCCTCAGTGAATACATTGGAGAAAAAAATATTTAACAGCTTTGCTTTCTCCTCATCGCTCTCTGCAACTCCCCCTTCATTACTCTTTAAAGGGCCGACACCTTCAGATTTATACTGTTTAATATTTATATAATTTAAGAAAATTTTAGGGTTAGTTTTACTCTCTTTGGCACTTAATCTCTCGGTCTCTAGTTTGGCTGCTTTATTTGTTTTTTACATATTCTATTTTTTTCCTTATAGTTTTTCAGTGCTTCCTCGCTACCCTCCTGTTTTAGTGATTTATATGCTCTCTTTTTGTCATTTATTGCTTTCTTTACATTTCTATTTATCCACATTGGTTTCTTTTTGTTCCTTAACCTTTTATTCCCATAAGGTATGTACCTCTCACAATGAGAATTTAGGATGCTTTTAAAGATATCCCATTTTGTGGCTGTATTTTTGTTTTTGAGGACTTTGTCCCAGTTTGTCTTTTGGATGATAATTGGAAGGTTATTTCTTTATGGTCACTATTTCCCAGGTGTCTCCCAATTTGCACATCTGTTGTTCTATCAGGTCTATTGGTTAAAATCCAGTATGGCCGTCCCTCTAGTGGAGTCCTGAACCAGTTGGGAAAGGTAATTGTCTTTGGTTATTGCCAAAAACCTGTTTCCTTTATGGGATGTACAGCTTTCAGTTTCCCAGTCTATCTCTGGGTAGTTGAAGTCCCCCATAATAACCACCTCGTTATGATTTGCCGCCTCGTCTATCTCGTTTAGTAATAGATTTTCTGTGGACTCTGGTATATTAGGTGGTTTATAGTAAACTCCTATTAGTAATTTATTATTGTTTTTTGCTCCATGTATCTCTACCCACAGTGACTCCACATGTTCATGTCCCTCACTTATATCTTCTTGGACTTTGGGCTTTAGACAGAACTTTATGTAAAGGCAGACCCCTCCACCTCTCCGGTTTTGACGATCCTTTCTAAACAGACTGTAACCCTGTACATTAACTGCCCAGTCATAGCTATCATCCAACCATGTCTCAGTTATTCCCACTATATTATAGTCCTCCTCACACATCACTAATTCCAGTTCAACAGTCTTGTCAGGCCTCTGGCATTAGTATAGTATACATACATTTGAGAGGTTTTTGTATATTTTTAACCCTACACCTTTCCTTCTGAGCTGTTCTAGTCCCCCCTTCCATTCCTCCCCCAGTCCCACTACCTTGCCCCAGGTATCTATCTGCACTATCTTCCCCTCCTATAATGTAATTACCCTCTCCCCAGTCCCTAGTTTAAACACTCCTCCAACCTTCTAGCCATCTTTCTCCCCAACACAGCTGCCCCTTCCCCAATGAGGTACAGCCCGTCCATACAATAGAGCCTATAGCCGACAGAGAAGTCGGCCCAGTTCTCCAGGAACCCGAACCCCTCCTTCCTACACCAGTTCTTGAGCCACTTGTTAACCTCCCTAATCTCCCGCTGCCTTTTTTGTGTGGCTCGTGGTATAGGCAGTATTTCAGAAAATACTGCTTTTGAGTAGTGATGATCGAATATGCCCATATTCGAATTCGCGATATTTCGTGAATATTTCGTAAAATATTCGCGATATATTCGCAAATTCGAATATTCGTATTCGTCATCATTTAATCGCCATCTTTTTTTTATAAAATCGCGGATAATCGCATAATGCGTATGATCATGCGCATATTGCGCAAGATCATTGTTACTGGCAGGCAAAGGCAGTATTCGTACAAAATCGATTACATCATATTTACCTAGTGCAATAAAATATACCATCTACATGTTATCTGCTTTTCAATCTTTATTTACCATGTATTAAATAATCGCTAATATTCGCATGCGCATTACGAAAAATTGCAAAAACACTTTAACTTTCATGACCGGGATGGTCAAGTCAATCAATGCGCAGGAAGAATAGCACGTGTGAAAGAAATCGCATCGCTTAATAAAAATCGCATTACGGAAAAATCGCATAAAGGCAATATTTCAATTTTCAAGTCAATGCGCAGGCATGTCAGCAAGTGTTAGATATTCGCATCGCTGTCAAAAAAATCGCATTACGGAAAATCGCAAAAAAGGCAGGATTTTGGCTATGGCTTTGAAAAAGAGCCTTGATGCAAAACAACACCTTAAATGAATGAAACTCAGAGTCACTCAAACTCATTTATCAACACAAGTGAACTGAAGTTCTTGAACTTATTGTGTATCATCTAATTTAACCAACGCGAATATTCGCAATATCGAATTTATGGCATGATATTCGAAAAAAATCGCGAAATCGCGAATATGCGATATTCGCGCCCAACACTACTTTTGAGGTCTTTGCCCTAAGCCTTTCACCTAAATCCCTGAAATCATTCTTAAGGACGCTCCACCTTCCTCTAACTTTGTCATTGGTTCCGATATGGACCATGACCGCAGGATCTTCTCCAGCCCCTCCCAGTAATCTGTCAACCCGATCCGCGATGTGTCGAACTCTAGCGCCAGGAAGACAGCACACTGTTCGGCGATCACGATCTTTGTGACAGATTGCCCTATCTGTTCCCCTAATAATGAAGTCTCCCACTACTAGCACCTGTCTGGCCTGCCCTGCTCTTCTGTTCCTCTGCCTACTGAAGCCGACATTCCCCTGACTGGCAGAGGAAGTGTCCTGCTGCAGCAGTGCTGTCCCTGAACTGACACCCCCCTCATCTGCCAAACATGCAAACTTGTTGGGGTGTTTCAGATCAGGGCTAGCCTCCCTGGCACTCTTCCCTCTACCGCGCTTTCCAACTGTTACCCAGCTACATACCTCACTTTCCTCAGCCTCCTCACTGTCACTTTCCCCCTCATCTACTCCATAGAGCACTTGCTCGGTGAGAAGCAAACTCTTTTGCAAATTCTTAATGCCTCTCAGTGTTGCAACTCGCCTGTTTAGAGACTCGATTTGTGATTCCAAATAGGTGATTTGCTCACATTTTTAACAAAGATATACATCCTCGAACGGCTGTTCCAGGACTGCATACATCATACAAGATGTGCACTGGACGGCGTTGTCAATTGTGCAACACATACTAAATGGGGATTACAGAAAAGCGAAAAATACAATATAATGTAGTAAAAAAATGGCTAATTGCAGTCCCCCACTGAAGTCCCTGAGATTGAAGTCTTTAATACAGAGGCACAGTAACTCTATCACTAACAGAACAGATAAGCTATGAATGTTGGTGCACTGCCCAGTGATACACACAGCGATATATAACACCTGACTTTAATACAGAGGCACAGTAACTGTATCGCTAACAGAACAGATTACAGATGTAGCACTGTTAGCAATCATAGTCCAATCTCGTCATATTTTCGTTTTTATAACTTATTAGTTACAGAATTTATGATAATACTGTCAATTAATTGAAATGCTTTGTGGGAAAAGTAAGCCTACACAAAATAGGATGCGTGTCAAATGGCTTAAAAGTTATGATAATCTTTATTAAATACATATATATAGCATTATAAAAATAAAGATGAAATACCTGAAAGTAGAAGTGCGGTATACACCTGAGGAACAGTGTAATAATGCTCAATATTGAGGGGAATACGGTAACTATACACCACTTAGCTATAAAAGATAACAAATGTAATCAAGTTTAATATAAACCAGCGTCAAGACCTGTGTCTGTATAAGTAAATGTGTTTAACCCCTCAAAGAGACAACATATGTAAAGCAAGACCAATCCTTACATACCCATAATTGGAACGGTCACCTTCAGGAGAACCGCACACTCCGACGCGTGTTTCGGCAATACCTTTATCTGGGGACGCGGCTCTCCTTGAAAATGTGCTCCTTTTAAATGCAGGACTCACCAATCGACATCATGCTCATGTAATAATAAATTAAATACATCCCGGCGTGCAAATTGCGTCTGGGTCTGCCGGCATCTCTATGTGCCACCCGCATCTGACCGGAAGCACGTGGCAAACACATGATGGCCAGTCACGTGCACCCCTACGCAAACAAGACGCACGGCCAGCACGTGATGGCCAGTCATGTGACCTCCCACGTCACTCAGTCTCCAAGATACGGGTACACACAGAGAATTGGCAGTCCACACATATCAAGCATCTCACAGTCAAAGAGATGGCACAGTCAGATATTATATTATACAACAACAGAGTGATGAGGTGCAAATAGAGTAGAGCATAATATTGTACATACAAATATCCATTGACATAATGTATGCGGGAGAGTGAATCTGGATCGCACATCCTCAGTACTATGCTTTTGATATAACGACTGTCCTTCAGCATAATTACGTGGCGTATCTGCCCAATTTGTAATGCATTCTATGCTGTGCATAAGAGGCATTAGTATACAGTTTGATCAAAGAGCGTAGGCCGACTTACCGCGAAAATAAGTTTCACTCCAGATTCACTCTCCCGCATACATTGTTAGAATCTATTTTCTTTTTCCCCCTTTTGGTATCAGCACTCCTCCCCATTTGGACTAGGTGTTTTTAATTAGCCTTAGTCTGCAAAGGGTTTATAAACTCCTACTATCTCTCAGATGGATTTCCTGAGGGTTGTGACTGGGTGAACTCTTTGCACTCGTTCACATGGTGCAGTACTGCGTGTCTGCCATTGCTGCCTCAGTGCTGTGCTGGTTGGGTGGTGGGGCTCAGAGCCAAGGAGGCTTTGCTGCACAGTGGGGATGCTGTGCGGCTTCTGGGTCCCGATGTTTGCTGCTGGTACGGTGCTGGGGCGCCGGTGGTCGCCGCTCACTGCTGCGCCATAAAATTAGAGTAGGTCCCCACTTGCGAGGCTACGCTTGTTGCGGTGGGTAGGGCCCTATGCTCTTTGATCAAACTGTATACTAATGCCTCTTATGCACAGCATAGAATGTATTACAAATTGGGCGGATATGCCACGGAATTATGCTGAAGGACAGTCATTATTTCAAAAGCATATTACTGAGGATGTGCGATCCAGATTCACTCTCCCATATACATCCATGGACATAATGTTTCGGGGACATAATACAATAAATACAAAACATAATAAAAATGTATATTATGTACAGACTATATAGACTATATATATATATCCATTACCTGCTCCATAATAGTTTATACTAGCATAACATTATATAATATAGTCATTAATAATAATAGTCATTAATAATATGTATAAATATAATATGTACAAAAGAATATATATGAAAACTAGGTAGAAAAAGCATATACATAGATGTCAGTCTACATCGCAACAATTTATCTCACCATTGTATAATTAAAACATAGTATGTGTGCCTAAATACAACATAATTACAAAAAATAAAAATAAATCATTATAAATTGTATCATTGTGTGACATATGAAAGTAGAAAAGTGTGTGTGAATGTGCAAGCAACAAACTATTGTAACCAAAAATTGTAACCAAAATAAAATTGTTCTTTTTTACTATGTGCATAAAATGTACACACCCGAACTACCCGAGCATGAAGAGGAGCATATATAATAAATATGTGAAAGTACAAAATTCAAAAGTGATGAAAAAGTGAAAAGAATAATTAATCAATTGATAAAAATGAATATAGTAAATGAACCACTGAAAATAAGACCAAATAAAACATGCCTGTGAATATGATGGTTCAAGACTAGAGATGAGCGAACACCTGGATGTTCGGGTTCGAGAGGTTCGGCCGAACTTCCGGAAAATGTCGGGTTCGTGATCCGAACTCAACCCGAACTTCATCCCGAACCCGAACCCCATAGAAGTCAATGGGGACCCGAACTTTTGGGCACTAAAAGGCTGTAAAGACTCCCGGAAGGGGCTAGAGGGCTGCAAAAGGCAGCAAAATGTAGGTAAATCCCCTGCAAACAAATGTAGATAGGGAAATGATGACTTAACATAAAATAAATAAAATTAACCAATATTAATTGGAGTTAGGTCCCATAGCACAGAATCAGGCTTCAAATCACCCACCAATGGAGAAGGTAAGCACTATTATTTCGACCCCAGCATCCAGACAAAGGAGAGAGGTCCCATAGCAGAGAATCTGGCATCATATCAACCACCACAGGAGAAGGCCACTTTCAGTGACTTAGGCCTTAGCACCCAGACAGAGGAGACATGTCAGATAGCACAAGCATTACATTTATACCATCCAGCACAGGAGAAGGCCACTTTTAGTTACTTTGACCCCTGCACCCAGAAAGAGGAGAGAGGCCCACAGCACATATTCAGGCATCATATCACCCACCACAGGAGTAGGCCACCATTTAGTTAATTTGACCCCTGCACCCATGTCAGCTGGTACAAGCATCAGTTTCACATCACCCAGCACAAGAGAAGGCCACTTTGAGAGACTTTGACCCCTGCACCCAGACGGAGGAGAGAGGTTTCACAGCAGAGAATCAGGCATTTAGATCACCCACCACAGGAGTAGGCCACCATTTAATGGGACCCCGGCAACCATGTCAGATGGCACAAGCATCAGTTTCACATCACCCAGCACAAGAGAAGGCGACTTTGAGAGACTTTGACCCTGCACCCAGACGGAGGAGAGAGGTCCCACAGCAGAGATTCAGGCATTTATATCAGCCAGCACAGGAGAAGGCCGCTTTCAGTGACTTAGGCCTTAGCACCGACACAGAGGAGACAGGTCAGATAGCACAAGCATCAGTTTCACATCAACCACCACAGGAGAAGGGCACTTTTAGAGACTTTGACCCCTGCACCCAGACGGAGGAGAGAGGTCCCACAGCAGAGATTCAGGCATTTATATCAGCCAGCACAGGAGAAGGCCGCTTTCAGTGACTTAGGCCTTAGCACCGACACAGAGGAGACAGGTCAGATAGCACAAGCATCAGTTTCACATCAACCACCACAGGAGAAGGGCACTTTTAGAGACTTTGACCCTGCACCCAGACAGAGGAGAGAGGTCCCACAGCAGAGATTCAGGCATTTATATCAGCCACCACAGGAGAAGGCCGCTTTCAGTGACTTTGGCCCCCTGCACCCACACAAAGGAGACATGTCAGACAGCACAAGTATAACATTCATATCACCCAGCACAGGAGAAGGACACTTTCATGTACTTTGGCCCCGGCACCCAGACAGACGGAAGGTTCATTCAACTCTAGGTTGCACCCAAGATCCTACTTAATTTCAAAAATTGATTTTTCAATGAAGAAGTGGCCAGGAGTACAAGACAACATGGTTTAAGGCAGTTATTAAGGACTACTCTGCACAAGGGAGGGTCAGGTCTTGTGGGATCCATGCCTGGTTCATTTTATAAACGTCAGCTTGTCCACGTTGGCTGCGGACAGGCGGCTGCGTTTGTCAGTAATGACGCCCCTGCCGTGCTGAATACACGTTCAGATAAAACGCTGGCCGCCGGGCAGGCTAGCACCTCCAAGGCATAACATGCTAATTCTGGCCACGTGGACAATTTGGAAACCCAGAAGTTGAATGGGGCCGAACCATCCGTCAGTACGTGGAGTTGTGTGCAGGCGTACTGTTCAACCATGTTAGTGAAATGTTGCCTCCTGCTAACACGTTCCGTATCAGGTGGTGGGGCAGTTAGCTGTGGCGTGGAGACAAAACTTTTCCACATTTCTGCCATGCTAACCCTGCCCTCAGAGGAGCTGGCCGTGACACTGCTGCGTGGGCGACCTCTAGCTCCTCCTCTGCCTTGGCCTTGGCCTTCCACCTGTTCCCCTGTGACAGTTGGGAATGCTCTCAGGAGCGCGTCTACCAGTGTGCGCTTGTACTCGCGCATCTTCCTATCACGCTCCAGTGCAGGAAGTAAAGTGGGCACATTGTCTTTGTACCGTGGATCCAGCAGGGTGGCCACCCAGTAGTCAGCACACGTTAAAATGTGGGCAACTCTGCTGTCATTGCGCAGGCACTGCAGCATGTAATCGCTCATGTGTGCCAGGCTCCCCAGAGGTAAGGACAAGCTGTCCTCTGTGGGAGGCGTATCGTCATCATCCTCTGTATCCCCCAGCCACGCACCAGGGATGTGCCTGCGCTGTGCTGGGTGCCACCCCGCTGTGAACCTGCTTCATCCTCATCCTCCTCCACCTCCTCCTCATCCTCCTCGTCCTCCAGTAGTGGTCCCTGGCTGGCCACATTTGTACCTGCCCTCTGCTGTTGCAAAAAACCTCCCTCTGAGCCACTTCTAACAGACTGGCCTGAAAGTGCTAAAAACGACCCGTCATCCTCCTCCTCCTCCTCCTGGCCCTGGCCCACCTCCTCTTCCATCATCGCCCTAAGCGTTTTCTCTAGGAGACATAGAATTGGTATCGTCACGCTGATAACAGTGGCATCGCCACTGGCCATGTTGGTGGCGTACTCTAAACAGCGCAACAGGGCACACAGGTCTCGCATGGAGGCCCAATCATTGGTGGTGAAGTGGTGCTGTTCCGCAGTGCGACTGACCCGTGCGTGCTGCAGCTGAAACTCCACTATGGCCTGCTGCTGCTCGCACAGTCTCTCCAGCATGTGCAAGGTGGAGTTCCACCGGGTGGGCACGTCGCATATTAGGCGGTGAGCGGGAAGGCCGAAGTTCCGCTGTAGCGCTGACAGGCGAGCAGCGGCAGGATGTGAGCGCCGGAGCGCGCACAGGCGGCCCGCACTTTATGCAGCAGCTCTGACATGTCTGGGTAGTTGTGAATGAACTTTTGCACCACCAAATTCAGCACATGCGCCAGGCAAGGGATGTGCGTCAAACCGGCTAGTCCCAGAGCTGCCACGAGATTTCGCCCATTATCGCACACCACCAGGCCGGGCTTGAGGCCCACCGGCAGCAACCACTGGTCGGTCTGTTGTTCAATACCCCGCCACAACTCCTGCGCGGTGTGGGGCCTGTCCCCCAAACATATGAGTTTCAGAATGGCCTGCTGGCGTTTACCCGGGCTGTGCTGAAGTTGGTGGTGAAGGTGTGTGGCTGACTGGATGAGCTGGTGGAAGCAGAGGAGGAGGAGGAGGAAGCCGAGTAGGAGGAGGAGGCTACAGGAGGCAAGAATGATGCCCTGTGATCCTTGGCGGCGGAAGGACGTGCGCCAAGGAACTCTCCGCCTGGGGCCCAGCCGCCACTACATTTACCCAGTGTGCAGTTAGGGAGATATAGCGTCCCTGGCCGTGCTTACTGGTCACGTATCTGTGGTTAGGTGGACCTTGCCACAAATGGCGTTGCGCAGTGCACACTTGATTTTATCGGACACTTGCATGTGCAGGAAGGCACGGCTGTCTTGGAGAAGTAGTGGCGGCTGGGAACCACATACTGGGGACAGCCATGGCCATCAGCTGTTTGAAGCTGTCTGTGTCCACCAGCCGGAATGACAGCATTTCAAAGGCCAGTAGTTTAGAAATGCTGGCATTCAGGCCAAGGGCTCGAGGGTGACTAGGTGGGAATTTGCGCTTCCTCTCAAAGGTTTGAGAGATGGAGAGCTGAACGCTGCTGTGTGAAATAGTGGAGACGCTAGGTGACGGTGGCTGGTGGTGGTGGTGTCGGTGGCACATCCTCTGTTTGCTGCTCGGCAGGTGGCAACATTCCTCTCGAGGCGGAAGCCGAGGCAGCAGCGGTAGAGGGAGCAGGGGAGCCTGAGCGGGTTCCTTGTTTTTAAGGTGTGTACTCCACTGCAGTTCATGCTTTGCATGTAGATGCCTGATCATGCAGGTGGTGCTCAGGTTAAGAACGTTAATGCCTCGCCTCAGGGTCTGATGGCACAGCGTGCAAACCACTCTGGTCTTGTCCTCAGCACATTGTTTGAAGAAGTGCCATGCCAGGGAACTCCTTGAAGATGCCTTTGGGGTGCTGGGTCCCTGTTGGCGCTGGCCAATAGCAGGCGAACTCTCTGGACGGCGGCTGTTCTGCTTTTGCCCCCTGCTCCCTCTTTGGCTTCGCTGTTGTCTCGGTCTCACCACTGCCTCTTCCTCTGAACTATTTAAGTCAGCGGCACGACCTTCAGTCCATGTGGGGTCTAAGACCTCATCGTCCTCTGCATCGTCTTCCACCCAGTCTTCCTCCCTGACCTCCTCCTGTTCAGTCTGCACACTGCAATAAGGCGCGGCAGTGGGCACCAGTGTTTCGTCATCATCAGAGACTCGGTCACTCTGCTGTGGTGGTATTCCCATGTCCTCATCATCTGGATACATAAGTGGTTGTGCGTCAGTGCATGGAATGTCTTCCACCGCTGGGGAAGGGGCTAGGTGGACGCCCCTGGAAAACCGTGGGAGCAGAGTCTTCAAACAGAATAAGAGACTGCTGCATAACTTGAGGCTCAGCCAGTTTCCCTGATATGCATGGGGGTGATGTGACAGACTGATGGGCTTGGTTTTCAGGTGCCACCTGTGCGCTTTCCGCAGAAGACTGGGCGGAAGACAATGTGGTGAGCGTGCTGGAAGCACTGTCGGCCACTCAATCGACTAATGCCTGTACCTGCTCAGGCCTTACCATCCTCATAACGGCATTGGGCCCCACCAAATATCGCTGTAAATTCTGCCGGCTACTTGAGGAGTTGGTTCACTACTTTGTGCGCCTGAGGCCGAGCGGCCACGTCCTCTGCCAGCAACAGAGGCTCCCACGGACACCACCACGACCGCGTCCTCGTCCCTTAATAGAATGTTTCCTCATTGTTGCGATTCAACTCGCACCACAATAAAATATATTATTTTTAGCCCCAAAATTCCCACACTGGAAGATATAATTCCTTTTTCGGTATTAATTACAAGAAAACTGCTGCAAATTGGACACCAGAATTTTTAAAATGCTAGTTTGTGTCACATAAATTCCCACACTGGAAGATATAATTCCCTTTTTCGGTATTGAGTTACAAAGAAAACTGCTGCAAATTTGGACTCCAGAATTTTTAAAATGCTAGTTTTGGTACATAGATTCTCACACGGGGAGATATAATTCCTTTTACAGGAGTAAAACGTGAGGCCTACTGTTTCTGGTCTAACAAACACCAGATTGATTAAATTGGCCTTTTTTTCACCAAAATTACAACACTGGACAATAATGCCTTTTTGCGGTATTAATTACAAGAAGACTGCTGCTAACTGGACACCAGAATTTTTAAAATGCTAGTTTGTGTACATAAGTTCCCACACTGGAAGATATAATTCCTTTTTCCGGTATTAATTACAAGAAAACTGCTGCAAATTGGACACCAGAATTTTTAATATGCTAGTTTTGGTACATAGAATCCCACACGGGGAGATATAATTCCTTTTACAGGAGTAAAAACGTGAGGCCTACTGTTGCTGGTCTAACAAACACCAGATTGATTAAATCGGCCTTTTTTTTCACCAAAATTACAACACTGGACAATAATGCCTTTTTGCAGTATTAATTTCAAGAAGACTGCTGCAAATTGGACACCAGAATTTTTAAAATGCTAGTTTGTGTACATAAATTCCCACACTGGAAGATATAATTCCTTTTTACAGGAGTAAAAACGTGAGGCCTACTGTTTCTGGTCTAACAAACACCAGATTGATTAAATTGGCCTTTTTTTCACCAAAATTACAACACTGGACAATGTAATGCCTTTTTGCGGTATTAATTCCTTTTTACAGGAGTAAAAACGTGAGGCCTACTGTTTCTGGTGTAACTAACACCAGATTGATTAAATTGGCCTTTTTTTCACCAAAATTACAACACTGGACGATATAATGCCTTTTTGCGGTATTAATTACAAGAGGACTGCTGGTATTTCAGAACACAGGAATTTTTAAAATGCTAGTTTTGCTAGATAAATTTCCCACACTGGGAGAAATATTGTCTAAGCCTTTTTACAGTATTAATTGCAACAGGAGTGCTTCTTCTGGTCTAACACCAGAATAATTTTATTATTACGGTGAAAGCTTTTTTTAATTAATATTTCTGGCACATAAAAAAAAAAAAATATTTCTGGCTGACAGTATTGGACTCGGCTGTAGTGGCACTGGCTAGCCTAGCTGGAATAGCACATTCATGGGATTTGCTATCCAAGTGGGTTACTTTCAGTTTCACCACTGATATATTAAATATCTTTGCAGTTAGTATGGGTGACACAAGCACAGCCAAACCCCTGATGTAGTATATCTATGAAAAAATCGACTATTACATGAGATTAATGGACGTTGTGGCAGCTTTTGCTGTAGCACCACAAGTCCCAAAATGGCCGCCGCCTATCAGCCCAGTAACATGTGCCAGAAAACGGTCTGCCCAGCCAGAAAAATAATAGACTTTGACTGAGCAGCTGAATCGCTGTTGTTCTGATTTACAGGTGTAGATTTTACACTTCTTTGGAGCTTTGGTTTTGACTCTGTGGCAGCTTGTGCTGGCGCACCACAAGTCCCAAAATGGCCACCGCCGGTCAGCCCAGTTACATGTGCCAGTAAAAATCGCTCTGGCCAGTCTCAACAAAATAGTGACTTTCAGTGAACAGCTCAGCTGAGTTGTTCTGATGCTGGAGTGTAGAAAGGTAGATCATTCAATCACTTCTTTATCCCTGCCTATCTCGCCATCACAGAAGCTGCATCCTCTCCCTACACTAGTCAGAGCAGTGTGACGTGCGGCGCTACGTGACTCCAGCTTAAATAGAGGCTGGGTCACATGCTGCACTGGCCAATCACAGCCATGCCATTAGTAGGCATGGCTGTGATGGGCTCTTAGGGCAAGAGAGTAAAGCGCTAGCTGATTGGCTGCTATGCAGCCCTTCAGAAAGCGGGAAGTAATCGACGAACACCGGACCCGAACCCGAACTTTTTTGAAAATGTCCGGGTTCGGGTCCGTGTCACGGACACCCCAAAATTCGGTACGGACCCGAACGATTTTCGAACTGTTCGCTCAACACTATTCAAGACCACCTAATGCCCAGGAGGCTATAAATCAGTAAGGTAACCATATACACAAAAATGCACCATAACGTCTTGTTTTGAGGAACATCTTTTCCGAATCCATGAAATCAACACCAGATGATCATGTATTGAAAAAACAATCACTCAGCATAGTGAAAGACTGCAAAAATATGGAGAAAATAAAAAATACTGTTAAAACCACATAAACAAGGTTACAACATAGCAATAAAAATAAGAAAAAAAATAATAGTACATTCAGAGGTATTGAGAAAAACTCAGAACATCAATTAAGCCTCTGGGTTGCATTGTATTCAGGGTCCAAATCCATTTTTTCACGTTGTGCCAAAACTTTCATGATATTACCCCCTCGCATGCCTAGGTTTACATGGTCCATTCCTCGAACCCTCAAGAAGGAGGGGTTCCCCTCATAACACATTTTAAAGTATTTGGGGATTGGTTTGAGATTGACCAGGTTCTCATTTTCCCTGGCCTTAATTATGTCCCAGACATGCTCTCTGACACACTATCTTTAAATTCCTGGTAGTTAGGTCAATATAGATCTTTGGGCAAGGACATGTGGCGTAATATATTACAGCATTTGTGGTGCAGGAGATATTGTGAGTAATCTGATATGTCCTGGTATGGGTAGAATCTGTAAAATCAGTAGCTCACATTATATTGGGGCATGTGACGCATCTGCCACATGAAGTGTATGCCCATTTCGGTCTTCTTGACATAAAGAAAGCACCCATCTTTACAGGATGGGAATTTAATTTAACCAAATAATCCCTTATTTTTTTTACCTCCTAACTACTAGGGCTGAGAAGGGGGTCAAAAATTTCTCCAAGGTGGGGTCTGCTCTCAAGATTGGCCAAAATCTCTGCATCAGATTGTGCATATTCTCCCATTGTAAATGGTAATTGGTAATATAACTCACCACATCTTTTTTTTATCTAGGGTGAACCAGGCTCTCACGTGTTGTATTCCTAGCTCTATTAACATAGTAACATAGTATATAAGACCGAAAAAAGACATTTGTCCATCCAGTTCGGCCTGTTTCCTACAAGTTGATCCAGAGGAAGGCAAAAAAACTCTGTGAGGCAGAAGCCAATTTTCCCCATTTAAGGGGAGTAAAAAATTCCTTCCCGACTCCAATCAGGCATCAGAAGAACTCCATGGATCAACGTCCCATCTCTAGCAGCTGTAGCCTGTAATATTATTACACTCCAGAATTAAATCCAGTCCCCTCTTGAATTCCTTTATTGAACTCACCATCACCACCTCCTCAGGCAGAGAGTTCCATAGTCTCACTGCTCTTACAGTGAAGAATCCATTTCTATGTTTGTGTAGAAACCTTCTTTCCTCCAGACGCAGAGGACATCCCCTTGTCACAGTCACAGTCCTGGGGATAAATAGATGATGGGAGAGATATGTGTACTGACCCCTGATATATTTATACATAGTTATTAGATCTCCCCTCAGTCGTCTTTTTTCTAAAGTTAATAACCCTAATTTTGATAACCTTTCAGGGTACTGTAGTTGCCCCATTCCAGTTATTACTTTAGTTGCCCTCCTCTAAACCCTCTCCAGCTCTGCTATGTCTGTCTTGTTCACAGGAGCCCAGAACTGTACACTGTACTCCATGTGTGGTCTGACTAGTGATTTGTAAAGTGGTAGGACTATGTTCTCTTTACGGGCATCTATGCCCCTTTGATGCAACCTATTATCTTATTGGCCTTGGCAGTAGCTGCCTGACACTGGTTTTTGCAGCTTGATTTGCTGTTTATTAAAATTCCTAGATCCTTTTCCATGTCAGTGTTACCGAGTGTTTTACCATTTAATATGTACGGGTGACTTGCATTATTCCTTCCCATGTGCATAACTTTACATTTGTCAGTGTTAAACCTCATCTGCCATTTCTCTGCCCAAGCCTCCAATCTATCCAGATCCCTCTGTAGCAGAAAACTGTCCTTTTCAGTGTTAATTACTTTACACAGTTTAGTTTATTGTAGGCCTTCTTTATGGATCTCTTACTCTATCCCCTTTCAAGAAAAAGTTTCCACAAAAAGTCTGCCTGATGTTCAAAATCTTCGTTATCTGAACAAATCCACCTAATTATAATGAATTAGCCAATTGGAATTCCTCTGATCATCTATGGGGATGAGAGGAAGTTGCATGTAGCAACGCATTCACAGAATTCTCTTTCCGATATACAAAAAAACAGAATCATCACATTTGATTGTAAATCAACCCTCTTCAGGTCATAATTGAAAGTCAAATAAATGTTATATTGATTGTTTTTAAAACGCATAATACATTGCTGAAGTGTCTCAGAGGTCCCCTTTCAGATCATAAAGATGTCATTGATGTACCGGGCCATCGACACATCTCAATCTGACATAAAAAGCTCCCTCTTCCACAGCCCCAGAAACAAATTAGCATATGAGGGTTCACAAGCCACCCCCATAGCTGTCCCCTGGAGCTGTAGGTAGAAGGAACCATTGAAAGTAAAAAAAGTTATGTGACAGCACAAAACTCAACAAGTCAACAAGACACCTTGACATTTGACTGTCATTGTCACTCATGGACAAGAAGTAAGAGGATGCTTTGAGCCTATTCTTATGCCTGATGTTGGTGTATAGCGACTCAACGTCATATGTCACTGGCATCATTCCCGGATCCAGATGAATGCCAGCTATCTTCTGAAGCAGATCAGCAGTGTAACAAATATAGGATTGCAAGCACTCAACTAATGGTTTTAATTTATAATCCAACAATTTGCAGACATTTTTAAAAGGGCCCCAACATCTCGATATTATAGGCCTACAGTACCTGGAGGCTTTGTCACATTTTTGTGTATCTTAGGCAACAAGTATAGAGTTGGTATTGTCGGATTATTTACAATCAATGCATCACATAATTGCTGAGAAATTATTCCTTCAATTATAGCCACATTTAGGAGATCTAGTAGCAGTTTGCTATAGGAGAAAAGAGGATTATAGGTAAGTTTTCTATAACAAGCAGTATCAATTGGCGATAAGCCTCCATTTCGTACATTTTGCATGGCCAAATCACTACATTGCCCCCTTTATCTACTGGCTTAAATATTACGTCCTTAAAGGACTGCAATTTCTTCAAACTCTGACGTTGATCAAATGTTAAGTTATCATGTCTTCTATTTTTAGGCATCTTTTAAAATTCTTTTGTCACAGATTTGACAAAGAAGTCTACCGCTGGACAGATCGACAAGGGAGGAAACTTTTCAGACCGTTTTCTGATTACTGTAAGAATCTTACCTGATTCATCTACTTATTGTTCCTGTAGTAGACTTTCCAAAATAGTCAAAGTTTTCCTCTCTAGGGGCGTGTCTAAAACATCTCCTTCAATAGGTTTATCAAATCATTTCTTAAAAAACAGACAATACAAAAAGATGAAAGTCCTTTACTGGTATAAAGACATCAAAAGGAGCACAAGGCGAAAATGTAAGTACCTTCCGTAATACAGAAACATCTGTATCAGAGAGTTGATGTTTGGATAAATGAATTACCTTTAAGTTGCCGGTCTCTTGATGCCAATTGTTTCTCCAATTCTGTCTCTTGTTATTGGGTTGTCCCCTGTGATCCCATCTTCTTTTATTTTTACCTCACCATCTAGTTGTCATTCCTAAACTAGCACGACTGCTAGTATCATTTGTGACTGACAATGATGATAAAGAACAGGCATGCTCAACCTGCGGCCCTCCAGCTGTTGTAAAACTACAACTCCCACAATGCCCTTCTGCAGGATGATAACTGTAGGCTGTCAGGGAATGATGGGAGTTGTAGTTTTTCAACAGCTGGAGGGCCGCAGGTTGAGCATGCCTGATATAGAAGATGTACGACTGAGTGTATTTACTTGTTGTTTGCAGCTCCATCGGTATACCGTACCTTTTTTGATTGTACATCATTGAAATCCAACTTGTGATTACAGGAGGGGAATCCCTCCTTCTTGAGGGTTCGAGGAATGGACCATGTAGACCTAGGCGAGGGGGTAATATCATGAAAGTTTTGGCACAATTTTTCTTACTTTTATTGTTATGTTTTATCCTTGTTTATGTGGCTTTAACCGTATTTTTTATTTTCTCCATATTTTTTGAGTGATCGTTTTTTAATACATGATCATCTGGCGTTGATTTCATGGATTCGGAAAATATGTTCCTCAAAACAAGACGTTATGTGATGCATTTTTGTGTATATGGTTAGTTGGTTACCTTATTGATTTATATCCTCCTGGGCATTCGGTGGACTTGAACCATCATATTCATAGGCACTTCAGTTTTATTTGTTCCTATTTTTAGTGGTTCTTTCACTATATTTATTTTTATCAAGTGATTAATTATTCTTTTCACTTTTTCATCACTTTTGAATTTCGTACTTTCACATATTTATTATATATGCTCCTCTTCATGCTCGGGTAGTTCGGGTGTGTACATTTTATGCACATAGAAAAAACCAAATTACTTACCGGTAATTCCCTTTTCATGAATCCTCCATGACGGCATACCATGAGAGATGACCCGCCTCCAACCAGGTAGGGACAGGAAGTATAAATTTGACTCTCCTCTGACTCCTCCTCAGTGTCTTTCTGGACCGACAGCCTAGAGAGTCTCTTTCGAACTTTTATCTTTTTTTTTTTTTGCACACACCATCACACATACCAACACCTATGTGTAGATTTATCTTAACTACTAATATTTTGAGTCTTAAATATATATATTTTATTATTATTATATATATTTTTTTTTTTTTTTTTTTGTGGGTGGGAAATTTCCTATGCCGTCATGGAGGATTCATGAAAAGGGAATTACGGTAAGTAATTTGGTTTTTCCCTTTCATCCTCCATGACGGCATACCATGAGATATAGCATATTAATTATTTTTAGGGGGGGGGGATTATAGCTTGGAGCACTTTCCTCCCGAAGGTCAGATCTTGACTTGCTTTAACCTGGACCCTGTAATGTTTAATGAACGTGTTAGGGTTAGACCAGGTCGCAGCTCTACATATCTGTTCCAATGAGGCATTAGCCCTTTCTGCCCAGGATGCCGATATCGATCTTGTTGAGTGAGCTGTAAAGACTTCAGGGGGAGCTTTCCCTTGGGCCCTATACGATTCAGAAATGGCTGTTTTGATCCATCTGGAAACAGTGTTTTTTGTCGCTTTTTGGCCTTTATTTGTGCCTATAAACTGAACAAATAGAGAGTCCGTCTTTCTGAAGGATTTTGTGGCTTCTAAATATGACAGAACTGCTCTGCGAACATCCAACTTATGGAATCTTTTTTCTCCTTCCGTTTTTGGATCGTCACAGAACGAGGAAACCACTATTTCTTCTTGCCTGTGGAAATTAGAAACAACTTTGGGAAGGAGTTATCTAGCCTGAAAGTAATTCTATCGGCTAATATAATACAGAAAGGTTCATTAATTTTTAGGGCCTGGATTTCGCTAACCCTGCGGGCTGACGTAACTGCAACAAGGAAAAGGGTCTTTAGTGTTATATACCTTAAAGATATATCTGGAAGAGGTTCAAAGGGACTTTCAACTAGTCCTGATAGGACCACGTTGAGATCCCAGGGGGAACCGTGGATCTCAATGACGGTCGCAATCTGTCTGCTCCTTTTAAAAACCTGATAATCCACGCATGATTTGCAATTTTTTCATCAAAAACCCCACTAAGAGCCGATATATGAACCCTTAAAGTATTGGGTCGCAGACCTTTTTCCAGTCCTGATTGTAAAAACCCCAGGATAGACAGGATGGAAAATTTTCCGGAAGATAACTTTTCCTTATTACACCAGGTATGAAAAGACCTCCACACTTTATTGTAGATTTTTGTAGTAACTTCTTTCCTACTGGCCGCCATAGTATTAATGATGGCATCTGATAAGCCTCTAGCTTTTAAGGTCATCCTTTCAGGTTCCAGGCTGCAAGATGCAGCCTTTCTACCTCGGGATGGTGGACCGGACCTTGAGATAGCAGATCCCGATCCCAGGGAAGAATCCATGGGCTTTGTATGGATAACATCTTTAACAGAGGAAACCAGGGTTTCTTGGGCCATAGGGGGCTATTAGAATTACATGGGCCCTGTCCTGACGAATCTTCTTTATCACCCGGGACATTAGTTGCAAAGGGGGAATGCGTAAGCTAGTTGAAATTCCCATTTTATCGACAAGGCATCTATCCCTACATTTCCGTCTTTTGGATTGAGGGAGTAAAAATGACCCACTTTTGCGTTTGCGCCTGACGCAAATAAGTCTATTTGAGGGACTCCCCACATTTCCGTTATCTGGATAAACACCTGTTTTTTAGACTCCATTCCGTTTGCTTTAATTCGACCCTGCTTAGGAAGTCTGCTTTTGAGTTTAGGCTCCCTTTTAGATGAACCGCCGAAAGGGACTTTGTATTTCCTTCCGCCCAGAAAAAAATGTTTTCTGTTATCTGACTCAGATGTCGGCTTCTTGTTCCTCCTTGGTGGTTTATATAGGCCACCACAGTTGTATTGTCTGATCTTATCTGGACGTTTCTCCCGTTTATGTACTGACTTGCGGTTCTCACAGTTTCCCAGACTGCCATCAGTTCCTTCTGGTTTGATGACCATGTCTTTTGGTGGACAGCCCAGGGTCCCTGGAAACAATGGTGGGAGTAATGCGCTCCCCAACCCCAAGGGCTTGCATCTGTTGTGACAACTGCCAACTCTTCTAAATTCCAAGGAATCCCCTGGAGAAGATGACATTCCTGTTTCCACCATAAGAGGGACTGATTTACCGCCAGCGGGATCGGAATCGTTTGATCTAGAGAGCTTTGGATCCTGTCCCAACAGGATAAAACCCATTGCTGCAGGGTTCGAGAGTGGAACTGAGCCCACTTCACCGCCGGAATGCAGGATGTCAAAGTCCCCAGAAGTTTCATTGCCTCCCGTATTGTACAAGATGGACGGCTCTGAAATTCTGTGACTTTCTCTATCAGTCCTGTCACCTTTTGACCTGGGAGAGAAGTCATTTGGCGAGTGGTATCTAGGGAGAGACCCAAGAAGACAATTTCCTGGGATGGGACTGGTTTTGACTTTTCCCAATTTATTAGCCACCCCGCCTGACATAGAGTCTGACAGGTAGTTAGTAGATTGTCTTCTAGTAACTGTCTGGTCTTGCCTACTATTAGTAGGTCGTCTAGGTAAGGGACGATCAGGATATTTTTCCTTCTCAGATGTGCCACTAATTCCAGCATCACTTTGGTGAACACCCTGGGTGCTGAGGTTATTCCAAAGGGGAGAACTTGAAATTGAAAGTGGCAAAGATTTTTTCCCAGGTAAACCGCTATCCGTAGAAATTTCTGCGACTGTAAGCATACTGGAATGTGGTAGTACGCGTCTCTTAAATCTACCGAGGCCAGAAACTCTCCCTCCCCTAGTAGATTTACTGTTGATTTTATTGTTTCCATTTTGAATTTGTTGTATTGTATGAACTTGTTCAACTTTTTCAGATTTATTATTAAACGAAACTTCCCGTCTGGTTTTTCACTAGGAAAACCGTGGAATAATAACCCTGACCCTGTTGAGAAGGGGGACTGGGATTATGGCCTTCTGGGCTACTAATTTCTGTATCCCTTCTTCCAGATTTTTGTAGGGCGTTTGTTTTTAGAAACGGGGTGATCCTGAACACATTTGAGGGAGGAGGAAGACGAAATACAATTTTGTATCCTTCTGATATTAAATCTAGGACCCAGGGGTTTGTTGTAATATTTTCCCAATATCCTAGAAACAACCTTAGTCTTCCTCCTACCTGAGAGCTGGCGTCATTGCTTTGAAGCTTCTGTATTCTTTGAAGTGAACAGGAAACCTCTGTTCCTTTGATTCCTTCCCTTCCAGCCAGATTCCCTATTAGCTTTTTTTGCTTGAAAGGGGGCTCCTTTTTTGACCTTCCGAAAGGGAAACTTTCTTTTCCCTGGCTCCCTGGGAAAGTTTTTCTTGGAATCTGATGCCTTTTCTAGAATTTTTTCTAGATCTTCTCCAAACAACAGGTTTCCATGAAATGGAAGGCTGCATAATTTTAATTTAGAACCGACGTCCCCTGACCAGGATTTTAACCATAAGGAACGTCTCGCTACCACTGCCAAACCAGAAGCTTTAGCTGCCATCCTAACTGACTCAGCAGTAGAGTCTGATATAAAATCTACCGCTTTAATTAACAAGGGAAGGGAATCCTTTAAGTTGTCATAAGGACCGCCGTCTCTTAGTAAGGATTCTAATTGTATCAGCCATCTTTTAAGGACCTAGAAACAGATGTTGCGGCCAGATTTGGTTTAAATAGGGCCGTACATGCTTCCCATGTTTTTTAAGAGATTGATCCGTTTTTTATCCATAGGATCTCTTAGGGATCCCATGTCCTCAAAGGGCAATGCGTTGGGACCTTTCACTAATTTTGATAGGGACACATCTATTTTAGGACAGGTAGTTAGCATTGTGTCGTCCTCACTACTAAGGGGAAAACGCCGCCTTATTGTTTTGGGGATGAATAATTTTCTATCCGGTGTTTTCCATTCTCTTTTGATTAGTTCATGCATATTCTTATGAACTGGAAAACCTCGGCTAGACCTTTGTTCAAAACTGCTGAACATTTCGTCATGGACTGATCTCCGGATTTTTTCTTCAGGAAGATCCATGGTGGCCCTTACCGCCTTAATTAGTTCCTTAGTATCTTCAGAGGAAAAAAGGTAATTTTTGAAATCTAAATCTGATCCCGAGGAATCTCTGGAATATACTTCCCTGACTCGGAATCATTATCCGAATCAGAAGCGGAATCTGACTCGGAAGCCCTAGGTGCCCGTTTTGAACAGGAAGGCTGCAAAGACGCGTCCGACATAGCGGATCTGATCTCATCCCTAATAGTATCCTTAAGTTCTTCTTTTAAGGACGGCACTAAATCCTTTGTGATATTATCCGTACATTTTGTGCAAATTTTCCTATTATAGGAATCGGGTAGTTTTATGGAACAAATACTGCATTTTTTAGAACGCTGGCTAGTTTTAACTTTTTGAGCCACCTCTTTCTCACTCTGCAACCATACAGAAAGAAAGAATAAAAACACAGAAAAAATACATCTAGGGTTACTACAGTAATATGCTGATCACCCTGGTCCCGGTAATGTTAGTTTGTTACTCACGGTCGTGGATCCTTGAGTGGTCTCCATTATTCCACTTGGATCCATTATAGATAAGGGGCAGTATTACCAGCAAGGCTATCCCCTTATAAATGCTTAGTTACCTTTAGACCTCAGATCAGAGGGCGATCTCCGCCATAATCGCGCGATTTTTCAAATTTGCCGCCTTTTCCGGCGTCCTCGTCACGGAAGTTCCTTCAGGCCCCTACCGGAAGTAGGCCGTGGAACGCACCGTGGAACGCAAGAAGCGCTCCACTTCCGGTGACGCCACTGTGAGCGCCAGCCATGCTGGATCGCAGCGTTTCTTAGGGTTGGTGACAGACCGGAGGGACTCCCTGAGTGTCCGGCCTCACATGGACCTGCCTGCCCGCGCCAGCAGTAGGTAAGAGACAGGTAGTTTCAGCGCCCGAGACCCCCTTAGAGCCCGGATTCTGCTGCCTCCTCATATGGTCACTTCCTTGATTCTTCTTGTTACCATGAGAAAAACCCGTCTCCTACCTGGAGGGACAGGAAGACACTGAGGAGGAGTCAGAGGAGAGTCAAATTTATACTTCCTGTCCCTACCTGGTTGGAGGCGGGTCATCTCTCATGGTATGCCGTCATGGAGGATGAAAGGGAAAAAATGAACATTTCTTTTTTGGTTACAATTTTTGGTCACTTTTACTTTTTATAGTTTGTTGCTTGCACATTCACACACATTTTTCTACTTTCATATATGTCACACAATGATGCAATTTATAATTAATTCGTTTTATTTTTTTATTTCTTGTAATTATGTTGTATTTAGGCACACATACTATGTTTCAATTATATCATAGTGAGATAAATTGTTGCGATGTAGACTGACATCTATGTACAGTATATGCTTTTTCTACCTAGTTTTCATATATATTCTGTAATACAAGATATATATATATATATATATATATATATATATGGTCTGTACCTATTATACATTTTTATCATGTTTTGTATTTATTGTATTATGTCCCCGAAACATTATGTCCATGGATATTTGTATGTACAATATTATGCACTACTCTATTTGCACCTCATCACTCTGTTGTTGTATAATATAATATCTGACTGTGCCATCTCTTTCACTGTGAGATGCCTGACATGTGTGGACTGCCAATTCTCTGTGTGTACCCGTATCTTGGAGACTAAGTGACACGGGCAGTCACATGACTGGCAATCACATGCCCACCGTGTGTCTTGTGTGTGTAGGCAGGCTCGTGACTGGCCATCATGTGTTTGCCACGCGCTTCTGGTCAGATGCAGGTGGCACATAGAGATGCTGGCAGACCCAGACGCACCTTATGACTCAATTTGCACACTGGGATATATTTCATTTATTATTACATGAGCACGATGCCGATTGGTGAATTCTGCGTTTAAATGAAGCACATTTCCAAGGAGAGCCACGTCCCAAGATGAAGGTATTGCCGAAACACGCGTCGGAGTGTGCGGTTCTCCTGAGGTGATCGTTCCAATTATGGGTATGTAAGGATTGGTATTGCTTTACATTTGTTGTCTCTTTGAGGGGTTACACACATTTTACTTACACAGGTTTTGATGCTGTTTTATATTAAACATGATTCTATTCGTTATCTTTGATAGCTATGTGGTGTATAGTTACCGTATTCCCCTCGATATTGAGAGCATTATTACACTGTTCCTCAGGTGTATACCGCACTTCAACTTTGATGTATTTCATCTCTATTTTTATCATGTTGTATATATGTATTTAATAAAGATTATGATTAGAGTTGAGTGAACACCTGGATGTTCGGGTTCGAGAAGTTCGGCCGAACTTAACGAAAAGGTTCGGGATCCGAACTCGACCCGAACTTAACCCCGAACCCGAACCCTATTGAAGTCAATGGGGACCTGAACTTTTGGGCACTAAAATGGCTGTAAAATAGCCCTGGAAATGGCTAGAGGGCTGCAAAAGGCAGCAAAATGTAGGTAAATGCCCTGCAAACAAATGTGAATAGGGAAATGACTTAAAATAAAATAAATACAGAAAAATAATAAATAAACATTCTAAACTTGAGCCCAAGTGAGTGACAGTGGCATCTGTCACCCAGCAGAGGATGTGGCAGCAACGCCACCACATCTGTCATCGTCACCAAGCATCTCCACCAAATCCCATGGAAGTGTTCAGCTATCAGCTGTCCATCTCCCAAACACTGGATAGAAAAGAAATAAAAAGATGAAGTACTCCCCTACCCATGGCTCTGAATGCCTTAGGCTACTTTCACACTGGCGTTTTTGGGTCCGCTTGTGAGATCCGTTTCAGGGCTCTCACAAGCGGTCCAAAACGGATCAGTTTTGCCCCAATGCATTCTGAATGGATAAGGATCTGTTCAGAATGCATCAGTTTGGCTCCGTTCAGTCTCCATTCCGCTCTGGAGGCGGACACCAAAACGCTGCTTGCAGCGTTTTGGTGTCCGTCTGATGGAACTGAGTCAAACGGATTCGTCCTGACATACAATGTAAGTCAATGGGGACGGATCCGTTTTCAGTGACACAATATGACACAACAGAAAACGGATCCGTCCCCCATTGACTTTCAATGGTGTTCAAGACGGATCTGTTTTGCCTATGTTCATGATAATACAAACGGAACCGTTCTGTTGCGGTTGTATTATCAGTGGGGATCCGTCTGTGCAGTGTGGGGAGTCGCTCTGGTAGATAGCGGTGCGGGTGCAGTTTAGAGGCAAAACAAGGAGTCCAGATTGTGCAACAAACAGTGTTTTATTCACACTTGCACACCATAAATGAAAAACAGTCTCTTTGGTGACAGTTCACACACAACGGAAATAACGTGGCAAAACAAAAACAGGCCAACACAGGTTCAGTCACCTGGGAGGTGTAGGTGCAGGTTCGCACCACACTGTCGGCCCAGCCGCAGGAGAATCCAGCTTCAGGTAGCCAGGAACAAAACACCTCCTTGCTGAGCTCTTTCCTCCAGAACAGAGAACTCCTCAGCCCTGTTAGCAGCTCCAGGATAATCACAGCCTCCAGCTGCTGAGCTGGCTGAGCTTTTAAACCCAGCCCAAAACCAGGACTGGGTCGTGGGGAGCAGCCACCCACCCTACACTTTAGCTGCTCCCGGTAAGAGCCGGCCCGGATCGGCTTTGCAGCCATGCTATTTAAACTCTGTCAGTAGCACTAGCTGCTGCTGACATCAACAAAAACGGGCTCTTACCTCACCGAGGCTATGAACCTCGGTGACACATACCTGCCATCCACGACGGCACCCTGCACCTTACCACAGCAGATACATGACGGATCCGCACAAGACGCCAGTGTGAAAGTAGCCTTATTTTAAACTTCTTGGGCCTTTGAAATGCTGTCATTCTGTCTGGTGGACAGTTTTAAAAACCTTATGGCGGTGGCTATCCCACAGTACGTGTATCCCAGCCGCCACTACTTTTGCAGACGAGCCATCCCTTCCCTGCACAACCAAGTGGCGGACAAAATCAAGTGTGCACTGCACAACGCTATCTATGGCAACGTCCACATAACCAACAACACAGTGGGTAAATGTAGCAGCTGGCCCAAAGGCGGAGAGCATTTTTGCGAATATCCTTCCGCCCCCCGAGGATTGCTGAGCATTTCTCTTTGTATCCTGTTACCTCCTCCTCCTCCTACTCGGCTTCCTCCTCCTCTACCTCCTCCTCATCCCCTCAGCGTAACACCTTCACCACCCACAGCGGGACAGCCAGCGGGAAACGACAGCAGGTTGTTTTAAAACTTGTGTGTTTGTGGGACAAACCCTGCACCGTGCAGGAGCTGTGGACAGGCATGGAACAACAGACCGACCATCGGTTGGTGCCACTGAGCCTCCAGCCAGGCCTGGTGTTGTGCGCTAATGGGCGAAATACACTAGCAGGTCTGGGCCTAGCCGGTTTGACGCACATCCCCTGCCTGCCACATGTGCTGAATTTGGGGTGCAGAAATTCCTAAACACCAGACAGTGAAAATGAATTCAGTTAATCGAACATACACAACACCCCACCTCCCATTTCATTTAAACCCATAACAAACTATTTACAAATTTTCTTAAAAACATATTAAAATAACTATAATGCAGGCCAGTGACATCCAAGTGGCTCGAAGGGTGGGTTCCTACACCAACATAGTCCCTGGCCTGGAACACAATTGTCCAGCCAGGGCACAGTTCTGGAGGATGAGGAGGATAAGTAGGATGAGGAGGAGTAGGAGGAACCATGTTCTCAGCAGGGTGGCACCCAAGCCAGCTCACGGTCAGCTGGGTCACCATCAGCACCTCAGAAGGCTGGTTTAGCATTGGCGAAATGTGGGAAAGCTTTGTCATCACGCCACAACAACCTGCACCACCAGCAGATCTGGAACGTCTTAGCAGGAGGCAGTATTTCAGCAACATGGTGGACGAGTACACGTACTGACTGATGGGTTTGCCCAGGAGCGTAGCTACAGGGAAGCATGGAAAGCTACTGTTTTGTGTCCCTGACCTAGAAGGGGCCCATCCAGGAGGAGGAGGAGGACTATAAGACTTTTTCAGGGCCCCCTCAACAGTATTATACAATGAAATTATATACCGTGGCAGTATAGACAGCGTAGAAAGCGGATGGAAAATAAACCCAAACAGCCTCACACCCTACACACTCAACACCCCCCCAACCCCTTTCACTCAAACCATTAACAAACTATTTACAAATTTACTTAAAAACATATTAAAATAACTATAAGGCAGCTAAACTAACCACATAAAGAAACAAAACTATATACACGCCATATCCTTAACTTAAGGCCAGCCAATTACAAGTGGCTCGGAGGGTGGGTTCCTGCACCAACATAGGCCCTGGCCTAGAACACAATTATCCAGCCAGGGCGCAGTTCTGGAGGATGAGAAAGAGAAGTAGGAGGAACGCTGGGGGATACAGAGGACACAGGCGATATACCTCCCTCAAAGAGTATAGCTTGTCCTTGCCTCTGGCCAGCCTGGCAGACATGAGAGACTACGTACATCAAGAGAATGCCAAGAGTGTGCAAAGCAGTAATCAAAGCAAAAGGTGGCTACTTTGAAGATCCTTGAATATGACATATTTTCAGTTGTTTCACACTTTTTTGTTATGTATATAATTCCACATGTGTTAATTCATAGTTTTGATGCCTTCAGTGTGAATCTACAATTTCCATGTATATAATGGATTCTCTGTAACTCCTCCTCGCAACGGGAGCACGCACTGTCTCTCTCTCCCTTCTCCACCCCCTTCAGGATGGCAGAGCGGTGCAGAGTGTCAGCTCTAACATACAGCTGACACTCTGTTTGAAACGGCTGTTTAACCTCTTCCATGCAGCGGGCCTTAGGGACCGCTGTATTGAAGGGGCTAACCATCGGCTCAATGCTTGAAGGGTAAACAGAGGGAGGGAGCTCCCTCCCCAATAGGGCCGCTGTGCTGCTGTGGCAGCCTCCCGATGGTTACCATAGCAACCAGACGCCTTTACAGGCATTCGGCTTGCCATGGTATATCTGAGCCTGAAGTAAGGAGTCTGATCAGGCTAAGGCCTCTTTCACACGGTCATTGTCCCGCCGTGGCCGTATTGAGGCCCATATATGGTGGCTCAGCAATACACGCAGGGCCGGCGCTTCCATAGAGGCAAGGGGGGCAATTGCCCCCGGGCCCCCGAGTCCTTAGGGGCCCCCAGTGGCGGATCCAGGGGGGCAACGGGGCAATTGCCCCCCCCGATATTGTGGCAGCACCGGCGGCAGTGACAGGAGATGAACGCTTCCACTGTGGAAGCGTTCATCTCCATAGTGATCTGTATCGCTGTCCTCTGGACAGCGATACAGATTGCTGTGCAGTGCGGCAGGGGAGGAGAGGCGTCTCCTCCTGCTCCTCTGATAGGCTGCCGGCCTCGTGCCGACAGCCTATCAGAGCAGTTCAGGCGGCGCGATGACGTCATCGCGCCGCCTGAGCAGAAGGATAGAACAGGACACAGGCCGGAAGAGGCCTGCATCCAGCGCTGCAAGGAGGTAAGTAGGGAGGGAGGGAGGGAGGGAGGGGGGAAAGGAGCCTGCACATGATTTTGGGGGAGGGGAAGGAGCCTGCACATGATTTTGGGGGAGGGGAAGGAGCCTGCACATGATTTTGGGGGAGGGGAAGGAGCCTGCACATGATTTTGGGGGAAGGAGCCTGCACATGATTTTGGGGGAGGAGCCTGCACATGATTTTGGGGAAGGGGGGACATGATGGGGGAGAGAGGAGACTCGGGGCACTATGGGGACAATACTGATGTATTTTATATGGGGGTAGTAGGATAATTTGTCCAGAATATGGGAGGATGATGGAAAAGTAGTAACTGAGATTTATTTTGTTGTCAAACTGCAGAGACGAAACCTGACGGTCTGGTCTGAAGGTCTGAAAGGAGAAGATGAGGAAAGAGAACATCTACATCACAGGAGACGTCACTGGATGGAAGAGGTAAGTGGGGCTGTATTTCTGTAGTGATGGGAGCTGGGGGGGAGGAGATGTGCAGATGTGCTGGAGAAATGAGCCATGGGGTTGGGGGGGGGGGAGAGATGTGCTGCTGCCACTGGCCCATACAGGGGAGAAATGTGCCATTCGGGGGAAGGGGGAGTATGCGGCAATGGAGGGGGCGGGGAGAAATTATGTGACGCGAAGGGGGTGATTGATGACGTGACACTGAGGGGGGGGGCCCCTTATTGTTTTTCGCCCCCGGGCCCCATTTCACCTAGAACCGGCCCTGAATACACGCGGCATCGGCCTTGTGTATTCCGACACTTGTTCTATCTTTTTACGGAAAGAACGGATCGCGGACCCCATCGACGGTCGGTACCTGTGCATTGCGGACCGGAACTATGGTATAAAAAGTTATCAAAAAAAGTTATATGTACCTAACCGTCACCACATCCCACAAAAAATGAGCCCCTACATAAGACAATCCCCCCCCAAAAAAAAAAATATATATATATATGGCTTTCAGAAAATGGAGACACAAAAACACAATCTTTTTTTCGAAAAAGCTTTTATTGTGTAAAATAAAATTAAAAAATGCACATATTAGGTATCCTTGTGTCCGTAATAACCTGCTCTATAAAAAAACGATGTGATCCAACACGTCTGGTGAACGCCATTTTTTTATCACCTTACATCACAAAGTGTAATACCAAGCGATCAAAAAGTCACATGTGCCCCAAAATAGTACCAATCAAACATCACCTTATCCCGCAAAAAATTAGACCCTACCTCAGACAAAAAAAAAATATATATATATATATATGGCTTTCAGAAAATGGAGACACAAAAACATGATTTTTTTTTTCATTGTGTAAAACCAAAAGAAAATTGTAAAAAATAGACATATAATGTATCGCCACGTCCGTAATGACCTACTCTATAAAAATATCACATGATCTACCCTGTTAGGTAAACATTGTAAAAAGCGTAATATATATATATATATACACTGACCAAAAATATAAACTCAACACTTTCGGTTTTGCTCCCATTTTGCATGAGCTGAACTCAAAGATCTAAAAACATTTTCTACATACACAAAAATAAATTACTCTCAAATATTGTTCACAAATCTGTCTAAATCTGTGCTAGTGAGCACTTCACCTTTGTCAAGATAATCCATCCCACCTCACAGGTGTGGCATATCAAGGTGCTGATTAGACAGCATGAATGCTGCCCACAATTAGACTGCCCACAATAAAAGACCACTCTGAAATGTGCAGTTTGATCACACAGCACATTGCCACAGATGTCGCAACATTTGAGGGAGCGTGTAATTGGCATGCTGACTACAGAAATGTCTGCCAGAGCTGTTTCCCGTGCAATGAATGTTCATTTCTCTACCATAAGCCATCTCCAAAGGCATTTCAGAGAATTTGGCAATACATCCAACGACCGCAGATCACGTGTAGCCACACCAGCCCAGGACCTCCGCATCCAGCATGTTCATCTCCATGATCGTCTGAGACCAGCCACCCAGACATCTGCAGCAACAATCGGTTTGCATAACCAAAGAATTTCTGCACAAACTGTCAGAAACCGTCTCAAGGAAGCTCATCTGCATGCTCGTCGTCCTCATCTGGATCTGGACCTGACTGCAGTTTGTTGTCGTAACTGACTTGAGTGGGCAAATGCTCACATTTGATGGTGTCTGGCCCGTTGGAGAGGCGTTCTGTTCATGGATGAGTCCCAGTTTTCACTGTTAAGAGCAGATGGTAGACAACGTTTGTGGCGTTGTGTGGGTGAACGGTTTGCTGATGTCAACATTTTGGATCGAGTTGCCCATGGTGGCGGTGGGGTTATGGTATGGGCAGGCGTATGTTATGGACAACAAACACAGTAAAATTTTATTGATGGCATTTTAAATGCACAGAGATACCGTGACAAGATCCTGAGGCCCATTGTTGTGCCATTCATCCACGACCATCACCTCATGTTGCAGCATGATAATGGACTGCCCCATACTGCAAGGATCTGTACGCAATTCCTGGAAGCTGAAAACATTCCAGTTCTTGCATGGCCAGCATACTCACCGGACATGTCACCCATTGAGCATGTTTGGGATGCTCTGGATCGGCGTTTACGACAGCATGTTCCAGTTCCTGCCAATATTCAGCAACTTCGAACAGCTATTGAAGAGGAGCAGACCAACATTCCACAGGCCACAATCAACAACCTAGTCAACTCTATGCGACTCTATGTGTTGCACTGCGTGAGGCAAATGTTGGCCACACCAGATACTGACTGATTTTCTGTGCCCCCCCCCCCTTCCTCCAGTAAGGCAAAACTGTGCATATTTCAGAGTGCACTTTTATTGTGGGCAGTCTAAGGCCCCTTTCACACGGGCGAGTTGGGGTGGACGCATTGCACCCGCACTGAATCCTGACCCATTCATTTCTATGGGGTTGTGCACATGAGTGGTGATTTTCACGCATCACTTCTGCGTTGCATGAAAATCGCAGCATGTTCTATATTCTGCGTTTTTCACACAACGCAGGCCCCATAGATGTGAATGGGGCTGCGGGAAAATCGCAAACATCCGCAAGCAAGTGCGAATGCGGTACAATTTTCCCGCATGGTTGCTAAGCGGCGGGACCCGATCTTCATTATTTTCCCTTATAACATGGTTATAAGGGAAAATAATAGCATTCTTAATAAAGAATGCTTTGTATAATGTTGATTAAGGGGTTAAAAATAAAAAACTTAACTTACCTTAGCCACTTGATCGCGTAGTTGGCGATCTCTCTTCTCTCTTCAAGCTTTAGCTACCAGCTAAAGCAGTGGTCCCCAACCTTTTTTGCCCCAAGGACCAGTTTCATGCCAGACAATTTTCCCAGGGACCAGGTGGTGTGGGGGTTCTGGACGGGGCTTAGGGGGTGGGGCTTAGGGGCGCTGGTCAGCGCTGACTGATTCACGCGCATAAAAAAAACACAAGGTGCATATTAATATATATAACACTATATAAGGATTATATTTAGTATTTAAATGTGACTCAACTCCCCATAATGCAGTGTCAGTGAGTCCATCTAAGGGCTCTTTCACACTTGCGTAGTTCTTTTCCGGCATAGAGTTCCATCGTCGGGGCTCTATGCCGGAAAAATCCTGATCAGGATTATCCCAATGCATTCTGAATGGAGAGAAATCCGTTCAGGATGCATCAGGATGTCTTCAGTTCAGGACCGGAACGTTTTTTGGCCGGAGAAAATACCGCAGCATGCTGCGCTTTTTGCTCCGGCCAAAAATCCTGAACACTTGCCGTAAGGCCGGATCCGGAATTAATGCCCATTGAAAGGCATTACTCCCGATCCAGCCTTAAGCTAAACGTCGTTTCGGCGCATCGCCGGATCCAACGTTTAGCTTTTTCTGAATGGTTACCATGGCAGCCATGGTAAAGTGTAGTGGGGAGCGGGGGAGCAGTATACTGCCGTGCGGCTCCTGGGGCGCTCCAGAGTGACGTCAGGGCGCCCCATGCGCATGGATCGCATGGATCACATGATCTATGCGCAAGGGGCGGTCTGATGTTATTCTGGAGCGCCCCGGGAGCCGCACGGACGGTAAGTATACTGCTCCCCACTACTACTATGGCAACCAGGACTTTAATAGCGTCCTGGCTGCCATAGGAACACTGAAAGCATTTTGAAGACTGATCAGACTTCAAATGCTTTCAGGTCACTTGCGTTGTTACGGATCCGGCGGGCATTTCCGGCGACGGGAGTGCACGCCGGATCCTAACAACGCAAGTGTGAAAGAGGACTAAGGAAGTTCCATCTATCTGGAGTAATTTGCTGTTAATATAAGGCACATTGTTTTATCAATTTGGATCTGCATGTGCCTCACATTAATAGTAAGTAACCTCATCATGTGTACCTCACATTAGGTTGCCCATTATTTGATGAGGGTCAGGCGGTATATGAAGGGGTAATACTGGTAGGCCTAGTATACAGACAGCAGAGATGGCATCCTCTGGGCATTACTGTCTCTGGTCATCCTTCACCAGCACCCTGACTCACCCCACACCTAACACTTAGGGAGTGACTCAGTCACACTGTGACACTGACTGTCACTCACTGCTGATAGCCAAGGAGTTGGCAGTCAGGGTGCTGGTGAAGGATGACCAGAGACAGTAATGCCCAGACTGGATGCCATCTCTGCTGTCCAGCTGTACTACCAGTATTACCCTTACTTAATATACCGCCTGGTCACGCCACACCTCTCAGGGAGCTGTCACACTGACAGTCTGACGACTCTGACTGACTCACTGTCAGTGTTACTGGCCCCCCATTCAAACTGCCTGTGCAGTCCTGAAGCGGCACACTGCGGCAGCCATCTTCTTCTTGGCCTCCGGCTCCGCAGTGTATTTCCCGCCTGGTAGGTGGGCGGGGCTTCAGGAAGGTGGGAGGGACTTCCTACTTGCGTGCGCTCCCTGGTGATTCATAAGGGCGCGCTCGTTCTGTTGTCCAACTCTGGGCGGGGTATGAGCCTTCTCACTGTGTAGGCTGGCTTCTCCGCTCTGATATTGCCGCGGCCCGGCAAACAATCCTCCAGGGCCTGATTCTAGGCCGCGGCCCGGCGGTTGGGGACCACTGAACTAAAGGACCTGTGATGACATCACATCACATGGTCCAATCACATAGTCCATCACAGACCATGTGATTGGACCATGTGATGTGATGTCATCACAGGTCCTTTAGCTGGTAGCTAAAGCTTGAAGAGAGAAGACAGATGGCCAACTACACGATCAAGTGGCTAAGGTAAGTTAAGTTTTTTTATTTTTAACCCCTTAATCAACATTATACAAAAAATTCTGTATTGAGAATGCTATTATTTTCCCTTATAACCACCCTCATTCAATCCGGGCGTCAAACATGACGCCCGTGTGAAAGAGGCCTAAGACAAAGTCCACTGATTGCACCAGCTGTTCTAAAGGGGAGGAGAAGGTATTTTAGCAGCTCTGAGACATATACAACTCAGGTTATGAGTAAGAACCGTCTCGTTCGAAACATGTCAACCTTTTATGTGAAGTGGTGAAGGGATGTCCATTTTGTGAGGGTTAGATAGGTTAGGTACACCTTTCGGTACACCTTTGTGGCTGATCCGACCACCAGTATAATGCAAATATATTTGCTGTATTTGTGGGAGGGGAGGCTGATTACAAGGCTATTTATAGGCACCTGTGGGCCCAGGCTGACGCGGATTCAGCTGATTTCACCCACCCACCGACACCATCTTACAGTCACTTCACATTAGGCTGCCTTACCACAGCAGTTATGGCATAACTCCACTGCTTGTTGTAGATAGGGTTAGATAGGTGTGCTGCCACGCAGCTTTAACTGTCTAGCAGTTGTTATTACATGTTATGTTATGCTATGTTATTGGTATCATCCTTGCACCCCTGCTGTTTCTGGCTAGTTGGTTGCTCCCACCCTCCATTTCCTGCTGTAACTCCATTTTGTTTAGTTGTTATGAGGAGACTGCAGAGTGTGGGAGCTGTGTAACTTCATTGGAAATTTACCTATGGAAAAGCCTCTATGTTTATGCCTTTGCTAACTTGAAGCATAAAGAAGCATTGGAGAACACCTCTGGAGTCTTTATTCATTGAGTAAACTGTCTGTTAAAGCCATCATTCAACCTGCTGCACACACTTACAGACTGGGTCTACAAGAAGGTCACAGGTACAACCGATGCTGAAACAGAACAGTAAATTTCAGAAGAATCCATCACATGGCTATCTCTGCAGCTTCAGAAAGTGAGTAACCACATGCCTATGTGAAGAACAAACACCCTAAGACAGTCACCAGAAGCATTACTCTGCATATGGAGCCAGCCACCTACTGAATGCTCCATTACTGTTATAGCCTTTACTGCCAGGGATTGCTGGTCTGTGCTGTGGACCCATTTCTCTAGTAATACCAGCTTATACACGTTTTGCCTTTATTGGGGAGCCATATCTACCTTTTGAACTGTGCAAGGACTGTGTATCATAGCTATATCAAGTCCCAAGGATTCACCATTGTCAAGCTGTTTGGGTTGTGAATCCAGTACCTGAATCTACTGAAATAACTGTATATTCCTGCCTGTATAAAGTGATAGTGAACTGTGCACTGAGCTGAGCTATCCAGTCTGAACCAGTTGCAGCACTAGCTGGCTCATTGTCACAAATATCCAGCTCCTCAGCTCAGCCTGCTTACTAACAGAAGTCACTACCTACAGAGCTGAGCTCTGGCAGATTTCCAACAAGACACCAAAACTACAGCACTTGTCATTATGTCTGACAGAGATCCCACAGAGTTACCTGCATTTAATCAAGATAAAGCAGACTCCTTACTTCATTCTGCTCGTCCTGTTAGAGCCCCTCATCCATCCTTGAAGGCAAGGGAGGCTTATGAAGCAAGTAAGGAAGAAACATCTAGTAACCTGACTGCATTATGGGAGAAGACTTTAAGTTGTATAACAGCCACTAATGAAACTAGCAACAATCCTGAGCAATTGAACACTGCTCTCTCAAGGGTTAAAAAGGCATTTGAGAATTATAAAAGACTTTCTGAGAAGTACTATTCCCTATTGTCACATTCCAACATAGATGAAGCTACATTGGAATTAAAGGACTTTACTTCTACTGACCAGCAGAGGCATAGCACATATCTTGAAGCAAAGGCACAGATAGAAGGCAGATTAGCACAGCTACATGAAACTACATCCTGTAAATCTGCTTCTTCCAGACACTCAGGAAAATCATCTAGATCTGCCCGCTCATATCATGAATCTTCTTCTAAGTCATTGCGGTCCTGCTCTATAAGGTCAACACTGAGCGACCAAATACTCAAAGCTCGCCAAAAGGTTGCAGTAGCTCAGGTTCAAGCCGCCTGCTCTGAAAGAGAAGCAGCCTTCAAGGCAGAAGCTAAATGCAAGGAAGCAGAAGCTAAACGCATTCAAGCAAGAATACAAGCAGAAACAGAGGCTCAGCTAGAAATTCTTCAGAAGAATAGAGAAAAGGAAGTAGCTTTAGCAGAGTTATCTGTCTTGGAACAAGCCCTATTGGAAGAAGAAGGAGCAGCTTGTACCAGCTTGGCTGCTTGTCAAGACCCTGTTGAAAGGACCCTACAGTTTGTCTTAACTCAGAACCACGATAATACAGTCCCACCTACAGTTGGAGATTCTTCTCATAATCATCCAGCAAGTGGATCAGAAGGCAACGTGTCGCCAAAGCAAGCTGGTCAACTAGACACACCTACTAACAGAGACACTCCACAACTACAGCATGTCACAAAATCAAGTGAATTAACCTACGCACCTCATGTGCTACCACAACCCTATGTGAATAGAGATTTCAAGGGCACAGCAGAAGACTACAGAATGAACTCTATACCCCCTGTGATACAGCTCTCTTCAACTTCAAATGCTCAGAGACCTTCAGACGACAGACCCTTACCTAGATTGAACCCATCTGCAACACCTTTCTCTCCACCTACCAGCCAACATCAGATACCAACCATGGTCCAAGACGGCGCACCATTAGTATCCTCTGTGGCTATAAAAACCGAAAGCACTGACACTGCAGAGTTCAGCAAGTATATGATTCGACGAGAGTTGATTACAACTGGACTGTCTAGATTTGATGACCGCCCAGAGAACTACAGGAGTTGGAGATCTACATTTAAGGCGGTAACCAAGAACTTGGACATTGAACCTCAAGCAGAACTAGACTTACTAATAAAGTGGTTGGGGCGTCAATCTTCAGAACAAGTAAAGAGACTTAAATCTGTCTACATTTATAACTTTAAAGCAGGCCTTGATGCTGCCTGGGAACGTCTAGAACAAGACTATGGGAGCCCCGAAGTAATTGAATCTGCCTTATTCCAGAGACTAAACAACTTTCCTAAGATCTCTGTTAAGGACAATCATAAGCTTAGAGAGTTAGGTGACCTCCTTCATGAACTTGAAATTGCTAAGTTAGATCCTAGTTTACCAGGTCTTAGCTATTTAGACACTGCTCAGGGCGTAAATCCTATTGTAGCTAAGTTGCCTAGTCATCTTCAGGGAAAGTGGACTAGTGTAGGATCAAAGTATAAGTATGAACATCATGTTTCCTTCCCTCCCTTTTCTTATTTTGCAGAGTTCGTGCGGAAGGTTGCAAGATCCAAGAATGACCCAAGCTTCTTCTATCCAGATACAAGCACCATTCCTTTAACTACTTCAAGGGGTATTGCCACCAACAGTAAATTCAAGGATTTAAAGCATCCTATTGCTGTGAGGAAGACTGCGATAGCATCCAACGCCTTAGCTACAGACATTAAGGCAAGCAATCTTAATCAACAGTGTCCTATTCATAATGCGCCACATTCTCTCTCCAAATGTCGTGCATTTAAGGACAAGCCTATTGAAGAACGCAAGTCATTTCTCAAAGAGCATAATATCTGTTTTAAGTGTTGTGCATCCTCCGATCATTTAGCTAGAGACTGTAAGATCGCCATCAGATGTTCTCTCTGTAACAGTGCCAAACATGTGGACGCTCTTCATTCAGACCTGTTCAAAAGGAAACCTTCACCCGGCAGCAACCCCAAGACTACATCAGATGATGGCGGGAGAGAACTGAGCAATATGCCAACCCCGTAACCACAAGGTGTACAGAGGTATGTGGAGAAGGGCTTCATAGCAAGTCTTGTAGCAAGATATGTCTTGTAAGGGTTTTTCCTGAAGGATGTCCACAAAATTCCATAAAAATGTATGCCATACTCGATGATCAGAGCAATCGCTCATTGGCCAGTACAGAATTCTTTGACCTATTCAACATTCATGGAGAGACCTGGTCCTATACCTTGCAGACATGTGCAGGAAAGATCAATACTTCTGGAAGAAGAGCCCATGGCTTCATAGTGGCATCAGAATATGAGGACATAGAGTTTCCTCTTCCAACTCTAATCGAATGTGATCAGCTACCGAACAACAGAGAAGAAATCCCCACACCAGAGGTTGCACGTCATCACCCTCATTTGAGCCACATTGCTGACTACATTCCACCACTTAACAAGGATGTTAAGATTTTGATTCTACTAGGGAGAGACATTCCTAGAGTTCATAAAATAAGAGAGTTATGTAACGGTCCAGATGATGCTCCTCAGGCCCAGAAACTTGATCTTGGATGGGTGATAATAGGAGAAGTCTGTTTAGATCAATCTCACAAGCTCTTGGATGTAGCTTCCTACAAAACTAATGTTACCAATCGATTGATGAAATGTCCATTGCACTATTATGTGAAGGAAAGACTTGATTTTAAAAACGAAGTTCCATATCAAGCACTCCAAGGTATTAACTGCAAGCTCACTTCTCAGAAGGACTTTGGTGATTCAGTGTACCAGACTACTTGTGATGACAACAAGATTGCCCCTTCAGTCGAAGACAAGGAGTTCATCAAGATTATGGATGAAGAGTTCTTCAAGGATAATTCCAACAGTTGGGTAGCTCCATTACCCTTCCGAGTACCAAGGCTTACTCTCCCTAACAATCGAGAACAAGCTTTAACCAGATTTGCTGCACTTAAGAAAACTCTCCGTAACAAACCTGAGATGCAAGAGCACTTTCTAGCATTCATGCAGAAGATTTTAGATAACCTTCATGCTGAGCCAGCACCAGACCTTAAGGAAGGTGAAGAATGCTGGTACCTTCCATCCTTTGGAGTCTACCATCCTCGTAAACCGGGGCAAATCAGAATAGTCTTTGACTCAAGCGCTCAGTTCCAGGGAACCTCTTTAAATAACGTTCTTCTAACTGGTCCAAATCTAACAAACAACCTTGTAGGAGTGTTGATGCGGTTCAGGAAGGAACCAATTGCCGTGACAGCTGACGTCCAACAGATGTTCCACTGTTTCATAGTCAAAGAGGACCACAGAAATTATCTCAGGTTCTTGTGGCACCGCAACAATGACATTAATGATCAGGTGATAGATTATCGCATGAGAGTCCATGTCTTTGGAAATAGTCCATCTCCTGCCGTGGCAACTTATGGACTGAGAAGAACAGCGCAGGAAGGTGAAAAGGAATTCGGATCTGACACCAGGCAATTTGTTGAGAGAGATTTTTATGTAGACGATGGCCTGAAATCCTTCTCAACACCTGAAGAAGCCGTCAATCTGATAAAAAGAACCCAACAGCTCCTGTTGACTGCTAACTTAAGGCTTCATAAGATTGCATCTAATAGCAGCGAAGTAATGAGGGCTTTCAATCCAGAAGATCATGCTAAGGATTTGAAGGATTTGGACTTGGGAGTAGATGCCCTACCCACGCAAAGGAGTCTCGGTCTTCTCTGGAATGTAACTTCAGACACATTCACCTTTCAGGTCTCTGACGCCAAGAAGCCATTTACCAGACGAGGAGTCCTGTCAACTGTTAACAGCCTTTACGATCCCCTAGGCTTTGTGACTCCAGTTACCGTCCAAGGGAGATCCATACTTGGCCAGCTTACTGAGAGAGTGACAGATTGGGATGCCCCTCTGCCAGTAGACCTACTGCCTAAATGGGAGAAATGGAGAAACTCCTTGAAGGTACTGGAAGAACTTAATATTCCACGCTGCTATTCACCCACTTCAGTTTCAAGAAGTCTGAGGAAAGAGATTCACATCTTTTGTGATGCATCTACCGAAGCCATAGCGGCTGTGGCTTATCTCAAGATCATAGATCCATCCGGGAGACCCCATGTCGGGTTTCTACTAGGAAGAGCCAAGTTAGCTCCAAAACCTGCTCACACTATCCCAAGATTAGAATTGTGTGGTGCAACCCTAGCTGTTGAAGTCGCAGAATTCCTGCAAAATGAAATAGACATTGAAATCGATCAGATTAAGTACTACACTGACAGCAAGGTCGTGCTTGGTTATATATGCAACAGTGTGAGAAGGTTCTATGTGTATGTGGCTAACAGAGTAGAACGAATAAGGAAAAACAGTAGACCTGAACAATGGAACTATGTCCCGACTGGTTTGAATCCTGCAGACATTGCCACTAGGTCAGTGCCAGCAGTTGTCCTCACACAAACCATTTGGTTTTCAGGACCCAAGTTTTTAATGGACCAGTCTTCTACAAACTCAGAAGAAGATATCGATTTCCACCTGGAGGATCCAGATACTGATCCGGAAATCCGGCCTGAAGTCGTAGCATTGAGTTCCAACATCTGCTCAAGAAGAAACTTGGAGGTGAGGCGTTTTGAACGCTTCTCTTGTTGGAAAAGGTTGGTGAAGACTATAGCAAGATTGAGTCATATTGCACAGATTTTCCGCAAGTCGAATCAGACATCATCTTGCCATGGATGGCACACCTGTAAGGAGTCACCCAATGCATTCGAGTATGAGAGGGCTGAGCTTTTCATCATACGTCGTGTGCAAGAAGAAGTCTTTGCAGAAGAGATTAAGTGCTTAAAAGGCAATAGACCAGTCTCAAAGGGTAGCCCACTATTCACACTTCTCCAAGGACGTAAAAAGTGGCAAACCCAGAAGCCTAACTTAAAGGAAGGGGACCTGGTTCTTCTAAAAGACCAGCAAACTCACCGGATTCAGTGGCCAGTTGGAGTTATTACAAAGGCCATTGCTAGTGATGATGGAAAAGTCCGAAGTGTGGAAGTCAGGATTGTAAAGGACGGGAGCCCAAAAACCTTCCTGAGACCAGTCACTGAGACAGTCCTAATTATGCCTGCTTCCAAAAATTCTGATACAGTGTTATGTGAAGGAGTCACTTAGACCTCTAGCATAGTTAGCTTAGACTAGAGGGCTAGATAGCATTCTACTGTATGCAATGTTAATTGTATGTTTAAAGAAAAATAATTGTGTAGTGGTATCTCACGATACCAGGCGGGGAGTGTGCTGCCACGCAGCTTTAACTGTCTAGCAGTTGTTATTACATGTTATGTTATGCTATGTTATTGGTATCATCCTTGCACCCCTGCTGTTTCTGGCTAGTTGGTTGCTCCCACCCTCCATTTCCTGCTGTAACTCCATTTTGTTTAGTTGTTATGAGGAGACTGCAGAGTGTGGGAGCTGTGTAACTTCATTGGAAATTTACCTATGGAAAAGCCTCTATGTTTATACCTTTGCTAACTTGAAGCATTGGAGAACACCTCTGGAGTCTTTATTCATTGAGTAAACTGTCTGTTAAAGCCATCATTCAACCTGCTGCACACACTTACAGACTGGGTCTACAAGAAGGTCACAGGTACAACCGATGCTGAAACAGAACAATAGGTTAGGTACACCTTTCTGATAGCCGATCCGACCACAAATATATATATGGTCGATGGCAGGTACATGTCACCGAGGTTCCTGGCCTCGGTGAGGTAAGAGCAGGGTTTTCTTGCGTGTCAGCAGCAGCTAGTGCTGTTTTGACACATTTCTATTTAGTTTGGCTGCAAAGCCAATCCGGGCCGGCTCTTACTGGGAGTAGGCAAAGAGCTGGGCTGGCTGTATTCCTCACTTGTCCAGGCCGGTTTTTCCCGGGGCCTTTATAAGGCAGCCAGCACCAGCAGGCATGTGTGATTGTCCTGGAGCTGCTGTAAGGCTGTGGAATCATTTGAGTTTGGGAGTTCTCTGGGCTGACAGCAAGAGCCCAGCAAGGAGGAGTGCAGACGGCCTGGAAATCTGACGCCGCTTGTCTTGGCGTGCTGGACTGACAGCCAGGTGCGAAACCTGCACCTAAAACCTCCCAGGTGACTGGAGCCTGCATAGGACTGTCTTGTTTTTCTCATGATTTCTTATGTGTGTGAAGTAACACCAAGAGACTGTTATTGTTTATCTTGTGCAAGTGTGAATAAAACACTGTTTATTGCACCTTCGGGACTCCTGTTTTGCCTCGGTACTGCACCCGCACCTCGCTGATCTACCAGAGCGACTCCCCACAATATATATATCATATATGTTGTAAGGATCGCTCTCTCATAGGAGTCGGCAATGACAGACTTCTCATCAAATAGTGGTTTTTCAAGCTCAAACGGTGCTTTATTTGTCACTTCCAAGTTTGGTGTCGCTTTTGCACGATGAAGCTGCAAAGCTTCACCTTGCTACAATGTGTTACATCAACACAAAACAACAAAGACTGGCCCAGCCAGGCACTCACTATACAGAGCTCTCCCTAACTCACCTCTAGGTCAAGCCGGCTTTTCGGCTTCGATCAGACAGCCTCCTAGCTGCGACCAGAGCAACCCACCCTCCTGGTAAAAGCAGCAAAATACCTTGGGGGATATGGTCCAGCAGTCCTCCTGACTCTGACCGTGGAACACCCTCTGTTCTTCAGGCATTGCTGCACCCAGCCCCCCCCTCCCCAAACTCAGGGTTCCTTAGCCTTTGTGGCCCCATCCCTCCTGGCTGGAACCACACAGAGCCTCTGCAGACTTCCTTTCTCTGGGGCCTAACTCCTCCTCTCACACACTGAAGCATTTCTTTGTCCCCAAGTGACTATCGCACCAGGCCAATCACCAGGCACAGATGATCATGGGGA
>CM065589.1:608707208-608723655 GCA_033119425.1 Bufotes viridis
AAAGCGGCTGAACCCGCCAGGCCGCAGTACTATGAGTTGCTGCACAGGTTGCAAAAGTGGCTGCAGCCTGATGTCTCTAAGTCCGACTGCTATGCTGGACCGTCTGCTGGCCGACATGTTCTGGAGGGCCCTGCCTTACCCCCTTCAGCACTGGATTGGCCAGGTATCCCCACTAATGCCCTTGAAATGGTTGATCTGGTGGAGCGCTATGAGGCCACAAAAACTTACAAGGGGGTGTTGTTGGGAGGGGGCCGGTCAAACCCTCGGAGGTCTCCCATCCAGTCCTGACGTCTGATACCTGAGAGACCTGTTCGGGTGTGCCCCTGTGGACCCGGCCCCGGTTGTCTGCTGGCGGTGTCAGGAGCCTGGCCACGTAAGGGCCGACTGTCCACACCGGGAGAACCCATGGAGACTAATTATGGGTACCGGGCTTCCATGTATGCCCGGAGACTGTGTGCAACCGGCACCCCGAGACAATAGACAATCGTCACCTGTGCCAGGTGCAAGTGGGTGATAATCTGGCCGTGGCTCTGCTGGACTCAGGGAGCCTAGTAACCCTGGTAAGTGCTGCCCTGGTACAGCCCTCCCAGTATACGGGCCGGAAAGTTGGTGTGGTGTGCATACACGGAGACTTAAAGGACTATCCCACGGCTGTAATGTCTCTGTCCACGGCGGCCGGCACATGGACTTGTGAAGTGGCGATCTCCGCAAAGCTACCTTATGAACTAATAATTGGGAGAGACTTCCCTGGTTTTCCGTCACTATGGCCTGAGGTGAAAGTGACTAATAGCCCTGAGACAGGGATAACCCTAGCAGAGTGGCCTGGTTCCTGTGGGAGGCCAGAGCCCTGGGAGCCCGAGTCCGAAGGGCCTGCGGTAGGGGTGACCACCACTTCTGTGATAGAGGGGGAGACACCCTCACTGAGTGTAATGGTGGGAGACATGGAGGACTTGCCACCCGACCTGAGTTGGCAGACCTCCACGTCTCCAGAGATAATTTTGGGACCGCTCAAAACACCGGACCAAACCCTAACCAGGGCCTGGGAGAATGTGCTGAAATTGATGGTAAACCCCAGAAACCAGGGGCTGAGTTAATATTTCCCGCTTTGTTGTTCACCAAGAAATGTTATATCGGGTGAACCAAATCCGGGTGAACCTGTTGAACAGTTGGTGGTGCCCACAGCGTACCGCAAGCTGGTCATGGAGCTTGCCCACCAACATGTTCTTGGGGGACACTTGGGGTGGCAGAAAACCCAGGATCGCATACTGCAGCGGTTTTATTGGCCCAGTGTGTTCAAGGAGGTAGAAAATTATTGTAAGTCCTGTCCCACCTGTCAGATAAATAGCCCCCAGCCACATTTCCGTAGTCCTCTGGTACCTCTTCCAATTATTGAGGTCCCGCTTGAGCGAATCGCTATGGATCTAATTGGGCCTGTACCAAAGTTCGCCAGGGGCCACCAACACATTCTGGTAGTTCTTGACTATGCCACTCGGTATCCGGAGGCGGTGCCTCTGCGACATACCTCAGCTAAGCTCATCGCCAAAGAGTTAATGGAAATGTTTTCCCGTGTGGGCCTGCCAAAAGAGGTTCTGACAGACCAAGGGACCCTTTTATGTCCAAAGTTATGAGGGAACTGTGTAAATTGTTGCGTATAAAGCAGTTACGGACGTCCGTTTACCATCCGCAAACAGACGGTCTTGTCGAGAGGTTTAACCAAACTTTAAAAAATATGTTAAAAAGGGTGGTGTCTAGAGATGGAAAGGACTGGGATCTGCTTCTGCCCTATCTCATGTTCCGCAGTGCGAGAGGTGCCCCAGGCCTCTACTGGGTTCTCGCCTTCGAACTGCTTTATGGCAGACACCCTCGGGCCTGTTGGATATCGCCAAGGAAGCGTGGGAACAACAGCCTGTCCCCCACAAAAGTGTCATTGAGTATGTCACCCAGATGCAGGAACGGATGGAAAGGGTGTTGCCGCTGGTCCGCGAGCATATGGAGGCAGCGCAACAAGCCCAGAGTAGGGTGTACAATCGTCAGGCTCGGGTACGGGGCTTCAATCCGGGAGATCGGGTTTTGGTTCTGGTACCCACCCTGGACAGCAAGTTCCTAGCTAGGTGGCAGGGCCCCTATGAGGTGATCGAGAAGGTAGGGGAAGTAATTACAAAGTACACCAGCCAGGCGGCGCAAGCCGGAGCAGGTGTACCACGTGAATTTACTAAAGCCGTGGAAAGATAGGGACACGGCCGACGACCACAGCCCCCGGCCAGGGCTTCTAGGTGAAAAGGGTCCAGCCCCACAGTTCGTGGCCTGTGAAGCAGTAACCACGGTAAAATTGCAGACAGCCTGTCTTCCAAACAAGTTCAGGAAGTCAGGGAGTTTGTCAGTCGGAACACGGATGTGTTCTCGGACCTCCTGGCCGCACGTCTCTCATCCAACATGACATCATCACTGAGCCTCAGGCCAAGATCCGGTTAAAACCATACCGGGTACTCCGAGGCTCGGCGACGGGCCATCGCGGAGGAAGTGCAGTTAATGTTGAAGCTTGATGTCATTGAGGAATCGAAAAGTGAGTGGGCCAGTCCCATAGTTCTAATACCCAAGCCGGATGGGACGCTGCGGTTCTGCAACGATTTTCATAGTTAAATGAAGTGTCCAAGTTCGATGCGTATCCCATGCCCCGGGTAGACGAGCTTGTTGAGAATTTAGGCAAGCCCGTTATTTTTCTGTGCTAGACCTCACTAAAGGATACTGGCAAGTACCCTTAACGGAGGCGGCCAAGGAAAAACGCTTTGTTACCCGCAGGGCCTGTATCATTACAAGGTGTTACCCTTGGCCTGCATGGCGCCCGCCACCTTCCAAAGGTTAATGGATATAGTACTGCGACCTCATCGCCGGTACGCTCGGCCTACTTAGATGATGTAATCATCCACAGCACCGACTGGGAAAGCCATTTGCCCAAAGTGCAGGCGGTAGTGGATGCCCTGAGGAAAGCTGGACTGACCGCCAATCCAAAGAAGTGTGCGATTGGGTTGGAAGAGACCAAATACCTGGGATATGTTATTGGGCGGGAGTCATCAAGCCGCAGGTAACTAAAGTAGAAGCCATACGTAACTGGCCCCGACCGGTCACCACCAGGCAGGTAAAGTCCTTCCTAGGAATTGTAGGGTACTACATGCGGTTTGTGCCCCACTTTGCCACAATAGCAGCGCCGTTGACCGACCTGTTGAAAGGGCGAAAGTCTGGGAAGGTTAGCTGGAGTGAGAAGGCGGAGGAGGCTTTCTCCGCGTTGAAGTCGGCCCTGTGTGGGTCCCCGGTTTTGGTGACACCCGACTTCAACAGGGAGTTCGTCGTTCAGACGGATGCCTCGGAGGTAGGTCTCGGTGCAGTGCTGTCTCAGGAAGTCAATGGGGAAGAACATCCCGTTGTCTTCCTGAGCCGGAAACTCACCCCCGCCGAGACCAGGTATAGTATAGTGGAGAGGGAGTGCCTGGCTATCAAGTGGGCACTCGAATCTCTCCGCTATTACCTGTTAGGGAGGAGGTTCTGTCTGGTGACCGACCATTCCCCTCTCAAGTGGATGAGCCAGGCCAAGGAGAGGAATGCTCAGGTCACCAGGTGGTTCCTGTCCTTGCAAAATTTCAAATTTTCGGTAGAACACAGGGCAGGCCGCTTGCAGGGTAACGCAGATGCCCTGTCCCGTGTCCACTGCCTCACTTGTGTTCACCCCTCAGGGCTGAACAAAGGGGGTATGTGGTAAGGTGCAAGGTACCGTGGCCGATGGCAGGTACGTGTCACCGAGGTTCCTGGCCTCGGTGAGGTAAGAGCCGGGTTTTCTTGTGTGTCAGCAGCAGCTAGTGCTGTTTGGACACATTTCTATTTAGTTTGGCTGCAAAGCCAATCCGGGCCGGCTCTTACTGGGAGTAGGCAAAGAGTTGGGTGGGTGCCTATTCCCCACGGTCCAGGCCGGTTTTTCCCGGGCCTTTATAAGACAGCCAGCACCAGCAGGTGAGGTGTGATTGTCCTGGAGCTGCTGTAAGGCTGTGGAATCATTTGAGTTTGGGAGTTCTCTGGGCTGAAAGCAAGAGCCCAGCAAGGAGGAGTGCAGACGGCCTGGAAACCTGACGTCGCTTGTCTTGCGGCTGGACTGACAGCCAGGTGCGAACCTAAAACCTCCCAGGTGACTGGAGCCTGTATAGGACTGTCTTGTTTTTCTCATGATTTCTTATGTGTGTGAAGTAACACCAAGAGACTGTTTATTGTTTATCTTGTGCAAGTGTGAATAAAACACTGTTTATTGCACCTTCGGGACTCCTGTTTTGCCTCGGTACTGCACCCGCACCGCTATCTACCAGAGCGACTCCCCACAATATATATATATATATATATTGTAAGGGATCGCTCTCTCACAGGAGTCGGCAATGACAGACTTCTCATCAAATAGTGGTTTTTCAAGCTCAAACGGTGCTTTATTTGTCACTTCCAAGCTTGGTGTCGCTTTGCACGATGAAGTTGCAGCTTCACCTTACAATGTGTTACATCAACACAAAACAACAAACACTTGCCCAGCTAGGCACTCACTATACAGAGCTCTCCCTAACTCACCTCTAGGTCAGTTTTCGGCTTCGATCAGACAGCCTCCTAGCTGTGACCAGAGCAACCCACCCTCCTGGTGAAAGCAGCAAAATACCTTTGGGGATATGGTCCAGCAGTCCTCCTGACTCTGACCGTGGAACACCTCTGTTCTTCAGGCATTGCTGCACCCAGCCCCCCCCCCTCCCCCAAACTCAGGCTTCCTTAGCCTTGTGGCCCCATCCCTCCTGGCTGGAACCACACAGAGCCTCTGCAGACTTCCTTTTCTGGGGCCTAACTCCTCCTCTCACACACTGAAGGATTGCTTTATCCCCAAGTGATTATCGCACCAGGCTATCATCAGGCCAGATGATCATGGGGATAACACAGCAAATCCTAACATACATCTCCTCTTCATGTGTGAGGCCTGTCACTGCCTCACTACTGTGTATATATATATATATATATATATATATATTATATAAAGCTGAGTGTAAGTATGTGTGCATGTATGTCCACTAAAGGAATCCACACCGTCGCATTTGCAATCACGAAATTTGGCACACAGGTACATCAGGTGTCCGAGAAGGTTTTAAACCAGGTCTCAGCTCTCTAGCAAGTTCATGAGATATTCCCAAAACAATAAATTCGCCAAGCCTAGTCGCATGACCCTTATCAGCCAATAGAAGCTCTCAGGCCCTTAGTCTCCTAATATGCACAGTTTTACACCAGGTTTCCATAACAACCCAGCCATTTTTCTTCACTGCTTTAGGTCAGCTTTAAAAATGCAAGGCATGAGGATGACACTGTTAAGGGAGTGCTGTGGAGGTCACAGTTCAGGGGCAAGATGGACTTTTAAAAAAACACCCTTAAGTCACACCAAGCCATGCCCCCTCCACACTCCGGCGGGGATTGAAAGAATGAAGGTAAAAATCAACTTCTGTCAGCTGCAGCGGTGGGAGGGAGAGAGACTTTCTCACAGCAGCTCATGCTCAAACAGCACAGTGCTGCTGTCTGAGAGTGAGCTGTTCAAAAGGATATCCCTGTGTCCGTCCAGGCCCTGCACCAGACGGAGGACAGGGAGTCTGAAAGCTGGACTGTCCGGCCTAAAACTGGACCTCTGGCTACCCTAGGGGCAGGCTGCTGTGGAGGGGCAGATTTTTTGTAGAGGACACTGTTAAGGGGACCGATTGTTGTGGAAATCACTGTTAAGGAGATGGGGTACTATGGAGGTCACTGTTAAAGGGGCGGACTGCTGTGCAGGTCACTGTTAAAGAGGAGGGCTTCTGTGGAGGTCACTGTTAAGGGGGCAGGCTGCTGTGGAGGTCACTGTTAAAGGGGCGGGCGCTGTTGAGGTCTCTGTTAAGGGGGCAGGAAACGGTGGAGGTCCTAGTTAAGGGGATGGTCCGCTATGGAGGTTAGTGTTAAGGGGTGGGGTGCTGTAGAGGTCACTGTTAAGGGGCAGGATGTTGTGGAAGTCACATTTTAAGGGAACAGCTCTCTGTGGAGGTCACTGTTAAGGGGGCGGGTTATTGTGGAGATCACTGTTAATGAGACAGGATACTGTGGAGGTCACTAATAAAGGGACGGCCGCTGTTGAGGTCACTGTTAAAGTGGAGAGTGCTGTGGATATTACTGTTAAGGGGGCAGACCACTGTTATGGTGGATACTGTTGATATCTTTTAACGACACACAAACATGAAATGAAATAGATTAAATATATCTGTGCGAAGCCGGGATCTTCTTATAATATATATATATATATATATATATATATATACACATACATATACACACACATACAAGTGAAACTCAAAAAAATTGAATATCGTGCAAAGTTCATTTATTTCAGTAACACAACTTAAAAGGTGAAACTAATATATGAGATACACTCATTACATGCAAAGCGAGATATTTCAAGCCTTTAGGGTTTCTCTGTCTGGAACTGAAAGTCTCGGGTTTCTGTTTAGTGCAGCCAAAGATTTTGGTTCCCAAGTTGTTGAAGCTCGGATCATTTTTGGCTCTAGCCAAGTCCTTGATGAACTTACAGAAGAATGAAAATGGCGGAAGGGGAACGCAATGTTGCTCCTTGTATTTTTAACCTGTTGTTGCCCATTGGTCTTGAATATTGAGTACTGAAATTTCTCCACGATCAGGCCCACACCATGGGAGGTATCAAGAAAGCCAAAACCTGGTAGCTGCGGGTCTCTTTTGCCGATTTCAAACTCAAGAAGAAGGTCGCTTAATTCTTGAACCCTCGGCGGTCAGTATTAGATAATTCAGGAAAGTCGTGTAGTCGTTTAAATAAGGCACGTTCAACTACTTACGAGCCGCCGTATGTCTGTTCTAATCTTTCCCATGCAAGACGAAGGCCTTTGAATGGTTTGTAGATATGACCACCATGGACCTAGCCATCTAATTAGTAAATCAAGTTCCTGCATAGGCGGAACACCAAATGTTTGAACTGTTGTCTTGAAAATGGCCTTCCAACTTCTATAGTTCTCTGGGCGATCATCAAAGTTCGTAAGGCTAGTACTGATGAGGTCCCTGAGGGTGAGGTACTTAGTGATTTCTGATCCGTCATTTCTTTCCTTCATCATGGCGACGGGAACTTCTCCCTCGCTGGTGTTGTTGGCACCATCTGATACCCTATGTTTGGGGGTTGGAAGATGGAATGGAGTGGCAGCTGGGTTGAGCATAAGTGGAGGCTTTACATCTGGTAATCTTGGTGCCTGAAATACTGTGTAAGGTGCCAGAGGTTTGATAGAAAGAGAAATGTCCACTGCACTGGGTCAATTGTATAATTATCGGCTGCCTCTTTTCCTACTCGCATTAGTTCAGCAGGCTGGCGTGCAGAGGCCAAATCTTCTGGTGCACATGCATTGACTTTGCTTTGCTCTAGGATGAATTGCAGGGTACGCCTTTCTGAGTCATTAGATATCTTGGACATAGGATGATAAACTTCTTTTTCTCAGCAGCTTCTTCAAGATCTTTGAGTTCAGCCATGGCTGCTGCTTCTTCCCTTTCCTTCTGAAGGACCTCCAACTCAGCTTCGGACTTGGCTTTGGTCGCTTGTGCTTGAGCCTGTATAGCTGCTTGATTAGCTTGTGCTTGAGCCTGTATAGCTGCTTGATTAGCTTGTGCTTGAGCCTGTATAGCTGCTTGATTAGCTTGTGCTTGAGCCTGTATAGCTGCTTGATTTAGCTTGTGATTGGGCTTGTGTCTCTGCTACTTATGCCTTAATGGTTGCTTCCTTTCTAATGCAGTGGGCTTGTACCTTCACTGCCTCCACTTTTGCACATGCCAACACCAATGAGTTACTCAGCTAGGGTGCTGTGAGTGAGACCTTAGCGATGAGGACTGAGCAGTAAATTTTGAGGAACGGGATGAAGCCTTGGAGTGCCTTGAAAAGTTAGAATGCCGGGAAGCAGTTTCATATTGTTGTGATATCTTGTCCTCTAGCATTGACTTGACTGCCAGAAATCTGCAATATCTTTCATCATTAAGTGCAGTGTGGGTCTTTAATTCTAGGATGAATTCCGAGACTCGAGAACGGAGAAGAATATTTTTCAGACAGTCTGTTATAACTTTCATAGGTCTTATTCAATTTTGTACACATGGCCTTTAATTGATCTTCATTATTGCCTGATCCATGTGCTGCATCCATATATTGTTTAGTCTTTTCCCACAAACGAAACAGGTTATTACATATCTCCATTTTGTCGGTTAGAAGGGCCTCTTTCATTTTTAATGAGGATTTAGAAATCCTTTTAGCTGTGTCTTGTATTTCCATTTGTAACACAACAGCGACCTCTAGTTGTTGGTTCAGTTTTTTAAGCGTGTATGAAGCTGCAATTGCTAGAAGCTTCTGTGATGCTAAGTGAATGCAGTGCGGAGCAGGATATGATGAAAAATCTTACACAAGTGGTGCTATTACCCTCCACTGCAGCAAGCAGGGGAATAATGATTATGGCTTATTACTTGGAGGAGGAGAATATTATTTCCTTAGCAAGAGAAGGAAAGTACTAAGGCAATTCTTTTACTGTGGCGTTTCAAAATGTCAGCTTTATACAATCACGAACCTGTAGAGCAGTCTCTATGCCCACGGAAGTGACTTGTTGAATTTGACTTTTCTCCACTTACAGCTAACGGATAAGACACCCAGGAGTTAATCAAGTAGTCTTTTAATATGAAGATTGTATTACAGGATGTTGCAGGGTAATCCAGATGGTTAAAGAATCATGCCAACAATATCTCCTTGCTAAGCAGATAGATGCTGCTACTGAGAAAGCTGAGCAAACTCTAAGAGCAAAGGATCACTGGGAAAAACAGGGAGTGGCTAGGCTAACTAACTAGAATTCTGAAAACGGGGGGGGGGAGGAGTATACCAATGCACGATCCAAGATACTGAAACAGAACAGTGGTTAAGGTTTCTAAAGAGGCATATAGATAAGGGCTATAAATGGGGCCCAGGACCCATTCCTGCTGGGAATTCCAAGCTATATGCTGCATAGACAACATTTTGGCTAACAAAGGTCCTTTGTAAGGTTTTGTGGGATTTATTGTAATTTATTGATATGAACCTCTGCTATTTTTATTATCTTGTAGGAGGTCCTAACAGCCAACTCTGCATCACTAATCATACAGGGAAGGCTGTCAATCACTGAGTAGTCCCGCCCACTCGACTCCTTACCATAGAAACAACAGAGGTGTAAATGAATACAAGTTTTATTAAATGTTTTCCCACAAAACTATATATAAATCTGCTCAGATCCTCCTGCTCTATAATCTGCTGCCTGTAGATTACACTGTATTTTAATGATGAAAGGTTCTCTTTAGGATCAGGTGTGAATTACATCATATCCATCTGAGATGAAGCAGAACCGTCTTTAACAAACCACTAAATCCTCCGGTAGTTTTATTTTCATCTATATCTATATTAAGCTTTAGTAAAAATGACTTCCGTTATGTGGAAGGAGGTTTTTGTACGGCTCTGTATCACTGTGTGAGAGGAGCGTCATAACTCTGCTGACAGTAATAATGTCCTGCATCGTCTTCTGTCACTCCACTGATTGTTAATTTGAAATTAGATCCAGATCCAGATCCAGAGAACCGGTCTGGGACTCCTGTATGTCGGTTGCTTGTATAATAGATAAGAAGCTTTGTCCGTTCTCCTGGTTTCTGTTGGTACCAGTGTAAGCTGCTGCTTACACTTTGACTGGCTGTACATGAGATGTCTAGTGTCTCTCCTGGGGACACAGAGGTATATTCTGGAGATTGGGTCAGTACAATCTCTCCACAGGATCCTGAGGAGAAAGAAGAGGAGACATGAATGGATTTCTATCCTAGCTGTAATATGTCCTCTGTGCTGCTGGAGGTTACACTGTGTCAGTGACTCTCACCATGAATAGAGATCAGTAAGACACACAGCAGAAGCCCCTGAGAAGCCATCTTTATGTCTCTGGAGTGACAGGCACAGACTATAGAGATGTCACCTGTACAATGTGTCCTATATAACAGCTGGAGTCACTGGGGAACGGCCCCTGAGGGAAATACACAAATATATGGAAATGATCTTCTACAGATGTGTCCCTCTGTAGGATATGTAGATGTAATGCAGATATTACCTTATATGAAGATATAGGAGAAACCAGAATTCTCTCCCTGGTCTATTACAGACATTGGACAATGAGTTATAAGACCATAAACATATTGAATACCAGAGGCTTAATATATTGTGACAGTCCGTTTTTTAGCTCACCTTTCCAGAGGTGAAAAGGTAGGGGGATTAGTCAGATTATTTCGTACAAGGAGACCTCAGGAGACAGAAGTGCATTTCAACTGGCGTCCTGCCAGCTTTATTTCATGGGTTGCATCAAAACACAAAACATAAACGGAACACCTAGCCTTGTCCAGGCTCTAACTAAACAATAGGTCCCTCTCTAGGACGTGGCTGAGCTATCCTCAGTCCACCCAAAATAAACACGCTGTCTGTACAGCAACCTGTGATACTTGCATTTTGCAGGCTCTGGACCTTCAGGCTGGGAACACACCTAGGCGTTTCTGAATCGCGCGTATGACGCGCGGTTTTGTAACTAAGAAACGCGCGTCATACGCGCGATTCAGTGATTCTCCCCTATGGCATCATTGTCCATAGGCGCGTTAAAACGCCCCAAAGAAGCTCATGTACTTGTTTGGGCATGGGGCGTTTTACAGCGCGTTCAAACGCGCTGTAAAACGCCCAAATGTGAACCAATGCCCATAGGGAAGCATGGCTTTTCACATGTTGTGCGTTTTACAGCACGTTTGAACGCGCTGTAAAACGCTTAGGTGTGTACCTAGGGTCAGGGTCCCTCAGTGAGATGTGGATTCTCTCATTACCAGGAAGTTCTGAGCAAGTGTGTTGTCAGCCCAGTTATCTAGCAACTCCCCAGGTGCAGCTCATCAGGACCCAGGCTTAGGTTTTTAACCCTTTTCTAAATAACTTTCTTCAGCATATGCTAGAAACCTGGGAGACACATATATACCCTCAATTACTTCACCCTGTAAAACACCACAATATAAATCAAGAACCAGTGGTGTAGCTGCCATGGAACCAGAAGACACAACTCCTGTAGAGCCTGGTGCTGAACTGCTTCTCTATTACTGAATAGATTCACTGCATTTTTCCATCAGCTGAGTGCAAAACTATTATTTACAACTTTCACTGAAGTCAGTGGTAACTGTAAAAAAATTCTTAAGCACTGAGCTCCACCTAGTGGTGGCTTCAGACAATTTTCTAATATACTGTTTGAAGGGGAGCAGGAGATATATCAGCATATTTATGTCAGTAGTCTAGAATAAATACACAGAAAAATAATGTGTTTGGTATGAACACCACACTTCTGGAGCACATAGATGTCAGATAAAATGTGTGATGAGGAGGATGACTTGTAATAATATTGTATCTGACATTGTTGGCATATCCTAGTGATGTGCCACCAATGTGTGAGATGGGTAAAACAACCCGTGCAGGCCAGGTATATTGATGACCTATTGTCAAGATAGGTCATCAATATCTGATCGGCAGGGTACAACACCGGGCACCCCCATTGATCAGCTGTTTGAAGAGGAGGCAGCACTCCATGCAAATGCTGCTTCTTCTTCATTACACTACGTGTTGTCTCCTGTGGAGCCGTAGGGTAGCATAATTACAAGCAATTGCCCCATTCAAGTAAGAGAAAACTGATCTGTTCCCATTGACTTGCATTGTGGATCATGCCGGATCCTTTTGGTTACTTAGAATGAATGAATATATGGTGTATGTATATATAAACGTGTTGTGACGCAGCGTGTCTGCCCTTGAGTAGGGAACCTTTTGTAAAAAATTTGAAGTCCACCCCTGGGCACTGGGTACCCATGTGCTATGCCAGCATTTAGTAAACTTCTGGGGGGCACAGGCCGGAGCAGCAATGTGTGCTCCTGCCCTGACTCCCTGCGCTGTGGCCTCGTTGATAAAATGTCCCGTACTCCGTACTACCGCAGAGAAGTCAGCTGTGTACAGAGAAGTAGATTTTAATCGCACAGCGAAAAACGTGCGCTTTGGGGGGGGGGGGGTAAAATGTATTAAAAATACCAAAAAATAAGATAAACTATATTACAGAAACTATTAGGGACATGTTCACAAAAATGTATACAAAAGTTTAGTTACTCTTTAAGCCTCATTCACATGTCAATGTTTTGGTCAGTGATTGTGAGCTGAAACCAGGATTGGAGCCTCCGCAGACATAAGGTGTAATGGAAAGATCTGCACCTGTTCTGTGTTTAGAGTCGCACCTGGTTTTGGGTCACAATCACTGATGGAAATCATTGACCAAACACTGGCGTGTGAATGAGGCCTTAGACTGGCTTATGCTTTGCTGCCATCTACTGACCAAAGTGAGATGTTGCAGTATTTCTGCAGTTCACAACATAACAGAATTGCCCCACATCCTTACAGATGCACATATCCTGGGAAACTGGGTGGGGTGAGGGAAACCTATACTAACATTTGCTTATAGGTCCCTATGAGATCTGTGGATGCCCCTGTCAGGAACCATGCAAATCATGAAACCTCAGTTATTTAGGTAGAAATTCTCTGGGCAGCCGAATGAGCATGCTCGTTACATGTCACCAATGGTTATGTGTTCTTCATGAGCAGTAAACTCCGTCCCGCATGAATTTTTATATCCTCCAAAGTTAAGAAAAAATATTCAATTTCTGCACTGAAAATGTAGAATGCCATCCTTTCTTCTAGCGACTCATGGCATTGTTTATAGCGGATGATATCTCTGTACATACAGAGTATACTGCAGACTGCGGATATGTACTAAGGAGCCATATAGCTTCCATGGGCCGCCATACAGACTGTGTATCGTGCTCTGACATATGCATCAGCCCTTAGGAGTAATCCATTACTTAAAATAAAGAAGACCATACTTATTCCCATGGATTGTATACCTATGATATGTAAGCATATGTGCATTGTAATATATAAAAAAAGTGAAACCACCCTATTTCCTTCCCGTTCTGGCAAGCGCCTGACTGTATAGGGAGGGTGCTCAGGGACTGATGGTCCCCCCCCCCCCCTTAGGGCGTTTGGGGAGTCTGGCCCCGTAGTGGTAATGGTGAAGTGGGTGGCAGATTTGGGCCATTAAGGGTTAATTCACTGGGGATCCTCCTTTAGTCAGAATGGGGGCGGTGCAGGAAATCCTGAAGGTTACATATACCCCCTCCCTATTCCGGTCACTTCCTCTTGCCAGGGGAAGAAAATTGGTGTGGTATATACCCCCGTTGTTGCTCCGTCCACTCCAAGATGTCCACGGGAGATGCGGCCCTAAGGGAGCCCTCCTGGCGAGTTTTCATGCGGAGGGTGAGGGTTTGGCTGTGCTCATTTCTGAGCAGTAGCAGCTCTCCCCTGGCACCCCCCCCCCCCCCTGTCCTTGTTCACATACCTGGTTGGGAGCTGCGTGCGAGCAGCTCCAGCACTTCAGCGGGGGGGCCGGCGGTTCGCACGGCGTTCCCACCTGACTCGGTCACAGCCCCATGTTGCCCGCTCCTACCTGCGTCCCTCAAGCAGGGAGTGCATCACTTCTCCTGGTCAGCCGGCAGAGGACTCGCAGCGCTGCGCTGTGGCCCCGCCCGTTCCTATTGTTCTCCTTCATGGCGCGCTTATGTCGGTCACCACATGGCAGGCGAGCCTGAACTCTATAATGTGGGCACAGGGAAGTTCTTCACCCCCCCGCCCCCTCCATCCCAGCCTGTAGTGCCCCCAGCTAGTGGGATCCGGCCACATTCAGGGGTTTCTGCTGCCCCATTTCTACTACCAGTGCCCTCAGATGCAATTGGAGCCAGTTGGGGATAATTTGGTGTCCATTCCGGCACGCTCCCCTCTAGGCAGCATGAGGGAGTCACCGCAGCCCCCACTGTTTCAGTCATGGCCTCTTCAGCGCAAATGGTGAAAGCTGGGATGCTGCGCCTGACCCCGCCCCTTCCTCTTGCATCGCTTACAGGGCGCTTATAATGGGCACCGCTTGACAAGCGGGTTCGTTTGCTATTATAGGGCCTGGGAGAGCCTCCCCTCACATCCCCCTCCCTTCCTCCATCTCGGATTATAGTGCCCCCAATAATATAATCTTGCCTCAAAGGGGGGTTACTGCTGCCCCCACTTATATAGTCAGTGTCCTTCTAGTACCATGGGGCAATCTGGGTCTCAGTTGGGGCCCGTTATGGCACTCCTCCCCCCCCCCCTTCTCCATACCAGATTACAGTGCACCCGCTGCTATAGGGTGGCCTCAAAGGGGTGTTCCTGCTGCCCCTGCTTCTGCAGTCAGGGCGCCTCCGGTATCATTGGGGCAATCTGGGCTTCATTTGGGGCCCATTCTGGCAACCCCCCAGGCACGCAGGTGCAGGGGCTCTCTGTTTTTCCTCCTTCTCGCAGGTGGGCAGGAGGCATGGCCACCGTGGTTACCACAGGGACCAGTCCTGTCACCGTTCCAAGGTTTCCAGGAGAAGTAGGTGCTCCAGATACTCCAGGTGGTGATCACCTTCATCTTTGGACAGAGTCTGGTCTGATGTTGCAATCCAAAAACGTAAGAGGCTTGTGCCTGACCATCCATCCAGGGTTCTCAGCCTGGTCACTCCACCAGGAAGAGGTTCCTGTACCCGCTCCTTTGGCGGTGCCGTCCCTTCCTATGCCTGGTGAGTACCAATGCACTGGGGGATGGGGGACAGGAGGTATTGTACAGGGGTAGAGTCATTACTATGGGCACTCTTAGATACGGGTTCCCCCGCCCCTCCATTCAAGCTTATCGCTCAGCGGTACCGCAATAGCTTCATGTGTAGCATTCCTTGTTTTAAAACTCCTTTCGGTTAACGTTATCATCATGTTTGAAGCTGAGAGGTTACCCCAACATACTTCACTGGAGCTTGTGCAACTGCGGGTTCAGCATTTGAGGTATCCATATCCTTTAGAAGAGGTTTTCTCCGATTATACGTAAAAAAAAAAAAAAAAAACTCTGACAGAGTAATGTCAGTTGCCTTCCAGCACGGAAGCACGAAGCCCCCTTTAAGGGCATGTTGGTACCTAGTATTTGGATTTCCAGGGTAGTATAGAAGTAAGGCCACAATTTCCCTTGAAAATATTGTGTGGCGAGTGTCACGGTGCCCCTATCTGGTTGGATTCCGAACGTGGTCGTCCTAAGCAGTGAAAAGGGGTAATTAATTTGAATGGTGTAGGAATAAAGTTGAGTCCAGGCTTGGTCGTACGTTAGTCGCCAGTTGCTTTACTTTGCATATACAATACTCCACACGATCCATAGAACTGTTCTTGGTCCCACCGTTCTCTCAGCAGAAATCTGGCAGGTAAACAACTTCTGCAAGCTTTCCGTCTCTTGATGCTGTTGCTCTGCATCTGCCTCTCACGGTGATCATAGTTTCTTAATGTATCAGCTGGTTTTGAGGTAGAGCTCAGTCCCTCTGGGTGAGCGCTGGCTTTTCTCTCTACAGCATGGAGTAAAGGAACTTACTAGTGTTGAGTGAGCATGCTCGGCCGAACTGGTGCTCGACTCGAGCATCGCCATGCTCGGTTCAGCCGAGTATTCAGCCGAACACTTTGTGTGCTCGAGTACCATTGAGAACAATTGAAGTCCTAAGCATTTAACCACACACCCCCTGCTCGGAAGAGAAGAGGGTGTCTGGTTCCCTAAAAAATCTGTTCTTACATGTCTGGGCTCTGTAGCCACTCCAGTCAGGGCCCGTCCGTACGCATGGAGCGTCCCCATCACCATGGGATCGCCTCCAGGGTTAGAATGTACTGTCGGATGTGAGATTCCACGATCTCACAACATGGAATAGTCTTGTCATACCACTTTTCATCTAAAAGAGGGTGCTGTTCATGGGTCATGATGACGGGCCCTGACTGGAGTTACTACGGAGCCCAGACATGTAAGAACAGATTTCTTAGGGAACCAGACACCCTCTTCTCTCTTTTCCGAGCAGGTGTTGCTCAGGAGCTCCTCCTAGCAGACTTCTGTGTGCCAACAAGTTGCTCTGCAGAAAACTGCGGGTATCCCGACATGTGTTCGGCCAGAGCACCCAAGCACACGAGCACTTTGGTGCTTGCTCAACACTAGAACTCACTTCTCCTACCTGGATTGTATTTCTCCTTTTATACAAAGTTAATAAAATAAATAAATAAATAAAGAGGGGAGTATAGGAGAGAGGGATATTCGGGTTCCTTCCTCTGCAAAGTAGTACTGCCTGGTATGCTCCTACCTGGGAACTAGGCTATGTAAAAAAACAACAAAAACAGTTACGTATGATGAAATTTGTACTATTCCGAGGCTTTCAATACAGATAACAT
>CM065589.1:608724155-608885480 GCA_033119425.1 Bufotes viridis
AAAAATTGCAGATGTGTGAATGGGGCCTTAGGGCCGGATGCGTTGCGGATGCATTCAGTGAAAACTGTGCGATTTCACTGGCAAAGCCATTCAGTTTTGCCTGCGATTGTGCACCTGCGTAGAAAACTCGCTCATGTGAAAGGGGCCATCTGCTGTAAGGACAGCATCCTGACAGCACCCCAAAAAGCCCTTTTTAGGGCTGATACATCAGTCTGCTTTTATTTATTTTTATTACTTTTTATATAGATATATATTGCAGTTGCCTGCCCGTGTGTGAGAGGCCGCAGGCCCACAGACTGTACTGTGTGGACACCACTTATATAGGGTGGCACAGTCCCTTGCAGATAAAAAAGTCATTTAATTTTTACCCTTTAATATAATTGCAGTTGCCTGCCAGTGAGTGTCAGGCCCTCAGACTGTACTGTGCCCACTGCCCACCACTCATATAGGGTGTCACAATACATTGCACGGCGCACGTGCAGTGACCTAAAATTAAAACGAAGCGGACTGAGCATGGGTCTTTTTCCATCTCCTGGTTCCAAAAATCTATTCACTACACCGGCCCTGGCCCTGATAAAACAGAGATTAAGCTGATAGGAATAGAATTTAGTTAACACTAGCTGCATTGGTGGCAAATTCCATTGCAAGTGCCAAAAAATTAGAAGGAAACGGACAAAGCAAGCTTTTTTCTCTATCTCCCCATGCAAGGATTCAATTCAATACACGTCCCCTGATAGGGAACTTAACAAAGATTAAAATGGTAAGAATAGTAGTTCACACTATTTGTATTGGTGGCACAGCACATTGTGCGGCGCACACGCATTGCCTCAAATTGGAAGTAAGAGGACCGACCAATCATCTTTTTCCATCTCCCGATTACTAAAATCTATGCGATACACGTCCCCTGATATGGGACGTAACAGGGATTAAACTGATAGGAATAGTACTACTTAACACACCATTCATATAGGGTGGCACAGTACATTGCAGGGCGCACACGCAGTGACCCGAATTGGAAGGAAGAGGAACGACCAACCATCTTTTTCCATCTCCCGGTTCCTAAAATCTATGCGATACATGTCCCCTGATAGGGGATGTAACAGGGATTAAACTGATAGGAATAGTACTACTTAACAAACCACTCATATTGGTTGGCAGAGTACATTGCACGGCGCACGCGCAGTGACCCAAATTGGAAGGAAGAGGACCGACCAACCATCTTTATCCATCTCCCGGTTCCTAAAATCTATTCCATACACCGGCCCCTGATAGGGGACAAAACAGAGATTAAACTGGTAAGAACAGGATTTTTTTTTATTTACAAAAAAAGAGGACAGCCTCTGCGGAGCTGGGTATGTTTTGTCCGCGTTACAGAACGCTCATGCACAATGGCTGTAGGCTCATGCGTCCTTTTGCGGAGGTGACAAACCTGGTCAGTCAAACCCAAGGCAACATCATCGACCTCATCCCATATGCGTTTTTTACGGAGCGTGCCCTGCGAAGAGTGCTGGATCAGGCCGTAGATGGGCATGAAGAGGAAGAGTTGTGGTCACCATCACCACCAGAAGCAGCCTTGTCGTCGTCGATTGCTGGACCTGCGGCAACGCTGAGAGAGGAGTCTGAAGAAGAGGAGTCAGAGGAGGAAGGTGGCTTTGAGGAGGTGGAAGACCAACCACAGCAGGCTTCCCAGGGGGCTTGTTGTCACCTTTCGGGGACCCTTGGTGTTGCACGTGGCTGGGTGGAGGAAGAGACCTTTAATGACGTCAGTGAGTACAAGGAACGGGACATGGCTAGCTTGGTATCCAACCTTGTGCAAATGGGGAGTTTGCGGTTGTGCAAATGGACTGCTTGCGGTTGTTTGCAGTGCATTAAATGGGGAGTTTGGTCTGTTAGAGTTAGGTCTGTCACTGTGAAGCGGGTGTAACTCTTACACTACCTGATCGATACAACATCATACCTGATCGTATACACACACTGGATGTTTTAAAGCACGTTTTTCCAAACAATTTAGGAATGTTAGGTGATTTATGCCCTTTATGGATTAAAACCCGACTCTGCGTCAACTACGTAATTTTCCATGTGGGTTTTGCCATGGACCCCCTCTGGCATGCCACAGTCCAGGTGTTAGTCCCCTTGAAACAACTTTTCCATCACTATTGTGGCCAGAAAGAGTCCCTGTGGGTTTTAAAATTCGCCTGCCAATTGAAGTCTTTAAAAAATTTATGTTCGCGACATCACTATTTGTGAATCTAGTCTATATATCCAGCGAGCTTCCTCCTGTATGAGGTTACGCTCCAGATCACCTTTTCCAGGGACCAATTTAAGATGACCAATTCTATAAAATTGAAATACTTAAACATCACCTCTATGTACAAAATGAATGTGTATTTCCATCAAAGTGTGCCGGTCTGTAGAAAAAGGAAAATGGTTCACACATCCACATGCCATGCATTAATCTATTGCTTCACCGTATCAGTTATAAACATCTACAGGAGGCACTTTGTATACATTGTGATAAAAATGTATAAACCCACTCACCACGTCAAGGTGTCCTCTTTCAAGTGGGTCCCTACTCTACCACCGTAACATAGCACCTTAAGGCAGTGAGACTCAGCAGTCCAACAATACCCCTACTACGCAGCCAAGCCATCCTGACACTGGGTCTCACAAACCACAGACATAGTACCAACAGCCACCATGCAGTACTGCCCCATGTGAACAGATCTCTAAAACTCGCCTTTCCATGTGATCTCATAACCTAGATTGACACCCAAGTTTGGTATTCACTCTAATACAGTCTACACCGAAGTATTTATTCCTAGATTTCTTTAACTGAGATGTTTAGAGAATCACTTCCGGAATTTTTTAATGGTCTTCCCTGAGCGTACAAAGCAAACAACGTCCACTTAAAAACGACGTTTCCGTTATCACTGCCAGACAATACTCACATAGCTCCAGGGAGACTATGTTCACAATGGCCTCATTTTGGCACTGGTATAAACTTTACACATAGTATTTATGGGATATTTTCATGCTTCAAATTTCAATATTCTTTACAAAAAGAAAGCCCATTGGATCCATTGTTATGTGCTCTTAAATTGCAGCACTGTTATTTCTCATTTTAATGATGTTTAGGGATTAAAGAATTTCTTGAAATTTGATACAGATTCAATTCTGCTGAATCGGTTTGCTGATTCATATCTGATTTAAATAAATTTGAATTAAATTGAAAGTGCTCCAATAGCCCTGAAAAGTCACGGATGATATTCCGCCGTCTCATAGGACTGTATCCAACTAATTCCAGCTCTTTATGGCTACTTTCACATATGCATTTTGCAATCCAGTTTTGTGATTTGGCAGAGGATCTTAAAACTGTAGCAAAATGTTTCAGTTCGATTTAATACATGAAGATGCTTACGTTCCGTTTCGTTCCAGTTGTATTAAACAAAACTGAACAAACCAGACCTGGCACTAAAAACATTTTAAGTCAATGGGTGCCGGGTCCATTTTGTATTGGATCTGAAAAAAAAAAAAAGAAGATTGTAATGGTTTTGTGTCTGGTCAAAAAACTGAACAAACCAGAACAGAAGGCATCCTGATTTGGTTTATCCTATTTTGTCACCATTGACAATGAATGGGGACAAAACGGAAATGGTTTGCCCCGGGTTTCAAAATTCTCTGCTGGATCTCAAAGCCGGAATGCAAAACGCATAAGTGAAATAAGCCTAATGCCAAGCCAGCATTAGTAACCTAAAGAGACATATATGGCTAACGGTAAACACGTGGCTGCTGGTGGCAACTAAAAGCTTATTTTTGGATAATTCCAAATATCCCCTTTTTCATCTCAGTTGACCCCTTGTTAAATACAACCTCGTTAAATGTACCAATTCACCTTATACTAAAGGCTGGGTGATAATAAGGCAATGCACCCTGGTAAAATATGCAGAATAATATAACAATACAAAATGACTCCCTATCATCCTCTGAGATTGGGTTACTGTCTGTGGTTAACGCCAGGTTTCTAAAGAGGCATATAGATGAGGGCTATAAATGGGGCCCAGGCCCCGATCCTGCTGGGAATTCCAAGCTGTGAGCTGCAGAGACTACATTTTAGCTAACAAAGGACCTGTGGAAAGTTTTGTGGAATTTATTGTAATTTATTGATATGAACCTCTGCTCTTTTTCTGGTCTTGTAGGAGGTCCTAACTGCATCACTAAGCATACAGAAAAGACTGTCAATCACTGAGTAGTCCCGCCCACTGGACTCCTAACCATAGAAACAACAGAGGTGTAAATGAATACAAGTTTTATTAAATGTTTTCCCACAAAACTATATATAAATCTGCTCAGCTCCTCCTGCTCTATAATCTGCTGCCGGTAGATTACACTGTATTTTTATGATGAAAGGTTCCCTATAATGGATCAGGTCTGAATTACATCATATCCTTCTGAGATGAAGCAGAACCTTTAACAAACCACTAAATGCTCCGGTAGTTTTATTTTCATCTATATCTATATTAAGCTTTAGTAAAAATGACTTTCTATTATGAGGAAGGAGGTTTTTGTACGGCTCTGTATCACTGTGTGAGAGGATAAGCTTCAACCTGCTGACAGTAATAATGTCCTGCATCGTCTTCTGTCACTCCACTGATTGTTAATTTGAAATTAGATCCATATCCAGATCCAGTGAACCGGTCTGGGACTCCTGTATGTCGGTTGCTTGCAGCATAGATAAGAAGATTTGGCGGTTCTCCTGGTTTCTGTTGGTACCAGTTTAATTCATGGTTTACACCTTGACTGGCTGTACATGAGATGTCTAGTGTCTCTCCTGGGGACACAGAGGTATAATCTGGAGATTGGGTCAGTACAATCTCTCCACAGGATCCTGAGGAGAAAGAAGAGGAGACATGAATGGATTTCTATCCTAGCTGTAATATGTCCTCTGTGCTGCTGGACGTTACACTGTGTCAGTGACTCTCACCATGAATAGAGATCAGTAAGACACACAGCAGAAGCCCCTGAGAAGCCATCTTTATGTCTCTGGAGTGACAGGCACAGACTATAGAAATGTCACCTGTACAATGTGTCCTATATAACAGCTGGAGTCACTGGGGAACGGCCCCCGAGAGGAAATACACAAATATATGGAAATGATCTTCTACAGATGTGTCCCTCTGTAGAATATGTAGATGTAATGCAGATATTACCTTAAATGAAGATATAGGAGAAACCAGAATTCTCTCCCTGGTCTATTACAGACATTGGACAATGAGTTATAAGACCAAAAACATATTGAATACCAGAGGCTCAATATATAAATCAAGAACCAGCGGTGTATCTGCCATGGAGGCAGAAGACACAACTCCTGTAGAGCCTGGTGCTGAACTGCTTCTCTATTACTGAATAGATTCACTGCATTTTTCCATCAGCCGAGTGCAAAGCTATTATTTACAACTTTCACTGAAGTCAGTGGTAACTGTAAAAAAATTCTTAAGCACTGAGCTCCACCTAGTGGTGGCTTCAGACAATTTTCTAATATACTGTTTGAAGGGGAGCAGGAGATATACTGTATCAGCATATTTATGTCAGTAGTCTAGAATAAATACACAGAAAAATAATGTGTTTGGTATGAACGCCACACTTCTGGAGCACATAGATGTCAGATAAAATGTGTGATGAGGAGGATGACTTTTAATAATATTGTATCTGACATTGTTGGCATATCCTAGTGATGTGCCACCAATGTGTGAGATGGGTAAAACAGCCCGTGCAGGCCAGGTATATTGATGACCTATTGTCAAGAGAGGTCATCAATATCTGATCGGCAGGGTACAACACCGGTCACCCCCATTGATCAGCTGTTTGAAGAGGAGACAGCACTCCATGCAAATGCTGCTTCTTCTTCATTACACTACGTGTAGTCTCCTGTGGGGCCGTCAGTGTAGCGTAATTACAAGCACTTGCCCCATTTAAGTGAGTGCAGTGAGTGCTTGTCCGTACACTGCATCAGAACTTCAGAGACATGTATGAATCATCAGCATGGAAGACCTAAGGCTACTTTCACACTAGCATTTTTTCTGCATCCGGCAGGGTTCAGCAAAAACGTTTCCGTTCTGATAATATAACCATCTGCATCCATTATGAACGGATCCGGTTGTATTATCTTTAACGTAGTAAGGAAGGATCCATCATGAACTCCAGTGACAGACAATGGTGGACGGATCCATGTTCTATTGTGTCAGATTGTGTCAGAGAAAACTGATCTGTTCCCATTGACTTGCATTGTGGGTCATGCCGGATCCTTTTGGTTACTTAGAATGAATGAACATATGGTGTATGTATATGTAAACGTGTTGTGACGCAGCGTGTCCGCCCTTAAGTAGGGAACCTTTTGTAAAAAATTTAAAGTCCACCCCTGGGCACTGGGTACCCATGTGCTATGCCAGCATTTAGTAAACCTCCGGGGGGCACAGGCCGGAGCTGCAATGTGTGCTCCTGCCCTGACTCCCTGCGCTGCGGCCTCATTGATAAAATGTGTATAGCCCGTACTCTGTACTACCGCAGAGAAGTCAGCTGAGTACAGAGAAGTAGATTTTAAGCGCACGGCGAAATGTGCGCTTTGGGGGGGGGGGTAAAGTGTATTAAAAATACGAATAATATAAATAAACTATATTACAAAAACTATTAGGGCATTAGGGACATGTTCACAAAATTGTATACAAAAGTTTAGTTACTCTTTAAGGCTACATGCACTCGACTGTATGTGTTTTGCGGTCCACAAATAGTGGATCCGGAAAAAAAAACGGATGCCGTTCTGTATGGCATCCGTTTCTTTTGCGGATCTGTTATTTTTGTGGATCTATTGTAATAATTCCTATCCTTGTCTGCAAACTAGAAAAAAATAGGACATGCTCTATTTTTTTAGCGGGGCTACAGAACGTACATACTGATGTGGACGGCACATGGTGTGCTGTCCGCATTTTTTGCGGACATATTGAAATGAATGGGTCTGCATCCTATCAACAAAAAAAAACGGAACGGAAATGGAAACAAAATACGGTCGTGTACATGAGGCCTAAGCCTCATTCACATGTCAATGTTTTGGTCAGTGATTGTGAGCTGAAACCAGGATTGGAGCCTCCGCAGACATAAGGTGCAATGGAAAGATCTGCACCTGTTCTGTGTTTAGAGTCGCACCTGGTTTTGGGTCACAATCACTGATGGAAATCACTGACCAAACACTGGCGTGTGAATAAGGCCTTAGACTGGCTTATGCTTTGCTGCCATCTACTGACCAAAGTAAGATGTTGCAGTATTTCTGCAGTTTACAACATAACAGAATTGCCCCACATCCTTACAGATGCACATATCCTGGGAAACTGGGTGGGGTGAGGAAAACCAATATTAACATTTGCTTATAGGTCCCTATGAGGTCTGTGTACGCCCCTGTAAGGAACCATGCAAATCAATTATGTAGGTAGAAATTCTCTGGGCAGCCAAATGAGCATGCTCGTTACATGTCACCAATGGTTATGTGTTCTTCATGAGCAGTAAACTCCGTCCCGCATGTATTTTTATCTCCTCCAAAGTTAAGAAAAAAATGCAATTTCTGCACTGAAAATGTAGAATGCCATCCTTTCTTCTAGCGACTCATGGCATTGTTTATAGCGGATGATATCTCTGTACATACAGAGTATACCGCAGACTGTGGATATGTACTAAGGAGCCATATAGCTTCCATGGGCCGCCATACAGACTGTGTATCGTGCTCTGACATATGCATCAGCCCTTAGGAGGAATCCATTACTTAAAATAAAGAAGACCATACTTATTCCCATGGATTTTATACCTATGATACGTAAGCATATGTGCATTGTAATATATAGAAAAGTGAACCCACCCTATTACCTTCCCGATGTATTAGAGACATACAGTAGGTCTCTGGTTCACATCCATTTCAACCATGGTAGAGCACATAGCTATTTAAACAGCAGAGGGAGGTCGCTTGTGCCATCTTATTCAAAGTGCCATTGTTTTCAAGTGCCAAATATTTACCTGAATTTACCAGGAATGAATATTCTGCTACCTCCTTCATCATCTAATCAACATTTTTCTCATATCTCTAATCAGGTATGAACTGCTCATTCATGCAATCCCATCCTTACTACTCTGTCCTGCAATTATAGTCTGTTTATGGTATGAACTGCTCATTCACTTTTATCAATATGGGAATTTTATAATTTTAGATGATATGTCTGTTTGCTGGGCAATATACTGGTGAAGCCTGGGTTTTAGTCCAGTGAACACCAATTATTTTCCGCAGGCCTGTTTCTTAACAGCCCCACCCAAAGTCCAATCCGTCCAATTTCACCTATTTTACATCACATTGATTTCAACCACGGTAGAGCACATAGCTATTTAAACAGCAGAGGGAGGTCGCTTGTGCCATCTTATTCAAAGTGCCATAGTTTTCAAGTGCCAAATATTTACCTGAATTTACCAGGAATGCACCCAGGAAGACAAACAGGACCAAACAGCTCTCTGGACTCTGCTGGAAAACTTGCACTTTTTTGCACAGCCTCACTAAAGTCAGTCATTCAGGCCTTTTTTATTATATATATATGTTATAGGCAAATAGATTGCCGTGTTTGTGTGAGGGGAGGCTCCCTAACACACTATTTAAACTCACCCCCGGCAGCCTGATTCGTACGGCTCCGCAAGTTTCCGGCCTGCGTCACTTCCGGTTTCGGCTTCCTCGGTGTACGGGCAGACACTACCTCGGCTACTCGGCTCCTTACTCCCACTGGCGATCGGTAAAACGGGTGAAAGGGTAGGTGGAGGGGGGTGGGTATGGTCTCTCGCAGCATGTAGAGATTTCATACGTACGTCGGTATTCGCATATTCTGCTCCCTCATGTGTATGGGTCTCGGCTTTCAGCTTGTATGGGTGGGCGGCGTCATAAGCACGTGCTGCGCCAGGCTTTCCGCCGCTCACCTTCTCATATGAAGTGCTTGCATTTTCGATCTTCAAATGGTTGCTGCTCCTGTCATGTTTTCTGTTGGCAGATTTAGTGCATATGTTCTATGACATATTTCATATAAGTACTTTGGGTGGAAATTGTTGAGGGCATGGGAGATAGTGCATTTGTGCAATTTGGCATATGGACTCTGGTGATCGGTCTCTATAAATACTCCATAAGACGGTCTATTCTGAGAGGAGTCACTAGGTTTATAGAGACCGTTGTGTTGCTCCGGGCGGCCAGTCACAGAGCAGCTCTCATTTTTCAAAAGCAGAGCATGGAATGGAAGCTGTGCTATGAATGGTCGCTATGAGCAACATTTTTGTGGGTATGGACATACTTTCGACACATTAACCGGGCGGTCTGCAGTTCTATAATATATATGGTTCCAAAAAATAAAAAAATCTTAGTGTTTTATTCAACTGTTGGTAGGGTTTTTGAGCAGTGCACAGTACTTGGAATTAGATAGGCCTCTGGGACTATACAGGGGTCGTTTCATGTGTTAAAGACGTTCGAAAAATATACTACGTTGTCATTGAGCGCTCCTCATGTGCGTGGGGTTTGTTCAATGATCAATAATTTCATTTTTCTCCGTGTGTCAGATATATATTTACAGGTTAGTCTCAGATACGACATAAAGTATTTCACATTGCAACGCATGGAAAAAGGTACGATTCTCGTCCCAGGGCAATCAATCGCTATACAGTATCTCCACTCGCTAGAATTTACGAGGTATTCCTAGTTCATACATGTTCAGTACAATTCTCAGCCTCTGTGTCACGTTAATATAATAAAACTTCTTCTTAAAATTCACAGTTCATAGGCTAGCGCCATACATTCATAGGTAGGTCACACTAGTAGTGTTCATATTTGGTGGTGTTGGGTCACAGACACGAAGGTGAGGCAGAGGTGTTGCTCCAGGGCATTTTACTCTTGAAAAAAAAAAAAAAAAAAAAATACATGTATATTAGATACATTTTCTATATATAGGCTGATCACATATAAGTAACCAGTTATGTTCACAGGTACCCTTAAACATGCCTTGTCATGTTACTTACGGTTAGGTTACGCCAATTAGGTTCACAGGCTAGGCTGTTATGTTTTCAGACCAGTGAGGCCGGTCACGATTACAGGCTTTACGCAAACGTCAGGGTTACAGTAGCGTTAAGTCCTGTCACGACTACAGGCACTTTTTTCAAAATCTGTCACGTCCACAGACACAATATTAAGTCCTGTCACGACTACAGGCGTCATTCTCAACCTGCTACCTTGCAGAGATACGAAGTCTGTCTCGTCTACAGACACGTCATAAATCCTGTCACGTCTACAGGTTGTAATACATACGTAAGTTAGGTGTTTACCATTAACGTTTCAGGAGTACAATTCTCGTTCACTGGGCTGTACGTAGTCTTCGCAGCGTGTTTGTGTTCTCACTGATCCGGTGATGGTTGGTGTTGGTAGCACTGTAGGAATTAAGCTTATTTGACCATGTGCTTTCTTTTAGTTAAGATGTCTCAGCAGTCTAATAGTGAAGGAAGTCTGGCTCCTCACAGTCTTGCGGTTCCCTCTATCCGGTCATGGATGGTGCCAAGACTCACAGCAGAATTGTCAAGGAGAGGAATTTCTCATCCAGCATCAGCTAGGAAAGCCGAACTGTATAGACTGTTGTTTACTGAACCCGCCGCTTCTAGCATAGAAGCGGTATCCATGAATACGATTCAAACTTCACTGACACAACTCCATGCAGTCATCAATACTATGGCGTCTTCTTTGTCTCAGTTTCAGGCTAGATTAGAGGCAGTGGAGAATAAGGCCTCGACTTCGATTTCTGTCAGTCAGAGTGCTGAGGTTCAGTCAGGCACTCAATCCTCCATCGCCGGGTCTCAAGTCAGTTCCCCCAATATAGCGCCATCATATTTTATACCTGCGAACGTATGTCAAGACATCTTAGATGGTAAGGATGTCAATTTAGCTTCTTTACTAATAGCCACGCACGAAGTGCCGGATAACAAAACTAAAGTTTGCAGGGAGTTGTCAGTGATTTTGAGATCCAGAGATGTAAGGCTGAACAGGAAACTCACTGTGTCAGAATTTGTTTTGGCATTTAGCCTCTTTAGAGATGTGGTCTGTTCGGTTAGTCCTAATAGGAGAGAAGAGTTGGATCTTTATGTGTTTAAAGTGATAGATTTTGCGAACAAATATGGCAGCACAGCTTTTTATGAATATCATAGATCATTTTCAGCCAAAGCAGCGGCGGCATTGAGGCAATTGCAACATACAGTATATTGGGCGGTAATAGACACTGAATTGTTTTGCCGATGCGGTTCCCTCTATCCGGTCATGGACGGTGCCAAGACTTACAGCAGAATTGTCAAGGAGAGGAATTTCTCATCCAGCATCAGCTAGGAAAGCCGAACTGTATAGACTGTTGTTTACTGAACCCGCCGCTTCTAGCATAGAAGCGGTATCCATGAATACGATTCAAACTTCACTGACACAACTCCACGCAGTCATCAATACTATGGCGTCTTCTTTGTCTCAGTTTCAGGCCAGATTAGAGGCAGTGGAGAATAAGGCCTCAACTTCGATTTCTGTCAGTCAGAGTGCTGAGGTTCAGTCAGGCACTCAATCCTCCATCGCCGGGTCTCAAGTCAGTTCCCCCAATATAGCGCCATCATATTTTATACCGGCGAACGTATGTCAAGACATCTTAGATGGTAAGGATGTCAATTTAGCTTCTTTACTAATAGCCACGCACGAAGTGCCGGATAACAAAACTATAGTTTGCGGGGAGGTGTCAGTGATTTTGAGATCCAGAGATGTAAGGCTGAACAGGAAACTCACTGTGTCAGAATTTGTTTTGGCATTTAGCCTCTTTAGAGATGTGGTCTGTTCGGTTAGTCCTAATAGGAGAGAAGAGTTGGATCTTTATGTGTTTAAAGTGATAGATTTTGCGAACAAATATGGCAGCACAGCTTTTTATGAATATCATAGATCATTTTCAGCCAAAGCAGCGGCGGCATTGAGGCAATTGCAACATACAGTATATTGGGCGGTAATAGACACTGAATTGTTTTGCCGACATTTTGCGTGTCTTAAAGCCCCGGCGTGTAATAATTGTGGATCTTATTCACACACAACGGAATGGTGTGCCAGCGCTAGTGTCAAGGCAGAACGGCCCCTAAATAGCTATACCCAACAACCGCCACTTGTCAGGTCTACCTTAGGCGTAGATAAATTAGGACGCCCTATTAAATATTTAGGGAAATCCCAAATATGCAATAATTTCAACAACGCAGGCTGTCATTATAACCAATGCAGATTGTTGCATTTATGCACCCAGTGCTTTAGGGCTCATGCCGTTACAGTGTGTCCACAAAAAGGGCAAACCACGGCATGACTAAGCGTGGTACATACAGATTTATTGTCGTCATTCTTAGAGGCTCATCCAGACCAAAGCTGGGTACATTTCATTGTTGATTGTCTCCGTCACGGATTCCATACAGGTCTGGTAGCGTTGCCACAATCTTCGTATGACTGCAAAAATCTGCTATCAGCCATCAGGGATCCTGAATCAGTTTCACGTCTGCTACAGGCCGAATTAGAGAAAGGTTATTTGATAGGGCCAATGCTGGTACCACCGTTTGACTGCTGGAGAATCAATCCCATAGGGGTTGTCACAGGGAAATTCTCTAATAAAAAGAGGATAATCTATGACTTGTCAGCTCCTCATTCACTCTCTATTCCTCGCTTGAATTCCTTGATACCTTATGAAGAGGTTTCTATGAAATATTCGTCTATTGACGAAGCCATACAGGTCATTCTTTTGTTAGGGCAGGGGAGTTGGTTGTCTAAAGCAGATATCACGGATGCGTTTAAGCTGTTACCCTTAAAACCCCAGTTGTGGCAGTGGCACGGCATTAAATGGCAGGTGCTATGTTATTTTGCGAATAAGCTCACCTTTGGCGCCAAATCGAGTCCTTGGTTGTTTGACCAGTTCGCTCAAAGCCTACATTGGGTGCTATCCAACGTTTTTCAGGCTCATCATGTGATACACTACCTTGACTATTTTTTGTTAATTGAGCCACCCACACAGGTCCCACGAGATCTCATGGTTTTGAGAGAAGATTTTGACAGCCTTAACGTCCCGGTAGCATCCAATAAGGTGGAGGGTCCCAGCAAGCTCATCACTTTTTTGGGCATTCGTCTGGATACTGTTAATATGCAAGCGAGCTTACCTCAGGACAAGTTAGCCAGGATCAGAGAGGTTCTACATAAATTGGCACGGGTCAGAGTTACTACAAAAGCAGATCTCCAGAGTCTTCTTGGTATGTTAAACTTCGCCATGAGAATAATGCCACAAGGCCGATCGTTTATTTCTAGGTTACTGAAATTACTACCCTCGGCCGCAGATCAAGACAGTATGGTTAAATTAGATCAGGATGCTCTAGCAGACCTAATGATGTGGGATAACTTCCTTACATCATGGAATGGCGTCTCATTCCTTATTCCTCCCGTCTCCAGTCAATCTCCAGTTGTTCACACGGATGCTGCTGCATCTACTGGCTTTGCAGCTATACATAGGAATCACTGGATGGCCGGTCCTTGGCCTCTCGAGGTACTGGCTATTCCAGGGTTTTTGCAGTCATCTTCACTTTTCGAGATATATCCTCTCTACACTATTAACTTGAGTCCCCCAATGTGTTTCTGCTGTTTCTGCATTCATGTCATTCCGTTTCCTCAAACTTAACATGAGTAAAACGGAGATAGTGATATTTCCTTCCTCTCTTTCTGCTCCCCCACCTATAGTTACCATTAATGTGGAAGGCACCCCAATAACCTCCAAAACCAAAAGCTTGCTGTCTGGGGGTAACTCTAGACTCTGAAATCTCATTTAAACCTCACATCAGCACACTAATATCCTCCTGCTACTTCCATCTCAAAAACATCTACAAAATCCGTAACCTTCTAACACAAGAGGCTACTAAAATGCTCATGCATGCTCTAATCATTTCCCGTCTTGACTACTGTAATATCCTACTCTGCGGCCTACCTAAAAACAGACTGGCACCCCTCCAATCCCTACTCAATTCTGCTGCTCGGCTCATCCATCTTTCCTCTCGCTCTACTGATGCCGCCCCTCTCTGTCAATCCCTCCACTGACTGCCAATCGCCCAAAGGATACAGTTCAAACTCATGCTCAAAGTCTGGACATTTTTAAACGCACCCTCAAGACTCACCTATTTAGACAAGCCTATAATTTGTTATAGCTGGACGTCAGGGCTCACTCCCTCATCTGCTGACACCTTCTCTTACTTCCCTTTTGTTTTCACCCCCTACCTTCTAGATTGTAAGCCCGCAAGGGCAGGGACCTCTTCCTAGTGTATTCAGTTTCTGATAGATTACCAATATTACCAATATTGGTGTCCTCTTCAAATCTCATATCATTTGTATGCAGGGGTCAAGTCCTGGGAAAAAAAAGTGTGGGAACTCACCCAAGTGCCTCCGTGTGATGTCACGGCGCGCAGCGTACGCAAAGGGCAATGGAGGTCGGGAGGAGGAGCAAGCAAGTACCGTATTTTTCGCCCTATAAGATGCATCTTGGTTTTAGAGGGGGACAATAAGAAAAAAATATTTTTCATTTCATTACACCTAAGGTCAGACCACTAATCAGACCCCCAATGTTAATCAGACCTCAGCTAACAGCCCCAATAAGATTCCCAATGTTAATAAGACCCCAATAAGACCTCAGATCACACCTCAGCTCAGACCCCAACATGAATGACCCCCAATAAGACCTCAGATATGAGCCCCATGCCTCATGGCAGCCCCCAGTAGCCATATATCAGCGCCCAATACCCTCATACTTGCCCCTAGTAGCCTAATAGCAGCCCCCAGTGCCTCTCCACCAGCCCCAGTGCCTCTCCATCAGCCCCCAGTGCCCCCTCCATCAGCCCCAGTGCCTCTCTATTAGCCCCCAGTGCCTCTCCATTAGCCCACAGTGCCTCTCACCAGCCCCCAGTCAGTACCACTCACCAGCCCCCAGTCAGTGCCTCTTACCAGCCCATAAAATATAAAATAAAAAAAACATTTACCCTCTCCTGCTCCTGGATGCCGCCGCTCCTGTCTTCCTGCTGTCGGCTGTGCTGTGAAGGCTGCGCACAGCGTGAGGTCACAGAGCGACTCACTCCTGTGCGCAGGCAGCTGAGCCGACAGCCGAGGACCAGGAAGCGGTTAGGACAAAGCCTTCACCGCTTCCTGGTCCTTTTGCCCTGAAAGGGAAATGCTATGAAAAAAGTGCAGGAACGCTATTCCCACCCGTTCCCACAGGACTCGAGCCCTGTTTGTATGTATCTGTCTTAAATTACTGGATGTCTCAATTGTACAGCATGTTATTCTAACCACTTTTGTATGTTTGTACTTTGTACAGCGCTACGGAAAATGATGGCGCTACATAAATAAAAAATACAAACCGGATTCCAAAAAAGTTGGGACACTATACAAATCGTGAATAAAAACTGAATGCAATGATGTGCAGGTGCCAACTTATAATATTGTATTCAGAATAGAACATAAATCACGGAACAAAAGTTTAAACTGAGAAAATGTACCATTTTAAGGGAAAAATATGTTGATTCAGAATTTCATAGTGTCAACAAATCCCAAAAAAGTGGGGACAAGGCCATTTTCACCACTGTGTGGCATCTCCCCTTCTTGTTACAACACTCAACAGACGTCTGGGGACCGAGGAGACCAGTTTCTCAAGTTTAGAAATAGGAATGCTCTCCCATTCTTGTCTAATAATGGCCTCTAACTGTTCAATCGTCTTGGGCCTTCTTTGTTGCACCTTCCTCTTTATGATGCGCCAAATGTTCTCTATAGGTGAAAGATCTGGACTGCAGACTGGCCATTTCAGTACCCGGATCCTTCTCCTACGCAGCCATGATGTTGTGATTGATGCTGAATGTGGTCTGGCATTATCTTGTTGAAAAATGCAGGGTCCTCCCTGAAAGAGATGACGTCTGGATGGGAGCATATGTTGTTCTAGAACCTGAATATATTTTTCTGCATTGATGGTGCCTTTCCAGACATGCAAGCTGCCCATGCCACACGCACTCATGCAACCCCATACCATCAGAGATGCAGGCTTCTGAACTGAGCGTTGATAACAACTTGGATTGTCCTTGTCCTCTTTGGTCCGGATGACATGGCGTCCCAGAGTTCCAAAAAGAACTTCAAATCGTGACTCGTCTGACCACAGAACAGTCTTCCATTTTGCCACACTCCATTTTAAATTATCCCTGGCCCAGTGAAAACGCCTGAGCTTGTGGATCTTGCTTAGAAATGGCTTCTTCTTTGCACTGTAGAGTTTCAGCTGGAAACGGCGGATGGCACGGTGGATTGTGTTCACTGACAATGGTTTCTGGAAGTATTCCTGAGCCCATTCTGTGATTTCCTTACAGTAGCATTCTTGTTTGTGAGGTCGCATTTCTGTTTTGTCAGTGTCGCTAAGCCCGGAGATCACGGGCATCAGTATGGTTTACCGGCCTTGGCCCTTAGGCATAGAGATTGTTCCAGATTCTCTGAATCTTTGGATGATGTTATGCACAGTTGATGATGATAGATGCAAAGTCTTTGCAATTTTTCGCTGGGTAACACCTTTTTGAGATTGCTCCACTATCTTTCTGCGCAACATTGTGGGAATTGGTGATCCTCTACCCATCTTGGCTTCTGAGAGACACTTTATACCCAATCATGTTGCCAATTGCCCTAATTAGTGTTAATTGGTCTTCCAGCTCTTCGTTATGCTCAAATTTACTTTTTCCAGCCTCTTATTGCTACTTGTCCCAACTTTTTTGGGATTTGTTGACACCGTGAAATTTTGAATCAACATATTTTTCCTTTAAAATGATACATTTGCTCGGATTAAACGTTTGATCTGTCATCTACGTTCTATTACAAATAAAATATTGACATTTGCCATCTCCACATCATTGCATTCAGTTTTTATTCACAATTTGTTTAGTGTCCCAACTTTTTTGGAATCTGGTTTGTAATAGTAATAATCGATAAACTGTTGAAATCATAAAAAAGCCTTCTGGGAAATGTAGATTCATTGACAAGCTTTCATCTACCCAGTTATAGAAATTATATAATTTGTCTTTAGGGTATTAAATAGTTAATGTTTTTGGTGGCTATGCATGTCTAAATAATCATCAGCATACATGTATATCTTCTTCAGCATGGAAGACCTTAGGCTACTTTCACACTAGCATTTTTCCTGGATCCGGCAGGGTTCACCAAAAACGCTTCCGTTCTGATAATACAACCATCTGCATTCGTTATGATCTGATCCGGTTGTATTATCTTTAACATAGCAAGGACGAATCTGTCATGACCTCCACTGAAAGTCAATGGGGAATGGATCCGTTTTCTATGGTGTCAGATTGTGTCAGAGAAAACGGATCCATCCCCATTGACTTGCATTGTGGGCATTCTGGAGCATTCCATTCTGATCAGTTACGTTTTGTTCCCATTGACAATGAATGGGGACAAAACGGAAGTGTTTTTTCTGGTATTGAGATCCTATGACGGATTTCAATACCGGAAAATAGAAATGCTAGTGTGAAAGTAGCCTTGCACATGCTCGAAATTCAAATGAGGTCAGTGATTCAAAGTCCTTCGCTAACGTCCCTAGGACTTTGTGAATGCAGTTTATATATCCAGCGAACTTCTTCCTGTATAAGGTTACCTTACAGATCACCTTTTTCAGGCACCAATTTAAGATGACCAATTCTACGAAATTGCAATACTTGAACATCACCTCTATGTACAAAATGAATGTGTCTTTCCATCAAAGGAAAAGGAACATGGATCACATATCCACATGCCAAGCATTAATCTATCGCTTCACCGCATCATTTATAAACATGTACAAGAGGCACTTTGCATACATTGTGATAAAAATGTATAAGCCCACTCACCACGTCAAGCTGTCCTCTTTCAAGTGGGTCCCTACTCTACTTTGGGGCAACATGACCTTCCGGGAGTGAGACCCAGCAGCCCAACAACACCCTTACTACGTGGCCAATCCATCCTGACACTAGGTCTCACAAGCCACAGACATAGTACTAACAGCCACCATGCAGTACTGCCCCATGTGAACAGATCTCTAAAACTCACCTTTCCATGTGATCTCATAAACCAGATTGATACCCAAGTACGGTATTAACACTAATACAGTCTCCACCAAAGTATCTATTCCCAGATTTCTTGAACTGAGATGTTTAGAGAATCACTTCTGGAATTTTGTAATGGTCTTCCATGAGCGTACAAAGCAAACAGCGTCCACATAAAAACCACGTTTCCGGCCAGCCAATACTAAGATAGCTCCAGGGCGACTATGTTCACAATGCCCTCATTTTAGCACTGGTATAAACTTTACACATTTTGCAGCACTGTTACTCCTCCTTTTAATAATGTTTAGTGATTAATACATTTCTTGAAATTTGATGCAGATTTAATTCTGCTGAATCCGTTTCCTGATTCAGATCTGATGTAAATACATTTGAATTGAATTGAAAGTGCTCCAATAGCCCTGAAACATCGCGGATGACATGCCGGGGTCTCGTAGGACTGTATCTAACTAATTTCAGCTCTTTACAGCTACTTTCACATATGCATTTTGCAATCCCGTTTTGTTATTTGGCAGAGGATCTCAAAACTGTAGCACAATGTTTCAATTTGATTTAATACATGAAGATGCTTCCATTCCGTTTCATGCCAGTTGTATTAAACAAAACTGAACAAACCAGACCCGGCACTAAAAACATTGTAAGTCAATGGGTGCCGGATCCATTTTGTTTTGGATCTGAAAAAAAAAAAAAACGACCCAGCACCATTGACTTACATTGTTTTTAGTGCTGGATTCGGTTTGTTCAAAAAACTGAACAAACCAGAACAGAAGCATCCTGATCTGGTTTGTCCTATTTTGTAACCATTGACAATAAATGGGGACAAAGCAGAAATGGTTTGCCCCGGTTTCAAAATTCTCTGCTGGATCTCAACACCGGAATGCAAAACGCATAAGCGAAAGAAGCCTAATGCCAAGCCAGCATTAGTAACCTAAAGAGACATATATGGCTAACGGTAAACACGTGGCTGCTGGTGGCAACTAAAAGCTTCTTTTTGGACAATTCCAAATATCCTATTTTTCCTCTCAGTTGACCCCTTGTTATATACAACCTCGTTAAATGTACCAATTCACCTAATACTAAAGGCGGGGTGATAATAAGGCAATGCACCCTGGTAAAATATGCAGAATAATATAACAATACAAAATGACTCCCTATCATCTTCTGAGATAGGGTTTATGTCTGTGGTTAACACCAGGTTCCTAAAGAGGCATATAGATGAGGGCTATAAATGGGGCCCAGGCCCCGATCCTGCTGGGAATTCCAAGCTGTGAGCTGCAGAGACAACATTTTGGCTAACAAAGGACCTGTGGAAAGTTTTGTGGAAAAAGGTTTAGTAAAACTTGTAATTTATTGATATGAACCTCTGCTCTTTTCCTGGTCTTGTAGGAGGTCCTAACAGTGATTGACAGCCAACTCTGCATCGCTAAGCATACAGGGAAGGCTGTCAATTACTGAGTAGTTCCGCCCACTGGACTCCTAACCATAGAAACAGCAGAAGTGTAAATGAATTCAAGTTTTATTAAATGACAGAGTGTGGTGGCTCACCTGTTAATTAGTATGTGATAGGTGCTTTAGGTCTAATCTGACTCACCCGGTCAGTGAAAGGTAAATAGGGATAAAAGTATAAACCGACACTCTCTATCTGTGGTCACGCAGAGGTAAATAAATATAGCAGTCTGTTTATTGATTAGTGTGCAATAGTTGATAAAACATAAAAAAGCATAAATAGTAAAGTATTACCTCTAAAAGGTAGTTGCGTGCATAATCATGCCTAAAAATATGCTGAATACATGATACAATAAGATGAAAAAGGAATAAAATGAAATGAATAAAAATAATAAAAACAAGTATGTACTCAAATGTCCAGGATGATACTCAACATTATCAATAGTTCGGTATAGAGTTCCTCTCCTAGAGGTAAACTGGGCTAGTAAGCATGTGTCTTTGAAAATACATCAATTGGTGATAATTATGTAGACCCGTGATCAGAAAGGCCACAATATCACAAATCTGTTTATTGATTAGATCCACTGTATTATACTGCGCAGTAAACCCGTTTGTCATTACTCGTTATATGGAATAAAACCAATCTAATGGAGTATCGGTAATTCAGCAATTCCTGGAAACGTTCCTTTTTGCACAATTTTATAAGTGTGGTTATGTAAGACAGTACATATTCATATCAATACTCTGTTATTAGGGAGTTATGATATATGCAGGAGCGGACCAGTATTAATCTATGCCTCCGCTGGCGTCCCATAATGTATGGGTATACTGGCCGCTGTTACCTCTCCTGAAGTCTTCACGGACTTTGTCTGCTACTGTGTACCCGGCACTGTGTATGATGGCGTCCCATATGGTAACTCACAACTTTCCATTTTGCGCTTTTAACCCTCCCAGGGCCGGACAATGAGTATAGAATGAATTATTAGTTCATTATATCCTGTTTTTCTGGGATTTTATTTGTTCTTGGGCTTTTTTTATTTGGTCCCAAGATGAGTCCACCATGTATGTTAGCCCAGGATAGTGTTTATGCATTGCATAGATTTATAGGCAATGTAGTAAGATGCGGTGATATTGCATTCTATTTTTTATTTATTTCTGTCTTTTGTTTTTAATTTTAATTAATGACATCCATCAAATTCACCTTTTCCCACAAAATAGTCCTATGTAGATCACATATAAGGGCTACATGAACTATAATCAATATTCCACATGGATCACTTCTATGAGTCCAAAGAGTGGGCTTTTTACACATAGTGTAAACAGATGTATAATGCATAGTAAATGATACATAATATACAATACATAAAGAATAAAATAAGAGTAAAAAGAACATAAATAGATTAATGAGATAAATCCAAATTTGAGTCAATATAAGACTTGCGATAGTGTGAATCCCCATATCATGAACCCCATGTTCAATTGCTGGATTCTATCTTCCGCACTTAAACATATAGATTGGATATCACAAGTCTTATCACCAATTGATGTATTTTCAAAGACACACACTTACTAGCCCGGTTTAACTCTAGGAGAGGAACTCTATACCGGACTATTGATAATGTTGAGTATCATACTTGGTTTTATTATTTTTATTCATTTCATTTTATTCCTTTTTCATCTTATGGTATCATGTATACAGCATATTTTTAGGCACGATTATGTGCGCAATTACCTTTTAGAGGTAATATCTTTACTATTTATGCTTTTTTTATGTTTTACCAACTATTGCACACTAATCAATAAACAGACTGCTATATTTAATTACCCCAGATATAGAGTGCCGGATTATACTTCTATCCAAGTTTTATTAAATGTTTTCTCACATAAATATATATCAATCTGCTCAGCTCCTCCTGCTCTATAATCTGCTGCCTGCAGATTGCACTGTGCTTTCATGATGATAGGTTCCCTTTAATGGATCAGGTGTGAATTACATCATATCCTTCTGAGATGAAGCAGAACCAAGTCTCTAACAAACCACTAAATGCTCCGGTAGTTTTATTTTCATCTATATCTATATTAAGCTTTAGTAAAAATGACTTTCTATTATGAGGAAGGAGGTTTTTGTACGGCTCTGTATCACTGTGTGAGAGGATAGCGTCAACTCTGCTGACAGTAATAATGTCCTGCATCGTCTTCTGTCACTCCACTGATTGTTAATTTGAAATTAGATCCATATCCAGATCCAGAGAACTGGTCTGGGACTCCTGTATGTCGGTTGCTTGCAGCATAGATAAGAAGCTTTGGCCTTTCTCCGGTTTCTGTTGGTACCCAGTTTAGGTAGCTGCTTACACCTTCACTGGCTGTACATGAGATGTCTAGTGTCTCTCCTGGGGACACAGAGGTATAATCTGGAGATTGGGTCAGTACAATCTCTCCACAGGATCCTGAGGAGAAAGAAGAGGAGACATGAATGGATTTCTATCCTAGCTGTAATATGTCCTCTGTGCTGCTGGACGTTACACTGTGTCAGTGACTCTCACCATGAATAGAGATCAGTAAGACACACAGCAGAAGCCCCTGAGAAGCCATCTTTATGTCTCTGGAGTGACAGGCACAGACTATAGAGATGTCACCTGTACAATGTGTCCTATATAACAGCTGGAGTCACTGGGGAACGGCCCCCGAGAGGAAATACACAAATATATGGAAATGATCTTCTACAGATGTGTCCCTCTGTAGAATATGTAGATGTAATGCAGATATTACCTCAAATGAAGATATAGGAGAAACCAGAATTCTCTCCCTGGTCTATTACAGACATTGGACAATGAGTTATAAGGCCATAAACATATTGAATACCAGAGGCTCAATATATAAATCAAGAACCAGCGGTGTATCTGCCATGGAGGCAGAAGACACAACTCCTGTAGAGCCTGGTGCTGAACTGCTTCTCTATTACTGAATAGATTCACTGCAATTTTTCCATCAGCTGAGTGCAAAACTATTATTTACAGCTTTCATGGAAGTCAGTGGTAACTGTATAAATTCCTATGCACTGAGCTCCACCTAGTGGTGGCTGCAGACAATTTTCTAATATACTGTTTGAAGGGGAGCAGGAGATATATCAGCATATTTATGTCAGTAGTGTAGAATAAATACACAGAAAAATAATGTGTTTGGTAGGAACGCCACACTTCTGGAGCGCATAGATGTCAGATAAAATGTGTGATGAGGAGGATGACTTTTAATAATATTGTATCTGACATTGTTGGCATATCCTAGTGATGTGCCACCAATGTGTGAGATGGGTAAAACAGCCCGTGCAGGCCAGGTATATTGATGACCTATTGTCAAGATAGGTCATCAATATCTGATCGGCAGGGTACAACACCGGGCACCCCCGTTGATCAGCTGTTTGAAGAGGAGGCAGCACCCCATGCAAATGCTGCTTCTTCTTCATTACACTACGTGTCGTCTCCTGTGGGGCCGTAGTGTAGCGTAATTACAAGCACTTGCCCCATTCAAGTGAGTGCAGTGAGTGCTTGTCCGTACACTGCAAAACTTCAGAGACATGTATGAATCATCAGCATGGAAGACCTAAGGCTACTTTCACACTAGCATTTTTCCTGGATCCCACAGGGTTCAGCAAAAATGCTTCCGCTCTGATAATATAACCTTCTGCATCCGTTATGAACGGATCCGGTTGTATTATCTTTAACGTAGCAAGGACGGATCCGTCATGAACTCCACTGAAAGACAATGGCGGACGGATCGGTTTTCTATTGTGTCAGATTGTGTCAGAGAAAACGGATCCGTCTCCATTGACTTGCACTGTGGGTCATGCCCGATCCTTTTGGTTAATTATAATGAATGAATATATGGTGTATGTATATGTAAACATGTCATGAAAACATGGTAAAAAAATTGAAGTCCACCCCTGGGTACTGAGTACCCATGTGCTATGCCAGCATTTAGTAAACCTCCAGGGGGCACAGGCCGGAGCAGCAAGGTGTGCTCCTGCCCTTAACTCCCTGCACTGCGGCCCCATTGATAAAATCTGTACAGATCGTACTCCGTACATCGCTGAGAAGTCAGCTGTATACAGAGAAGAAGATTTTAAGCGCACAGCGAAACGTGACCTTTGGGGGGGAGCGGGGGTTAAGTGTATTAAAAATACTAAAAAAATAATAAACTATATAGATATCTATACTTATAAAATCCCTGTGTGCGTGGTGTCCGTGCGTGTGTGCCGATTTGCCAAAAGCCACTATTCAGTGGCGTAGGGATCGCCATAGCAATGGCTATGGGGCCCTACGCCACTGGGGGCCCGGGCCGCCTACTACTGCTCCTTCACGCTAGCACCGGCTTCTCAACTAATTTATTCACTCACTCACTTGCTCTCTGAAATTGAAGAAGCGCTGCAATCTCACACAGGCGCACTGGCAGAGGCATTCGGAGTGCGCATGCACCGTCTTTCTGGCCTCTGCCAGTGCGCCTGTGCGAGATTACGGCGCTTCTCTTCAATTTCAGAGGCAAGTGCAGTGAATAAATTAGCTAGGAGGTGGCGCTGAGGGGGGATCTGTGGATGATACTGAGGGGGGGATCTGTGGATGACACTGAGGGGGATCTGTGGATGACACTGAGGGGGATCTGTGGATGACACTGAGGGGGCGATCTGTGGATCATACTGAGGGGGATCTGTGGATGACACTGAGGGCAGGATCTGTGGATGACACTGAGGGGGATCTGTGGATGACACTGAGAGGGGGATCTGTGGATAACACTGAGAGGGGATCTGTGGATGACACTGAGGGGGGATCTGTGGATGACACTGAGGGGGATCTGTAGATGACACTGAGGGGGATCTGTGGATGACACTGTAGGGGGGATCTGTAGATGACACTGAGGGGGATCTGTGGATGACACTGAGGAAGGGGCGATCTGTGGATAATACTGAGGGGGGATATCTGTGGATGACACTGAGGGGGATCTGTGGATGACACTGAGGGGGGATCTGTGGATGACACTGAATGGGGCATCTGTGGATGACACTGAGTGAGGCATCTGTGGATGACACTGAGGGAGGATCTGTGGATGACACTAAGAGGGAATCTGTGGATGGCACTGAGGGGGGGGGATCTGTGGGTGACACTGAGGAGGGGATCTGTGGATGACACTGAGAAGGGGATCTGTGGATGACACTGAGGAGGGGATCTGTGGATGACACTGAGGAGGGGATCTGTGGATGACACTGAGGGGGGGGGGTCTGTGGATGACACTGAGGAGGGGATCTGTGGATGACACTGAGGGGGGGGGATCTATGGATAACACTGAGGAGGGATATCTGTGGATGACACTCGGGGGGATTGTGGATGACACTGAAGGGGGATCTGTGGATGACACTGAGTGGGGCATCTGTGGATGATACTGAGGGAGGATCTGTGGATGATACAAAGGGGGGATCTGTGGATGGCACTGTTATGGGGTTGTTGGTCTGTGGATGACACATGTATAACAGTGTCATCCACAGATCGACCATAACAGTGCCATCCACAGATTCTCCATAACAGTGCCATCCACAGATCCCCCATAACAGTGTCACCAACAGATCCCCATAACAGTATCATCCACAGATCCCCCATAACAATGCCATCCACAGATGCCCCCCATAAAAATGCCACCCACAGATGCCCCCCATAACAGTGCCAGCACTAATGTTCTAGCGCCCATTATTGTAACGGGCCTAATGTTTAGTAGTTATATAATAAACTATATGAAACCACCCCTTATGCAACTTCTGGGAGCTAATCTGAATCACTGTAAAGGCTGCCCTGCTGTAAATGAATTTTGCATACATTGATGACCTTTGGATCAGCTTCATTAAAGTACTGGGAGTTTGCTAAGGAACTTGAGGAACTTGGTCTCCTTATTCCCCATCATCTCCTAGTTTCACCTCACGGTGCTGGTGTTACAAATAACACAGGGGCTCAGCCAACAAACCACCCTAAACGTATCCACTTCCATCAAGGGCACCTCAACTTCCATCTGGCTGGTGTTCCCTGCAATAGAATGATTTGGATTCGGTCAATCTCAGACCGTATGTGGTGATCTGCCATTGAGCCTAATTAATGGAATGCGTGCACGCCGGAAGAATAAACTGACGCTCTGTTCAGTTGGAATGCTTCCAACATTCTCTCTTTTAATAGGGCGGGGTGATGCCTTATATATGACACACAGCATAGGTTTCCATAGGCAATGTGTTATAGTACATTAGGCAGTTCATGATTGGCTGGTTCCATAAAAAGTGGTCTTTCCTTCCCAGGATTCTTGTCCTGTGTACACAAGGTGCAGTCCCAGATGGAGGAGTCATCTTACTTTCTGTGAAATTTACTCAATGTAAGGGGGGAAAGCGAAGGAGCTGGCAGCCATTTTAAGTAAGAAATGTAAAGACAAGTGAAATGAACATTTTATAATTCCCTCACAGTCCCTCACAAGAGAGTCCCCGGAGGATTTAGGGCTGTCTTCCCCATCACTGCATGCCAGCCTATGGAGGCTCTTCTAACCGTGAGTACAAACAACTACTACCCCTATTGGCCCACCGTCACCTCACGTATTGCCACTGCGGACTAGGCCGCTGCACAGTTCACAATATAACAGGATTGCCCCACATCCTTACAGATGCACATATCCTGGGAAACTGGGTGGGGTGAGGGAAACCTATACTAACATTTGCTTATAGGTCCCTATGATATCTGTGTACGCCCCTGTCAGGAACCATGCAAATCATGAAACCTCAATTATTTAGGTAGAAATTCTCTGGGCAGCCGAATGAGCATGCTCGTTACATGTCACCAATGGTTATGTGTTCTTCATGAGCAGTAAACTCCGTCCCGCATGAATTTTTATCTCCTCCAAAGTTAAGAAAACAAATGACATTTCTGCACTGAAAATGTAGAATGTCACCCTTTCTTCTAGCGACTCATGGCATTGTTTATAGAGGATGATATCTCTGTACATACAGAGTATACCGCAGACTGCGGATATGTACTAAGGAGTAATATAGCTTCCATGGGCCGCCATACAGACTGTGTGCATTGGGCTCTGACATATGTATCAGCCCTTAGGAGGAATCCATTACTTAAAATAAAGAAGACCATACTAATTCCCATGGATTTTATACCTATGATATGTAAGCATATGTGCATTGCAATATATAAAAAAGTGAAACCACCCTATTTCCTTCCCGTTCTATTATAGACATAGGTCTCTGGTTCAAGATAAACCGTTAAAATCATAAAAAAGCCTTCTGGGAAATGTACATTCATTGACAAGGCACTAAGATGTCATCTACCCAGTTATAAAAATGATATCATTTGTCTTTAGGGTATTAAATGGTTAATGTTTATGGTGGCTATGCATGTCTAAATAATCATCAGCATACATGTATATCTTCTTCAGTATGGAAGACCTAAGGCTACTTTCACACTATCATTTTTCCTGGATCTTGCAGGGTTCAGCAAAAACGCTTCTGTTACTGATAATACAACCGTCTGCATCCGTTATGGACGGATCCGGTTGTTTTATTTTTTATAGCCAGGATGGATCTGTCAGGATGAGCTCCATTGAAAGTCAATGGGGGATGAATCTGTTTTCAATTATGCCAGATTGCATCAGAGAAAACGGATCCGTGCCCATTGACTTGCATTGTGGGTCATGACGGATCCTTTTTTGTCCGCATGCCAGGACGGAAAGAAAACAGCAGCGGTTTGCTCTCCAGTATGAGAACGGAACCAAATGAACTCAAAAACTAGATTGACACCCAAGTACGGTATTCACTCTAATACAGTCTCCAACTAAGTATCTATTCCCAGATTTCTTAAATTGAGATGTTTAGAGAATCACTTCTAGAATTTTGTAATGGTCTTCCATGAGCGTACAAAGCAAACAGCGTCCACATAAAAAAAAGACGTTTCCGTTATCACGGCCAGCCAATACTCAGATAGCTCCTGGGAGACTATGTTCACAATGGCCTCATGGTAGAAACTTTACACATGACGTTTATGGGATATTCTCATGCTTGAAATTTCTATATTCTTTACAAAAAGAAAGCCCATTGGATCAATTTGTATGTGCTCTTAAATTGCAGCACTGTTATTTCTCATTTTAATGATGTTTAGGGATTAAAGAATTTCTTGAAATTTGACACAGATTCAATTCTGCTGAGCTGATTCAGATATGATGTAAATAAATTTAAATTGAATTAGAAGTGCTCCAATTGCCCTGAAAAGTCGCAGATGTCATTCCGGGGTCTTGTAGGACTGTATCCAACTCATTTCAAGCTCTTTACGGCGACTTTCACATATGCGTTTTGCAATCCAGTTTTGAGAATCAGCAGAGGATCTCAAAACTGTAGCAAAATGTTTCAGTTCCATTTAATACATGAAGATGCGTCCGTTCTATTCCAATCCAGTTGTATTAAACAAAACTGAAGAAACCAGACCCGGAACTAAATACATTGTAAGTCAATGGGTGCCAGATCCATTCTGTTTGTTTCCGCGTCCGTTCCGTATTTTTTCACGGATAGGATGCTTCCCCATTCATTTCAATGGGTCCGTCAAAAAATGCGGATGGTCAACCGTTTTTGTTCCGCATCCGTGTTTACATTCAGTCAAGAGCATGTCCTATTTTTTTCACGTTTGCAGACAAGGATAGACATTATTACAATGGATCTTCCAAAAAAACTGATCCGTCAAAAAAACCGGTCCGTCATCCGTTTTTTTGGGCTGACTGAGCGGATGCGGAGGCAGGCAATGGTCGTGTGTATGTAGCCTAAGGCTACATGCACACGACTGTTGGTGTTTTGCGGTCTGCAAACCGCGGATCCACAAAACACGGAAGCTGCTCCACGTTTCGTTCCGCAATTTGCGGAATTGAACGTGGCCCATTATAGAAATACCTATTCTTGTCCGCAAAACGGACAAGAAGTAGGACATTCTCTATTTTTTTGCGGGGGCACTGAACGGAGCAACGGATGCGGACAGCACACGGAGTGCTGTCCGCATCTTTTGCGGCCCCATTGAAATGAATGGGTCCGCGCCCGAGCCACAAAATATGCGGCTCGGACGCGGACCACAACAACGGCCGTGTGCATGAGACCTTACATTGTTTTTTGTGCTGGATTCAGTTTTTTCACTTTTTTGACCAGACACAAAACCGCAGCTTGTAATCGTTTTGTGTCCGATCAAAAAACTGAACAAACCAGAACAGAAGGCATCCTGATTTGGTTTATCCTATTTTGTCACCATTGACAATGAATGGGGACAAAATGGAAATGGTTTGCCCCGGTTTAAAAATTCTCTGCTGGATCTCAACACCGGAATGCAAAACGCATCAGTGAAAGAAACCTAATGCCAAGCCAGCATTAGTAACCTAAAGAGACATATATGGCTAACGGTAAACACGTGGCTGCTGGTGGCAACGAAAAGCTTATTTATGGATAATTCCAAATATCCTCTTTTTCCTCTCAGTTGACCCCTTGTTATATACAACCTCGTTAAATGTACCAATTTACCTAATACTAAAGGCTGGGTGATAATAAGGCAATGCACCCTGGTAAAATATGCAGAATAATATAACAATACATGATAACTCACTATCATCTTCTGAGATTGGGTTACTGTCTGTGGTTAACGCCAGGTTCCTAAAGAGGCAGATAGATGAGTGCTATAAATGGGGCCCAGGACCCACTCCTGCTGGGAATTCCAAGCTATGAGCTGCAGAGACAACATTTTGGCTAACAAAGGACCTGTGGAAAGTTTTGTGGAATTTATTGTAATTTATTGATATGAACTGTGGCGAAACCAGCCTCGCCACTGGCTTTTGGATGGGACAGATTGCCAGCCTCTTGCCCCAGGATTATGGGCCCTCTCATCAGCCCATGCTAAACTTAAACCCCATGGCGATTTGACTGTGTTTGTGGCATCTGAGCGCTGTTTGGATATATTGAGCGCTCAGATCCAAGCCATCTGGGGATATGTTACATGTCTGTGTGTACTGTAAAGGGTGGGACATTGTATATTGAATAGTGATGTCTGTCCTATTGTCCCCACGTGTGTATTGGAGATTTCCCTTTGTCCTGAGAGATAATTGAATGACTCCTCGATTGTCTCCAGGACAGAAGACATTGTGTATTCTCCTGCCTGTGATGATTACATTAAACCATGTAGGGTAATTGTATCACAGGCAGAGGGTAGGAATATGCTGGGTGTGGTTGTCCCTATTTACCCATTGTGTGTGATTGGCTGCTGTATCCCCTGTGTCTCAGTCTTCCTTCTGGTCCCCTAGGGGAGTGTCCACCAGGTGGGAGACCTGCATAAATACCGGGCAGGTAGCCCTCAATAAAGAGAGAAATTCCTGTTTAACCATCAATACGGAGCCTCGTCTCGTACTTGGGGGGAATTGCTACGTCAGAACGTTCTCTTGCCTGTTCCAGGAAAGGAGGACTTCGTATGGTTCCAGTTCGGTGGATTCCAGCGGTTGTGGGTTGCTGTGCTCTTCGCCAGGGGAATCGCCCGAACGGTATTAACCCTCACTATACCGGGTTATACCGTAACATGAACCTCTGCTCTTTTTCTGGTCTTGTAGGAGGTCTTAACTGCCTCGGTAAGTATACAGGGAAGGCTGCCAATTACTAAGTATTCCCGCTCACTGGACTCCTAACCATAGAAACAGCAGAGGTGTAAATGAATACAAGTTTTATTAAATGTTTTCCCACATAAATATATACAAATCTGCTCAGCTCCTCCTGCTCTATAATCTGCTGCCTGTAGATTACACTGTGCTTTCATGATGACAGGTTCCCTGTAATGGATCAGGTGTGAATTACATCATATCTTTCTGAGATGAAGCAGAACCAAGTCTCTAACAAACCACTAAATGCTCCAGTAGTTTTATTTTCATCTCTATCTATATTAAGCTTTAGTGAAAATGACTTTTCTATTATGTGGAAGGAGGTTTTTGTACGGCTCTGTATCACTGTGTGAGAGGAGTGCTCCAACCCTGCTGACAGTAATAATGTCCTGCATCGTCTTCTGTCACTCCACTAATTGTTAATTTGTAATTAGATCCAGATCCAGATCCAGTGAACCGGTCTGGGACTCCTGTATGTCGGGTATTTGCATTATAGATAAGAAGATTTGGCGGTTCTCCTGGTTTCTGTTGGTACCAGTGTAAGAAGCCGCTTACACCTTGACTGGCTGTACATGAGATGTCTAGTGTCTCTCCTGGGGACACAGAGGTATAATCTGGAGATTGGGTCAGTACAATCTCTCCACAGGATCCTGAGGAGAAAGAAGAGGAGACATGAATGGATTTCTATCCTAGCTGTAATATGTCCTCTGTGCTGCTGGACGTTACACTGTGTCAGTGACTCTCACCATGAATAGAGATCAGTAAGACACACAGCAGAAGCCCCTGAGAAGCCATCTTTATGTCTCTGGAGTGACAGGCACAGACTATAGAGATGTCACCTGTACAATGTGTCCTATATAACAGCTGGAGTCACTGGGGAATGGCCCCCGAGAGGAAATACACAAATATATGGAAATGATCTTCTACAGATGTGTCCCTCTGTAGAATATGTAGATGTAATGCAGATATTACCTCAAATGAAGATATAGGAGAAACCAGAATTCTCTCCCTGGTCTATTACAGACATTGGACAATGAGCTATAAGACCATAAACATATTGAATACCAGAGGCTCAATATATACATCAAGAACCAGTGGTGTATCTACCATGGAAGCAGAAGACACAACTCCTGTAGAGCCTGGTGCTGAACTGCTTCTCTATTACTGAATAGATTCACTGCATTTTTCCATCAGCTGAGTGCAAAACTATTATTTACAGCTTTCATGGAAGTCAGTGGTAACTGTATACATTCCTATGCACTGAGCTCCACCTAGTGGTGGCTGCAGACAATTTTCTAATATACTGTTTGAAGGGGAGCAGGAGATATATCAGCATATTTATGTCAGTAGTCTAGAATAAATACACATAAATATAATGTGTTTGGTAGGAACGCCACACTTCTGGAGCACATAGATGTCAGATAAAATGTGTGATGAGGAGGATGACTTTTAATAATATTGCATTTGACATTGTTGGCATATCCTAGTGATGTGCCACCAATGTGTGAGATGGGTAAAACGGGTTGTGCAGGCCAGGTATATTGATGACCTATTGTCAAGAGAGGTCATCAATATCTGATCGGCAGGGTACAACACCGGGCACCCCCGTTAATCAGCTGTTTGAAGAGGAGACAGCACTCCATGCAAATGCTGCTTCTTCTTCATTACACTACGTGTAGTCTCCAGTGGGGCCGTAGTGTAGCGTAATTACAAGCACTTGCCCCATTCAAGTGAGCGCAACGAGTACTTGTCTGTACACTGCAAAACTTCAGAGACAATGGGTAGTGTAATAGAGAGGAAGGACCGCTCTCATGGGGCGTTGTCTCCTCTTCAAACAGTGATCGGCCAGAGGATGTCGAACCCCCACTGATCTAATATTGATAACCTATCCTGACAGGTCATCAATATATACGACCTCCACAACCCCTCTAAGGATAACAAAATGAAGTAAACATGGAAATTGTAACACATTGGTGAGCCAAGTGCTAATATTTATATAGTATACTCCTTCCCACATATTTTTATACCCTTCAAAATTGGGAACAAACTGCCATTTCTACACTGTAAAAGTAGATTGTTACGCTTCATTCTATAGACTCATGGAAATCTGAGCTGCTGTAACTACAAGTAGGACTAAGCAGGTGAATGAGGTTTTTGTGCGGCTCTGTATCACTGTGTGAGGGGGTGATGATGATTCTGCTGACAGTAATGATCTGCTGCATCTTCTCTTCATAATTAATTTACAGTGGGGAAAATAAGTATTTGATTCACTGGCGATTTTGCAAGTTTTCCCACCTACAAAGAACGGAGAGGTCATTAATTTTTATTGTAGGTACACGTCAACTGTGAGAGAATCTAAAAAAAAAAATTCTAGAAAATCACATTGTATGATTTTTGAATAATTAATTTGCATTTTATTGCATGAAATAAGTATTTGATCACCTACCAACCACCAGGAATTCTGGATCTCACAGACCTGTTAGTTTTTTGCTTTAAGAAGCCCTTCTACTTTGCACTCATTACCTGTATTAATTGCACCTGTTTGAACACGTTATCTGTATAAAAGACACCTGTCCACACACTCAAGCGGAGGAGTCGACCAAGACTTGGTCTAATATTGACCAAGAAGGACAAATTAATCCATCACTCACTGAACACCCAGTGAAGGCTTTGTTAACCAAGATAAACAAGAATCAACAACTCCCCCCCCCCCCGACGACCTATAATCTCTGGGGTATCATCACTTACATGCAACCTATCACATTATGTGGATCCGTTTTTGCAAAAGCATCTCCAGTCATACCTGAGGGATTCGGCCAGTCTGATACTCCTACTGACGGATATACAATGGCAAAAGACATATATGGGGCTATCATAAGATGTTGCCACCCTTTAGGTAAACATTCCTCACAAAGCTGGTTTACAAGCAACATCATATTTCCCGGACCAAGATGTGAACATGCCCATAAGATAGAAGGCCTTCATCACCGAAGCCATCTGATTCATACTTACCCATATTCGAAGTAGGGATATACAGTTTAGACAAAGGAAAGGGACCACTATGAGAATGTGTTTCGTGCCCAGTTTGGTGAATCTGTTTATGGGCCTCTTTCAGAATGCAACGAGCCACCCCCCCAGGGAAGATCCTGTACCAGGTTCTTAGGAATGCCGAGTGGTGTAGTGTGGCCTTAATGGTCTCTGTGTGAACTTCTACCTGGATACTATCGCTCCGCAAGGTTAGGCTCCAAAGCAATAGAGGGAAGACTAATGGTGGAGATGGAGAATAAGTTGAGTCCAGACTTTATAATGTTTAACAGCTTTACTTGAATCAACTTGCATCAGTACAAGAAGTGATCTTGGTTCCAGCAGGTTTTAGGATGAACTGGCAGGGAAATTGGGATATTCTGCTTTATCCTTCTCTGCTGTGCTAAACTTGGCTTTAGTCTGGTAGCTGAACTCTGCAGTGATTCTGGTACTTTTGGAGCGGGGTGCCTTTGGCTGTTGACCCCCTCGCGACACTCTGTCTGTAAATCCGTTAGGAGTCAGAGTGCTCTATGAGCTTCTTTCCTCTGGAAAGACTACCGCTGCAGGAGGGGGACCTTCCCCTCACTGCTTCATCTTGACAAGTCTGCTTCAACATTAGCCTTGTACAACTGCTGACTAAACACTTCCTGCGGCCCCTTCCTTGGTAGGAATCTGCACTATCCCACTTCTGCCCAACAGGGGGGAGAATGTAATGGCAAGTTCCATTCTGTCTAAATATCTGTCTGCCATATATCTGCTGCTACTTGCTGGTGAATCAGGCATATAACATGCAATACAACAAATAACAGTTTCATAGCAATGGTTAGGAATGCACAATGTAGGGGGACCTGGAATCAATACACAGATGACATTATTGGTAGGTTATCAAAGATAGTAGTAGGGTGTAGGAATGGTAGTACCACTCTGGGGTATTACAAGAACAATTACATCTACTGTATGAAAACAACCCATGGCGAGATAAGGTCATCGTCTATAAGCGTTCTATACTGATTTGGAATGGCACTGCACAAGATACATCACAATTTGTGTCCCACTTAAATAACAATGATTGTGGCCTTTCATTCACGGCAAACCAGTCCCATGTATCCATCAAGTTCCTGGATCCTTTTTCACGACCACAATCAAGACGAAAACATTTTTTAAGAAGATTGACGGAAACAGCTTATCTAGACTTCCAGAGTTCACATTACAAGAAATGGAAAAGGAATTTACCCTTCCACCAGTTCAAGTGAATATGAAGAAACTGTACTGATCTGGAGGATTTTAAAGCCCAAAGGGATGTACTCAAGAGTCAGGTTCAATAACAAAGGCTAGCCAAAACAGATAGTGGAAACAGCCTACACAAGAGCAAAAGACCTAAGCCAGATGGAATGTCTGACTCAGGATAAATGAAAAACAGACATCTGTCATGTTCTAAACACATTTCATAACTACCTTCAACATCATCCATAGCGAAACACTGGCATATCTTAGTAGATGACTCCATCCTCAAAGATAATAGTACTAAAAGGCCTTAAATTACATACAAACGACCCCAAACCATAAAGAGCCTAATTTCTCCCAGTAGATTATGAACAAAACAGAAGAAACAAATAGGAACAACAAGCTTCTTTCCCAATCTATAAGGAAGCTATAAGTGCGGACATCGCCAATGTAAATGCTGTCTGAATATCAATAACATTTCAATAGCAATATCACTGGAGAAAGCTTCCAGATCAAATTATTTCTAAATTGCTCCTCTGTATACACTATATATCTCAATGAGTGTGAATGCAGATTACAATACATTGAACGTACAATGAAGTGCTTTTGGGAACGCATGAACAACCATCGGTGGAATATAATACATTGCAATATGAAACATAGCATTTCCAGACATTTCGCAGAGGCGCATGTCGATAATCCCACAAAACTCTCACTATTGCCTATAGAACAGATACCGTAATCAAATCCCAATCGCTTCCAAACCCTACACAGAAGAGAAATGTTCTGGATCTACAAATTACAAACATTGGAACACTATGGCTCAAATTGAAGTCCCGAAAGCAATTGTTTCTGACCCTCCAATTCCTCAGCTTCTTAACGATATACAACAGTTTTTCCACGATTCGCTGTCATTTACCCTATCACTCCCATGTTCATATTAAAGAATTCCCACTCAGTCCTAACTACATCACTTACAAACCATCTGTCGTATTAGACATCTCTATTCTATCAACAAATTATTCCAAAACACCCTTAAAGGTTATATACACCTTTGGAGGCAATTTTTGTTTATGATTGCATTTTACTTATTTTTGGCTAGAAATCATATTTCCAATTTGCCTATATTAAAAGTATTGAGCCATTTTGTCACAAAGGGTTACCTGTTCTTCTAACTGTGTGATTGGTACTTTTACTTTGTGCCGATTTTCTAATAACCCTTATCTTTAATCTAGTGAGAGGTCAAAAACATTTATTTTAGCCACATTTTTATCAGAAAGATAAGAACTGAGCTATAATGAGTGTTTATGATATCAGAGAGCAGAGATAAGGAGACTGTCAACTCCTGGTCTGACAGAAAAGACAGCAGTAGAGCGTCTCAGCTGTTATCACCAGCGAGTGGTAACCCACTGCCTCACATGACCAACTACCTCTGAGGACAATGTCTGTGCACACCCCTCGTTCTTCACACAATACCTCTGATGGTGAGGAGAGATTTTCCCGAGGGGAGTACCAGGTGCCTCCTCAGAGCGGAACTGGAACACGAGGGAATCAGGACCAGAGTGTGAACCCACTAGACTGACTGCCAGGTGGCACAATACACCCAATGGATGCTGGGAGGTCAGAGGCCAATCAGACGGAGGTACCAAAGTAGAAGTCAGGGCAGGCGGCATTCAGGAAAAATCCGTAAACATAGATCAATGTCATGGTAGGCGGCAATCAGGCAAAGTCCGTAATATGCAATCCAAAGTCCGGTACACAGAATGACAAGAACCAACAGAACACCGTACAGTAGCTCAAACAGGAAACTAGACTAGCTGGGAACCTAAGTTGCCAATGAATGACTACTGTTCCATATGAAGACTACCATGAGCCTGCGCCCAATCTCTACATCACTCCCCCAATAAATTCCTCACATAGTTTTAACACAGCACAGTGTGCAGACACGCCCCCTCACTGCCCACCTCTCTGCTGTCTGTACATCAGGAGCGTGGTGAGAGCACGCCCTTTCTCGCACCCAGCACCTGTACTGCCTCCCACCATGCTGTGGATGCACAGAAGCCCTTATCACCATCGCCTCATAATAAGTTAATACATTTCTCCATCAACACGTTTACACAAATTTAAAAACCACTTGTGATGGAATGAACAGAAACAGCAGTAACATAATAATATCAGTATTGTCTTGTGGACAATTCATCAACTAATCAATAAGATATTCAGTAGCCCTATACATGTGTACATACACTCAAACAGAAATATATATTTCCACACCTTTATATATATATAGTTACTCGTAGTGATTCGACATAATGATATACAGGGTGGGCCATTTATATGGATACACCTTAATAAAATGGGAATGGTTGGTGATATTAACTGCCTGTTTGTGGCACATTAGTATATGTGAGGGGGGAAACTTTTCAAGATGGGTGTTGACCATGGCGGCCATTTTGAAGTTGGCCATTTTGAATCCAACTTTTTTTTTTTTCAATAGGAAGAGGGTCATGTGACACATCAAACTTATTGGGAATTTCACAAGAAAAACAATGGTGTGCATAGTTTTAACATAACTTTATTCTTTCATGAGTTATTTACACGTTTCTTTTTATTTACAGACATTGACATGTCGCTGAGGTTAACACGTGAGGAGTGGATAGAAGATGTGAAGATACGAGATGTGCAGCACCAGAAACTACGGATACTGGAAGCCTGTGCTAGCATTTCTCCTGCGGTGTTGCTATCAGTGTGTGAAGAGTGGGAGAAGAGGGTTGCATTAAAAATCCAACACAATGGGCAGCATATTGAACATATTTTATAAGTGGTCAGAAACTTGTAAATAACTCATGAAAGAATAAAGTTACGTTAAAACCAAGGACACCATTGTTTTTCTTGTGAAATTCGCAATAAGTTTGATGTGTCACATGACCTTCTTCCTATTGAAAAAACAAAAGTTGGATTCAAAATGACCGACTTCAAAATGGCCGCCATGGTCACCACCCATCTTGAAAAGTTCCCCCCTCACATATACTAATGTACCACAAACAGGAAGTTAATATCACCAACCATTCCCATTTTATTAAGGTGTATCCATATAAATAGCCCGACGCCGACCTCATCCAATCATCGAAAAAGGTATGCCTCTTATATGCAGATATATACATATGAGTATAGACCAGCTTGTTTTCTCAGCTCATCGTTTTGTTTTTTCCTTTTTATTACCATCATTTTTTATTTATCTATTGTATATTACGCCTTGTGTCAAGCCAATACCATTAATTTGCTGCAAAATTGATGCATTTGACTTGATAAAGGAGTCCTAGAATTAACGCGTTGTCTGTACTTTACCCACCAATAAAGCTCCTTTTATTCATCTGCTGGCCGTGACCTGTGATAGCCTTAACTAGTTGAGTTGGTGAATCCAATAGGTATACCTCCCCTACTTAGCCTTCTACAATTTATCAGCGTATTTTGTAGCATTTTTTTTAAACTTTTTGATCCGTTTCTTCACCTAATGTTTTATTCATAATGGCATTTTTGGTATGCCTGAAGTTTTCTGAAAGCAAAGTACATCTCGTCCTCTAATGTCATTTTCTTTATAGAGCTATATAAAAAAAAGGAATGGTGTGGTGAAAGCCATGTAAAAATACTATTAAAAAAGTCACAAATTGCACTGCATTTTTATTTTTTTAAGTAGAAAAGGTCTGTTGGAGAAAAATGCTAGGGAAAAAACCCTCAGAGCATGACTTTTTTTTAAAAAAATGCTAGGATATGCCACCAATGTCAGATAGGTGCGAGTCTCACCTCTAGGGCTGTATCTTATCCCTAGGACGTGGCCTCTAAAGTGAATGAGGGCACGCTCTCTCAGCTCTTTTCAGAACTCCAATAGATGTGAGTATGGAGCAGCCGTGAATGTGTGGCGCGCTCTTCTTTGCTTTGGGGTCTCCATTCTTTAGGTTTGTATCCCAAAAAATGTGACAGACATTGAAATTGTTCCAATTGCCCTGAACCGTCATGGATGATATCCTGGGGTCTCCTAGGAGTGTACCCAACTCATTTCAAGCTCTTTAATGCCAAGACACCATTGGTATTCTTAGGCCTCTTGCACACTAACGTATTTTTTTTTCAGTGTTTTGCTGTCCATTTATAACGGATCCGTTTTTCCGTTTTTTGCTTCCGTTTTGTTTCCGTTTCAGTTCTGTTGTTCCGTTCCATTTTTCTGTTTGGCATATACAGTATACATTAATTCCATAATGAAAATTGGGCTGGTCTTAAAATTTTCAATAGATTGTTCAGCAAAAAACGGGACGGATACGGAAGACATACGGATGCCTTTCCGTATGCTTTCCGTTTTTTTTGCGGACCCATTGACTTGAATGGAGCCACTGAACGTGATTTGCGGACAAGAATAGGACATGGTCTATATTTAAATGGAACAGAAAAAACGGAAAAACGGAAACGGAAGGCATACAGAGACACTTCAGTATTTTTTGTAGACCCATTGAAGTGAATGGTTCAGTATACTGTCAGTATACTGAACTGAAAAAACTGCCAGTATACGGTCCGCAAAATACTGTTGTGTGCAAGGGGCCTTAAAGAGACATATATGGCCTTATGTAAACACGTGGCTGCTGGTGGCTTTTTGGAAAATTTGAGTCCAATTTGATTTGTTTAGAAGCAATTTGCTCATCTCTAATAATGGTGCATGCCAGATATGCCAATGTAAAAAATTGTTTGTGGACGCTGGTGGCCGATGGATATCTATTTGGATGTGGCCATTAGGATCCACCCATATTTTTAAATTAAAAAAAATGATTTATTTCCTGTATATTTCAAAACTAAATTTCTTGTCAGTCTTGTTAAAATTGATCATAGATAGAAAATCGTCAAACTGATATTTCTCCCCTCTTCAAAAAATGTAAATGTCATCGGTATATTGGCACCAAAAGAAAAAGGAATTAATGAATGAATGTAAAAACTCAAATCATCCGTGAAAACCTGGTGATCCTCCCAGCACCATTAGCATCATTTGGTATTTGTAGCTGCAGTACAGGCGCAGCTCCTGGACAGGAGTGATACACGGCTAAGTTATCTTCAGAAATTGAGCTGTGGCTTAGGATAAAGTTACTACGGGAATTCTAGCCAATTCTTCCTTCCTTTAATCCTTGCGCCTATACACCATATTTCAGTTGCCTAAATGAATCCTAAGAAGTTGTTGGCACTCATATAGAGTCATAGAGAGTCACCAAACACAATAACCTCTTTCTTAATTAAGCTGACCCCTTGCTATGTGCAACCTTATTAAAAGTACCAATTCATAATGACTCTCTCTAGAAGGAGGATAACTACCTATCCAGTGCCATCTACAAGTGACAATCCTATAAGCCACTGTGTGACACTTTAAAGAGCCCCGAAAAAGCTAAATCAGATTTAAAGGAAGAGGCTGAGAAAAATAGTAGGCCATCCAGCTAGAAGTATGGAGTATTTAAGTGACAAATTACATCAGAAATTTCCATAATGACGAACAATTCCTTTTGCCTATTTAAAGACATCCATATGCTGATGTAAATGCGGTTATTGTTTTGCACTCTGCCATTGCAGAACCTCAAGCTCATGTTAAATGTAGTTCCAATATCGGCCACAAGATGTCAATAGAATAGAGCAGTTTCTCCACACCTGGCTGCTGAAGTTTTCAGAAGACGGGAAAGCATGAGATCTCGGCAGCCAGCAGGCAGCATGGTGTACAGTACAGTACTTCATCATGGTACTAAGCTTTATTAGGGAATGCAGACAACTTCTGCATTAATGTATGGAGGCACAGAGGCACGATCGCGCCATGTTGGTGGTAACAGGGAGCATGTTTATGGAGGCAGCAGGCAGAGGAGTGTAGTCTGGGAGACTGAGCACTAATATTTCTACAACCTGCTACTGTCTTAAATGCCTAACCAATCTGTGACACCACCATGCCTACTCTTTGCAGGTCTGTTCATAAGGTGCTATGTAACTTCTATATAGATTCTATTTCATGGACTGTACCAATCTCACAGAGAGTACCTTTAGATAGAATGGAACTACCATTCTTACCATTCCATTCTCCCCTTTTGGGCAGTAGTGGGCTAGTCCCACTTCCCACCAAGGGATGGGTTGCAGGAAGCTGTAGTTTTAGTTGAGAGTAGAGTTGAGATGGCGTGGAGTTGAGAGTTGGAGCAAGACAGTATATTCTGCGGGAAACATTTTCTACGATTCTGGGAACATAAGATATTTCTGCCTACACCACATATTTCTCAACCTCCACCACATCCATCTTCATTGTGTCCAACAATGTCATACAAGACTCCCTTTCCTCACAAAATCTGAGAAACCTCAGCACGATTACAGATGACCTTGGGAATGTGCTCAAGTTATTGTGTAATCAGAATAGAGTACAAGATAAACACTAAATAAGGATATGATTCTTACTGAAATAACACTATAAGATTATGAGGTTGATCTATAAGACTAAAATACATGTACAGTATATAATATCAATCATCATTTTATATACCTTATATGAGTATACCATTAGCAATGACCTCATTACTCTCAGAAGAGTGAAGTAGCATGGTGTGGTGAGGAAGCATTTCCCTCACTGCTGCAGGAGCTTTGGGAAAGTAGCTCAAAGAGCAGCCCACTCCTGATATATAAAAGGACCTATTACCTCTGAGAGTCAAAACGGATCTAAAGATTCATGCTCTGCAAAATGGGTCATAGAATACCTCACTCTCATAAGAAACAGTAACTGAAGATTATACAAACCAGACTGAAGCCAGAGATCAGCACAGCAGAGAGAGAAAGCAAATTATTCAAGTTTACCTGCCAGTTTACCTCTAACCTGCTGGAGCCAAGAGAAAGATCAAGTATTGTTTGGATGACAAAGGTTTATTGCAGGTTTTTTAAAGAAAAAACTGTACTACTTTACCAAATCTGCACTCATCTTACTCCTTTGTTGCTATGGAGCCCAACTCCGGGAAGCGACAATATCCAGGTAGGATCACTGTGACACAAACTATTGGTGCCGCATCACCACTCGGCATTCCTAAACCCCGGGACCCAATCGCCCCTGGGGGGCAGCCTGGTACAGGAGCAAGATCATAGCATGGTGGTGGCAGGTAGTGATTGTGCTACTCTGCTTACTGACTGCATAGATGTGCTCCCTTGTATACCCCTATGCGCCTGCTGCCACCACCATGCTGCGATCGTGCCCCTCTGCCTGCTGCCTCCATAAATGTGCTCCATGCTATGTCCACATGCCGGCCACTGCCACCACCATGCAGCGATCATGCCCCCTGTGCCTGCCGCTCTAGCTGCTACTATAGATAGATCGACTTATTATTTGCTGAGGCATGGAATCCAGCTATTCTTGAAGGCGCAGCTCTCAGGTCATTAAGGTTCTAGGGTACAGAGTTACGAGCCTCTACATGGTGACTCAGCTGATCCCATAGGTTCTCAATAGGATTTACGTCTGGAGAAAATGCAGGCCACTCTATTTGAGATACCCAGTCTTCATCAGCCATTCCCTAATGATGGCACCTTAATGAGCATGATGATGAAATTAGGCCGGTGTTGTTCAAGCAGAGGCACAATGACTGGAATGGCGTAGATGCTCCTGGCCCATGCAAGACAATGATGTCTGTGCCTGGTTGATGATGTAAACGGTTTTGAATGGTCTGACAAGACACTTGGATGCCTCTCACCTCCAGTTAGATGTGCCTGAGTTGTGTGGCATTCATCATCCGGTTCTGCAGGGCATTGTTCACAATAAAGCAGTAATCAGTGCGGAGTGTGGCCAAAGGACATTCACGTCTATGCCTTTCTGTGAATCTTCCAGTCTCTCTGTATCTCTGAAACAACCTGCTGATGACACTCTGTGACGCTCTAAGCTCAGTGGACACTTCCTGCTTGAAGCCCACAATGGTAAGGTACTGGTGATCAATTGTTCGGTGTCTTCTTGGTCTCTTTGATGTCAAAATGTGAGCATCATGATGAAGAGGACTGTTTAGATACCGATTCTAATTAAACCAGGAAATGAATTGGGTGATTAATTTATCAAACAACTGTTTTGAATTTTGCCATTAAGCTCCTTGTTAGAGAACAGCAAGTTGTGCAAAAAGTACTGAAACACTGAACAGCTGAACATGTGCATTCAAAAGTTTAGAGACGGTTACATTAAGTTCACCTATAAAGGTTAGAGCATTTTAGGGTTCATCCTGAAATCTCATCCACAAGCCAAATATCACAATATTTTTGTTGATATTGTATATGAGTGTGATCATTCCCTCCTTCCTGCTGGGAATTCCAAGCTATGTGTCTGCATTGACAAAATACAGGCAAAAAGGTCTTAATAATGAAAGCAGTCTGGGCACAGAATCAAGTAATCTGTAGGAGTCAGCTTACAGAAAATGTGACCGTGAATGTGCTGCAACTTCTCTGTAGCTGCATCACTTAGCATACAGGAAAGGCTGTCAATCACTGAGTAGTCTTACCCACTGGACTCCTAACGATAGGAACAGCAGAGGTGTAAATGAATAGTTTACTCAATCTTTTCCTCGCAAACTATATATATATATATATATATTTTATATATATATATATATATATACACAGTGTGTGTGTGTATATATATATATATATATATATATATATATATATTTATATACACACAGTATATATATATGTGTGTGTATGTTCCGCAGTTATTTAAAATAGCAACCCTTAATTTTAACGAAACTTGGTATACAGATCCCTGCTATCTGGAAAGAAATACTTGGAGGGGTCACAGCTCTCTAGTAGGGATGAGCGAACCTGAACTGGGGTACCGAATTTTGGGGTAGCTGGGACTCGGGACCTCGGACCGAACATTTTTTTAAAAAGTTCGGGTTTGGGTCCGTTGTTCGCGATTTCTCCCAGCTTTCTGAAGTGGCTACGGATACTGGAAGCCTGTGCTAGCATTTCTCCTGCGGTGTTGCTATCAGTGTGTGAAGAGTGGGAGAAGAGGTTGCATTAAAAATCCAACACAATGGGCAGCATATTGAACATATTTTATAAGTGGTCAGAAACTTGTAAATAACTCATGAAAGAATAAAGTTACGTTAAAACCAAGGACACCATTGTTTTTCTTGTGAAATTCGCAATAAGTTTGATGTGTCACATGACCTTCTTCCTATTGAAAAAACAAAAGTTGGATTCAAAATGGCCGACTTCAAAATGGCGCCATGGTCACTCACCATCTTGAAAGTTCCCCCTCACATATACTAATGTGCCACAAACAGGAAGTTAATATCACCAACCATTCCCATTTTATTAAGGTGTATCCATATAAATAGCCCGACGCCGACCTCATCCAATCATCGAAAAAGGTATGCCTCTTATATGCAGATATATACATATGAGTATAGACCAGCTTGTTTTCTCAGCTCATCGTTTTGTTTTTTCCTTTTTATTACCATCATTTTTTATTTATCTATTGTATATTACGCCTTGTGTCAAGCCAATACCATTAATTTGCTGCAAAATTGATGCATTTGACTTGATAAAGGAGTCCTAGAATTAACGCGTTGTCTGTACTTTACCCACCAATAAAGCTCCTTTTATTCATCTGCTGGCCGTGACCTGTGATAGCCTTTAACTAGTTGAGTTGGTGAATCCAATAGGTATACCTCCCCTACTTAGCCTTCTACAATTTATCAGCGTATTTTGTAGCATTTTTTTAACTTTTGATCCGTTTCTTCACCTAATGTTTTATTCATAATGGCATTTTTGGTATGCCTGAAGTTTTCTGAAAGCAAAGTACATCTCGATCTCTCTACTGTCATTTTCTTTATAGAGCTATATAAAAAAAGGAATGGTGTGGTGAAAGCCATGTAAAAATACTATTAAAAAGTCACAAATTGCACTGCATTTTTATTTTTTAAGTAGAAAAGGTCTGTTGGAGAAAAATGCTAGGAAAAACCCTCAGAGCATGACTTTCTTTAAAAAATGCTAGGATATGCCACCAATGTCAGATAGGTGCGAGTCTCACCTCTAGGGCTGTATCTTATCCCTAGGACGTGGCCTCTAAAGTGAATGAGGGCACGCTCTCTCAGCTCTTTTCAGAACTCCAATAGATGTGAGTATGGAGCAGCCGTGAATGTGTGACGCTCTTCTTTGCTTTGGGGTCTCCATTCTTTAGGTTTGTATCCCAAAAAATGTGACAGACATTGAAATTGTTCCAATTGCCCTGAACCGTCATGGATGATATCCTGGGGTCTCCTAGGAGTGTACCCAACTCATTTCAAGCTCTTTAATGCCAAGACACCATTGGTATTCTTAGGCCTCTTGCACACTAACGTATTTTTTTTTCAGTGTTTTGCTGTCCATTTATAACGGATCCGTTTTTCCGTTTTTTGCTTCCGTTTTGTTTCCGTTTCGGTTCCGTTGTTCCGTTCCATTTTCTGTTTGGCATATACAGTATACATTAATTCCATAATGAAAATTGGGCTGGTCTTAAAATTTTCAATAGATTGTTCAGCAAAAACGGGACGGATACGGGAAGACATACGGATGCCTTTCAGTATGCTTTCCGTTTTTTGCGGACCCATTGACTTGAATGGAGCCACTGAGCGTGATTTGCGGACAAGAATAGGACATGGTCTATATTTAAACGGAACAGAAAAACGGAAAACGGAAGCGGAAGGCATACGGAGACACTTCAGTATTTTTGCAGACCCATTGAAGTGAATGGTTCAGTATACTGTCAGTATACTGAACTGAAAAAAACTGCCAGTATACGGTCCATAAAATACTGTTGTGTGCAAGGGGCCTTAAAGAGACATATATGGCCTTATGTAAACACGTGGCTGCTGGTGGCTTTTGGAAAATTTGAGTCCAATTTGATTTGTTTAGAAGCAATTTGCTCATCTCTAATAATGGTGCATGCCAGATATGCCAATGTAAAAATTGTTTGTGGACGCTGGTGGCCGATGGATATCTATTTGGATGTGGCCATTAGGATCCACCCATATTTTTAAATTAAAAAAAATGATTTATTTCCTGTATATTTCAAAACTAAACTTCTTGTCAGTCTTGTTAAAATTGATCATAGATAGAAAATCGTCAAACTGATATTTCTCCCCTCTTCCAAAAATGTAAATGTCATCGGTATATTGGCACCAAAGAAAAAGGAATTAATGAATGAATGTAAAAACTCAAATCATCCGTGAAAACCTGGTGATCCTCCCAGCACCATTAGCATCATTTGGTATTTGTAGCTGCAGTACAGGCGCAGCTCCTGGACAGGAGTGATACACGGCTAAGTTATCTTCAGAAATTGAGCTGTGGCTTAGGATAAAGTTACTACGGGAATTCTAGCCAATTCTTCCTTCCTTTAATCCTTGCGCCTATACACCATATTTCAGTTGCCTAAATGAATCCTAAGAAGTTGTTGGCACTCATATAGAGTCATAGAGAGTCACCAAACACAATAACCTCTTTCTTAATTAAGCTGACCCCTTGCTATGTGCAACCTTATTAAAAGTACCAATTCATAATGACTCTCTCTAGAAGGAGGATAACTACCTATCCAGTGCCATCTACAAGTGACAATCCTATAAGCCACTGTGTGACACTTTAAAGAGCCCCGAAAAAAGCTAAATCAGATTTAAAGGAAGAGGCTGAGAAAAATAGTAGGCCATCCAGCTAGAAGTATGGAGTATTTAAGTGACAAATTACATCAGAAATTTCCATAATGACGAACAATTCCTTTTGCCTATTTAGAAGACATCCATATGCTGATGTAAATGCGGTTATTGTTTTGCACTCTGCCATTGCAGAACCTCAAGCTCATGTTAAATGTAGTTCCAATATCGGCCACAAGATGTCAATAGAATAGAGCAGTTTCTCCACACCTGGCTGCTGAAGTTTTCAGAAGACGGGAAAGCATGAGATCTCGGCAGCCAGCAGGCAGCATGGTGTACAGTACAGTACTTCATCATGGTACTAAGCTTTATTAGGGAATGCAGACAACTTCTGCATTAATGTATGGAGGCACAGAGGCACGATCGCGCCATGTTGGTGGTAACAGGGAGCATGTTTATGGAGGCAGCAGGCAGAGGAGTGTAGTCTGGGAGACTGAGCACTAATATTTCTACAACCTGCTACTGTCTTAAATGCCTAACCAATCTGTGACACCACCATGCCTACTCTTTGCAGGTCTGTTCATAAGGTGCTATGTAACTTCTATATAGATTCTATTTCATGGACTGTACCAATCTCACAGAGAGTACCTTTAGATAGAATGGAACTACCATTCTTACCATTCCATTCTCCCCCTTTTGGGCAGTAGTGGGCTAGTCCCACTTCCCACCAAGGGATGGGTTGCAGGAAGCTGTAGTTTTAGTTGAGAGTAGAGTTGAGATGGCGTGGAGTTGAGAGTTGGAGCAAGACAGTATATTCTGCGGGGAAACATTTTCTACGATTCTGGGAACATAAGATATTTCTGCCTACACCACATATTTCTCAACCTCCACCACATCCATCTTCATTGTGTCCAACAATGTCATACAAGACTCCCTTTTCCTCACAAAATCTGAGAAACCTCAGCACGATTACAGATGACCTTGGGAATGTGCTCAAGTTATTGTGTAATCAGAATAGAGTACAAGATAAACACTAAATAAGGATATGATTCTTACTGAAATAACACTATAAGATTATGAGGTTGATCTATAAGACTAAAATACATGTACAGTATATAATATCAATCATCATTTTTATATACCTTATATGAGTATACCATTAGCAATGACCTCATTACTCTCAGAAGAGTGAAGTAGCATGGTGTGGTGAGGAAGCATTTCCCCTCACTGCTGCAGGAGCTTTGGGAAAGTAGCTCAAAGAGCAGCCCACTCCTGATATATAAAAGGACCTATTACCTCTGAGAGTCAAAACGGATCTAAAGATTCATGCTCTGCAAAATGGGTCATAGAATACCTCACTCTCATAAGAAACAGTAACTGAAGATTATACAAACCAGACTGAAGCCAGAGATCAGCACAGCAGAGAGAGAAAGCAAATTATTCAAGTTTACCTGCCAGTTTACCTCTAACCTGCTGGAGCCAAGAGAAAGATCAAGTATTGTTTGGATGACAAAGGTTTATTGCAGGTTTTGAAAGAAAAACTGTACTACTTTACCAAATCTGCACTCATCTTACTCCTTTGTTGCTATGGAGCCCAACTCCGGGAAGCGACAATATCCAGGTAGGATCACCAGACATGAAACTATTGGTGCCGCATCACCACTGGCATTCCTAAACCCCGGGACCCAATCGCCCCTGGGGGGCAGCCTGGTACAGGAGCAAGATCATAGCATGGTGGTGGCAGGTAGTGATTGTGCTACTCTGCTTACTGACTGCATAGATGTGCTCCCTTGTATACCCCTATGCGCCTGCTGCCACCACCATGCTGCGATCGTGCCCCTCTGCCTGCTGCCTCCATAAATGTGCTCCATGCTATGTCCACATGCCGGCCACTGCCACCACCATGCAGCGATCATGCCCCCTGTGCCTGCCGCCTGCTGCTACTATAGATAGATCGTCTTATTATTTGCTGAGGCATGGAATCCAGCTATTCTTGAAGGCGCAGCTCTCAGGTCATTAAGGTTCTAGGGTACAGAGTTACGAGCCTCTACATGGTGACTCAGCTGATCCCATAGGTTCTCAATAGGATTTACGTCTGGAGAAAATGCAGGCCACTCTATTTGAGATACCCAGTCTTCATCAGCCATTCCCTAATGATGGCACCTTAATGAGCATGATGATGAAATTAGGCCGGTGTTGTTCAAGCAGAGGCACAATGACTGGAATGACGTAGATGCTCCCTGGCCCATGCAAGACAATGATGTCTGTGCCTGGTTGATGATGTAAACGGTTTTGAATGGTCTGACAAGACACTTGGATGCCTCTCACCTCCATTAGATGTGCCTGGAGTTGTGTGGCATTCATCATCCGGTTCTGCAGGGCATTGTTCACAATAAAGCAGTAATCAGTGCGGAGTGTGGCCAAAGGACATTCACGTCTATGCCTTTCTGTGAATCTTCCAGTCTCTCTGTATCTCTGAAACAACCTGCTGATGACACTCTGTGACGCTCTAAGCTCAGTGGACACTTCCTGCTTGAAGCCTCGCAATGGTAAGGTACTGGTGATCAATTGTTCGGTGTCTTCTTGGTCTCTTGATGTCAAAATGTGAGCATCATGATGAAGAGGACTGTTTAGATACCGATTCTAATTAAACCAGGAAATGAATTGGGTGATTAATTTATCAAACAACTGTTTTGAATTTTGCCATTAAGCTCCTTGTTAGAGAACAGCAAGTTGTGCAAAAAGTACTGAAACACTGAACAGCTGAACATGTGCATTCAAAAGTTTAGAGACGGTTACATTAAGTTCACCTATAAAGGTTAGAGCGCATTTTAGGTTCATCCTGAAATCTCATCCACAAGCCAAATATCACAACATTTTTGTTGATATTGTATATGAGTGTGATCATTCCCTCCTTCCTGCTGGGAATTCCAAGCTATGTGTCTGCATTGACAAAATACAGGCAAAAAAGGTCTTAATAATGAAAGCAGTCTGGGCACAGAATCAAGTAATCTGTAGGAGTCAGCTTACAGAAAATGTGACCGTGAATGTGCTGCAACTTCTCTGTAGCTGCATCACTTAGCATACAGGAAAGGCTGTCAATCACTGAGTAGTCTTACCCACTGGACTCCTAACGATAGGAACAGCAGAGGTGTAAATGAATAGTTTACTCAATCTTTTCCCGCAAAACTATATATATATATATATATATATATATATATATATATATATATATATATACAGTGTGTGTGTGTATATATATATATATATATATATATATATATATTTATATACACACAGTATATATATATGTGTGTGTATGTTCACGCAGTATTTAAAAACGCAACCCTTAATTTTAACGAAACTTGGTATACAGATCCCTTGCTATCTGGAAAGAAATATTGGGGGGGGTCACAGCTCTCTAGTAGGGATGAGCGAACCTGAACTGGGGTACCGAATTTTGGGGTGTTCGGGACCCGGACCCGGACCCGAACATTTTTTTAAAAAAGTTCGGGTTTGGGTCCGTTGTTCGGCGATTTCTCCCAGCTTTCTGAAGTGCTGCACAGAAGCCAATCAGCTAGCGTTTTACTTCTTGCCCTAAGAAACCATCAAAGCCATGCCTACTAATGGCATGGCTGTGATTGGCCAAGTGCAGCATGTGACCCAGCCTCTATTTAAGCTTGAGTCAGTCACGTAGCGCCGCACGTCACACTGCTCTGATTAGTGTAGGGAGAGGACGCAGCTTCTGTGAGGACGAGATTAGGCAGGTTAAAGTCAGCAAAAACACCTAATGAATGAAGTGATCGATCTACAGCTGTGAATGATTCAACTTCTGCTAGTTAATTGCTCACTGGTTTTTAGGCTGCACAGAGCGTTTTCTGTCACTTTGATCGGTGGCCATTTTGTGTCTTGTGGTGCACCAGCACAAGCTGCCCCAAGTCCATCAATACTATTTTTATTTTTTTTTGCTATATCCTACATCAGGGGCTTGGCTGTGCTTATTGTCACCCCTAGAAACTCAGGATAGAAATTTCTATATTTTATTAAGGGGTTAACTTCAATTGCCAAAATAGCAATCCCCTAAATCTGGTGTTCCAGCTGTGGCTAGCCAAGTGTAATACTGTCTGCTATCTGGCAAAGGATAGATTTTTTTCTGTGGTTAAAATCAATTGCCAAAATAGCAATCCCCTAAATCTGGTGACCCAGCAGTGGCTGGCAAAGTTTAATAGTGTCCGGCAAAGGATATAGTTTGTTCTGGGGTGAAATTCAATAGCCAAAATAGCAATACCGTAAATCTGGTGTCCCAGTACTGGCTGCCCAAGTTTAATAGTGTCCGGCAAAGGATAGATAATTTTCTGGGGGGCAATTCAATTGCCAAAATAGCAATACAGTAAATCTGGTGTTCCAGCTGTGACTGGACAAGTTTCATAGTGTCCATCATAGGATATATTATTTTCTGCTGTAAAATTCAGTTGCAAAAATAGAAATACCGTAAATCTGGTGTTCCTGCTGTGGTTGGACAAGTTTAAATCTGTCCGTAAAAGGGTATATTTTTTTCTGGGGTTAAATTTAATTGCCAAAATAGCAATACCCTTTATCTGGTGTTCCAGCTGTGACTGGACAATTTCCCTAGTGTCTGTCAAAGGATATATTATTTTCTGTGGTGAAATACAGTTGCAAAAATAGAAATACAGTAAATCTGGTGCTCCAGCTGTTGCAGGCCTAGTTTAAATCTGTCCGTAAAAGGTTATATTTTTTCTTAGGTGAAATTTAATTGTCAAAATAGCAATACCCTGAATCTGGTGTTCCAGCTGTGACTGGACAATTTGCTTAGTGTACGTCAAAGGATTTATTATTTTCTGGGGTGAAATAAAGTTTCAAAAATAGAAATACAGTAAATCAGTTGTTCCAGCTGTTGCAGGCCTAGTTTAAATCTGTCCGTAAAAGGGTATATTTTTTTCTGGGGTGAAATTTAATTGCCAAAATAGCAATACCCTGAATCTGGTGTTCCAGCTGTTGCAGGCCTAGTTTAAATCTGTCCGTTAAAGGGTATCATTTTTTTCTGGGATGAAATTTAATTGCCAAAATAGCAATACCCTGAATCTGGTGTTCCATCTGTGACTGAACAATTTCCCTAGTGTCCGTCAAAGGATATATTATTTTCTGGGGTGAAATACAGTTGCAAAAATAGAAATACAGTTCATCTGGTGTTCCAGCTTTTGCAGCCCTAGTTTAAGTCTGTCTGTAAAATGGTATATTTTTTTCTGGGGTGAAATTTAATTGCCAAAATAGCAATACCCTGAATCTGATGTTCCAGCTGTTGCAGGCCTAGTTTAAATCTGTCCGTTAAAGGGTATCATTTTTTTCTGGGGTGAAATTTAATTGCCAAAATAGCAATACCCTGAATCTGGTGTTCCATCTGTGACTGGACAATTTCCCTAGTGTCCGTCAAAGGATATATTATTTTCTGGGGTGAAATACAGTTGCAAAAATAGAAATACAGTAAATCTGGTGTTCCAGCTTTTGCAGCCCTAGTTTAAGTCTGTCTGTAAAATGGTATATTTTTTTCTGGGGTGAAATTTAATTGTTAAAATAGCAACACCCTGAATCTGGTGTTTCAGCTGTGACTGGACAATTTCTCTAGTGTACGTCAAAGGATATCATATTTTCTGGGGTGAAATACAGTTGCAAAAATAGAAATACAGTAAATCTGGTGTTCCAGCTGTGGATGGACAAGTTTAATAGTGTCCGGCAAAGGATATTTTTTTTTTCTGTGGTGAAATTCAATTGCCAAATTAGCAATACCATGAATCAGTGGTTTCAGCTGTGGCTGGCCAAGTTTAATAGTGTCCGGCAAATGATATTTTTTTTCCTGGGGTGAAATTCAATTGCAAAAATAGCAATACCGTAAATCTGGTGTCCCAGCTGTGGCTGGCGAAGTGTAATACTGTCCATCAAAGGACAGATTTTTTTCTGGTGTGAAATTTAGTTGCAAAAATAGCAATACCGTAAATCTGATGTTACAGCTGTGGCTGGCCAAGTGTAATACTGTCCGTCAAAGGAAAAAAAAAATTTCTGGGGTGAAATTCAATTGCCAAAATACCAATCTCCTAAATCTGGGCTATATTTGTTGTTTGGGTGGGAGATATTAAACTCTTTTTACTGTCTAATAACCGCCCCATTGTCTGGGTGTCAGGGGCCTATATGTCATTTAATCATTTGTTGTCTGGGTGGGAGATATTAAACTCTTTTTATTGTCTAATGAGCGCCCCATTGTCTGGGTATTAGGGGCCTATATGTCGTTTAATCATTTGTTGTCTTGGTGGGAGATAATAAACTCTTTTTACTGTCTAATGACCGCCCCATTGTCTGGGTGTCAGGGGCCTATATGTCGTTTATCATTTGTTGTTTGGGTGGAAGATATTAAACTCTTTTTACTGTCTAATAACCACCCCATTGTCTGGGTGTCAGGGGCCTATACGTCGTTTAATCATTTGTTGTCTGGGTGGGAAATATTAAACTCTTTTTACTGTCTAATGACCGCCCCATTGTCTGGGTGTCAGGGGCCTAAATTTCACGTACTTGCTTGCTGTCTTGGTGGCAGATATTTAACACTTTTTACTGTCTAATGACAGCCTCATTGTCTGGGTGGCAGGGGCCTATATGTCGTTTAATCATTTGTTGTCTTGGTGGGACTGTAAACTGTTTTTACTGTCTAAAGACCGCCCCATTGTCTGGGTGTCAGTGGCCTATATTTCGTTTAATTGCTTGCTGTCTGGGTGAGAGAACCCGAATATCCAGGTGTTCGCGCAACTCTACTCTCTCTTGGACGTACCGTTCCTGTGATATTCCCAAAAAATGACCTGCATTAGCCAATACAAGCCTGCAAGTCTTTCTCTTCATCTCCCAACTGCAATACACACAATCACATATCCCTTATCAGCCAATAGAAGCTCGCAGGCCCTTAGTCTCCACATACACAGTTTTACCCCAGGTTTCCTAACAACTAAGCCATTTTTCTTCACTGCTGTAGGTCAGCTTTAGGCTAAGGCTACACAATGACATGTGTCCCGTGACAATAAGTCGAATAACACATAGAGAACAACCACACTGCTACATGTGTTGCGCGACATTGATGTCGCACCAATGTCAGGCTACAATTTTTATAATGATAGTCTATGGTGTTGCACTGCGACATGTGACATGCTGTGACTGTGATGCGACAGTCACAGAAAAATCCATCTTAGAGCCACGGAGAAAGGAGCTGGTTGCTCTGAAACGTGTTTGGTACTACTGTAACCCTCAAGGACCCAGGCATAACCACTATTTGCCAATAGACCCAGCATTATAATTTCCAAACCCTTACAAGACCGAAGACTTTCCAGCTACAGGGCATTCTAACAGAGATCAGACACCGAGCAACCACGTGGGACGCCGAACAAGGGAGGACACGAACTGCAACAAAAGGAGTTGATTGCATTGATGAGCTGAAAATCGCTTAATTGCAAAGTGCTACATTTCAGACCAGCAAAGTGGTAACAATTTATCATTAACAATAGAAAGCGGTATGCAATGTGTATAAAACAATAACCCGAATTGATCAAACAGCTATCCATACTATCATCTATATTGAGAAAGGAACCCAACATCCACATAAATTGTGAACATTGATTATATTTGGATGAAGCTGGTTTGTATAAAAAATTTTAAAAAGTTGTCATTTACAGAGATATTTCTCACACACAGCATGGGTATATATAAAAATACACTCCAAAACACATTTCCCTACTTCTCCTGAGTATGGCGATACCACATGAGTGACACTTTTTTGCAGTCAAGATGCGCAAAGGGGCCCTAATTCCAATGAGTACCATTTAGGAGGGCATTTTTACGCATTTGGATTCCAGACTTCTTCTCACGCTTTAGGGACCCTAAAATGCCAGGGCAGTATAAATACCCCACAAGTGACCACATTTTCTAAAGAAGACACCCCAAGGTATTCCGTGAGGGGCATCACGAGTTCATGGAGGATTATTTTTTTGGCACAAGTTAGCGGAAATTGACTTTTTTTTTTCTTACAAAGTCTCATATTTCACTAACTTGTGACAAAAAATAAAATTTTACATGAACTCACCTCACAGAATACCTTGGGGTGTCTTCTTTCTAAAATGGGGTCACTTGTGGGGTATTTATACTGCCCTGGCATTTTAGGGGCCCCAAATGCGTGAGAAGTAGTTTGGAATCCAAATGCGTAAAATGCCCTGTGAAATCCTAAAGGTACTCATTGGAATTTGGGCCCCTTTGCACATCTTGGCTGCAAAAAAGTGTCACTCATGTGTTATCGCCGTACTCAGGAGAAGTAGGGCAATGTGTATTGGGGTGTATTTTTACATATACCCATGATGGGTGTGAGAAATATCTCTGTAATGACAAATGGTTTTATTTTTTTTGCCAGAAGTTAGCAGAAATGGAAACGTTATAATTTTGTTTTCCCGCAGAAAGTGTCATTTTCCACTAACTTGTGAAAAAAAAAGAAATCATACATGAACTCACCATGCCCCTCCGCGAATACTTTGGGGTGTCTTCTTTCTAAAATGGTGTCATTTGGGGGGTATTTATACTATGCTGGCATTCTAGCACCTGAAGAAACATGACAGGTGCTCAGAAAGTCAGAGCTGCTTCAAAATGCCGAAATTCACTTTTTTGCGCCATAGTTTTTAAACACTATAAATTTTACCCGAACCAATAAATATAAACTTATTGCATTTTTTTTTATCAAAGACATGTAGAACAATAAATTTAGAGAAAAATTTATATAGAAATGTAGTTTTTTTGGAAAAAAATTACAACAGAAAGCAAAAAATGTCATTTTTTTGCAAAAATTTCGGTAATTTTTTATTAATTTATTATTTATCAAAAAAACTAAAAATATCAGCAACAATGAAATACCACCAAATGAAAGCTCTATTAGTGCGAAGAAAAGGAGGTAAAATTCATTTGGGTGGTAAGTTGTATGACCGAGCAATAAACGGTGAAAGTAGTGTGGTGCAGAATTGTAAAAAGTGGTCTGGTCATTTAGGGTGTTTAAGCTAGGGGGGCTGAGGTGGTTAATAATCATGGAAAATTATATTCTCTAATAATCATAAACATTGATTTCTATTTATGATCAAGAATATCTATTCTCTTATATCAATCATGTACATTGATTTGTAACCTGCCTGGACTCTAACATCATCACTTTATTTTATCAAGGGTACAAAAGGAATTATAACATTTTAATACGTTTTATTGGGGGGGGAGATTGTTTATTTGAATATTTTGTTGATGCATATGTACCAATAGTGGTAACAATATATCCATACCCTAGGTACAAACCATTGTGTGGTTGTTGGATGGGAGTGTTTTCTGTCCCTCTCAGTTATACTACTTACACTGGGACGGGCGGGAGAGACACCACATCCAACCGCACACGTGGATTCTGATTTCTATGTGTTGAGGGGATAGGATACCCTTTGACATATTTCTCTCATTTCACTCAGCAATATGGTCAATACATACATTTACTAGTTTGTTCCCTGTCTCTGTCGATCACAGTGACCCACTATGAGATTGCTGTTATAGAAGTGGACGGGAAAAAAGCATTTTGATTGTTATTTGTAATTTGTCTCAATAAACAATACATTTTATACGGTTCCCGGTGATTGTGTGCCTGTTAGTTCTCTTGGTATATATTATAAAAATTGTTGAGACAAAATGTTGCGCGACACTTTTTATCATGTAGCCCTAGCATTAAAGGGGCAGGGCGCTGTGGAGATCACTATTATGGGGGATACTGTCGATATCTTTTAACGACACACACGAACATGAAATTAAATAGATGAAATATACCCGTGCAAAGCCGGTTATATATATATATATATACTATATGATGACAGGTTCCCATTAATGGATCAGGTGTGAATTACATCATATCCTTCATAACCATCTGAGATGAAGCAGAACCAAGTTAGTTTGATTCTGCTAGTTTTATTTTCATCTATATCCGGTAGTTTTATTTGCATCTATATCTATATTAAGCTTTAGTAAAACTGACTTTCTATTATGAGGAAGGAGGTTTTTGTACGGCTCTGTATCACTGTGTGAGTGGCCACTGAGCCCTCTGCTGACAGTAATAATGTCCTGCATCGTTTTCTGTCACTCCACTGATTGTTAATTTGTAATTAGATCCAGATCCTGATCCAGTGAACCGGTCTGGGACTCCTGTATGTCGGGTATTTGCACCATAGATAAGAAGCTTTGGCCGTTCTCCTGGTTTCTGTTGGTACCAGTGTAGGTAGCTGCTACTTACACTTTGACTGGCTGTACATGAGATGTCTAGTGTCTCTCCTGGGGACACAGAGGTATAATCTGGAGATTGGGTCAGTACAATCTCTCCACAGGATCCTGAGGAGAAAGAAGAGGAGACATGAATGGATTTCTATCCTAGCTGTAATATGTCCTCTGTGCTGCTGGACGTTACACTGTGTCAGTGACTCTCACCATGAATAGAGATCAGTAAGACACACAGCAGAAGCCCCTGAGAAGCCATCTTTATGTCTCTGGAGTGACAGGCACAGACTATAGAGATGTCACCTGTACAATGTGTCCTATATAACAGCTGGAGTCATTGGGGAACGGCCCCCGAGAGGAAATACACAAATATATGGAAATAATCTTCTGTAGATGTGTCCCTCTGTAGGATATGTAGATGTAATGCAGATATTACCTTAAATGAGGATATAGGAGAAGCCAGAATTCTCTCACGGCTCTCTTACATTGGACAATGATTTATAAGACCAAAAAGCTATTGAATACTAAAGATTTAGAAGCAGAAGCAGATCACGCAACTCCTGTAGAGCCTGGTGCTGAACTTCTAATGTGTTCCTGTCATAAATCCACTGCATTTTTCCACCAGATACCACTAAGAAGAGATGAGTGCAAGAGTGCAAAACTATTATTTACAGCGTTCATTGAAGTCAGTGGTAACTGTATACATTCCTATGCACTGAGCTCCACCTAGTGGTGGCTACAGACAGGCAGTTTTACAATAAAGTATACTGTGTGAAGGGAAACAGGAGATTTATCAGCATATTTATGTCAATTTTCCAGTATAAATATACAGAGAAATAACGTCTTTAGTATGTACACCAAACTTATGAAGCACATATATGTTATATATAAGTATATATTTATATTTATATATATATATATATATATATATATATATATATATATATATATAATTTGATTTGCCCCCCTATGCAGCTTCCGATGTATGCCCCCAGTAAGTTTCAGTTTGGCCGAGCGGGCCGCTGATCCTCTCGACCCTCCCTCATTTTCAGGATGGTCGAGCGGTAGCAAAGTGTCAGCTGTAACAGCTGTAATGGCCGACATCGGTGCTGGCAATGATGTCAGACGTTTAACCCCTTCATGCCACAGTCTGTAGGGACCGCTGTATGGATGGGGTTAACAGGAACGGAGCTCCCTCCTTCTTCCATCGGGATGCTGTGGCAGTGTCTCAGTGGTTGCCATGACAACCGGACACCTTCACAGGCATCTGGCTTGCCATGGTATATGTAAGCCTTATCAGGCTCCTGATTAGGCTAAGTGTAAATGAAAATACACTTCAGTACACTATACAGTGTATTGCAGTGTATTGTAAGCCATCAGACCCACTGGAAGTTTAAGAACCAAGTGGGTCTGGGTCAAAAAAAAGTAAAAAAAAAAAAGTAAAAAAAAGTTTTAAAAAAATTAAGAAACAAATCTAATTTCTTCTTATAGCCGCACATTTATTATTGATTAAGAATAAAAAAAAATTAATACACTACGCATGTTTGGTATTAAAAGATCACGTTACTTTCCCTTCACGGTGAACGCCATAAAAAAAGAAAAACTATGATGGAATTAAAATTCTCCCCCCCCCCTCACTTCCCAAAAAAAGGTATTAAAAGTGATCAAAATAGTCGTATGTCCCCCAAAATAGTACCAATCAAATTGTCACGTCATCGCACAAAAGATGACATCAAGAGACAATCGCCCAAAAAATTAAAAAAATATGGCTTTCAGAAAATGGAGACACAAACTTTTTTTTTCTAAAATACTTTTATGCTGTAAAAAAAAATAGACATATTATGTATCTCTGCATCCGTAACGACCTGCTGTATAAAAATATAACACACTATACCCCCAAAAGGTAAATGCCATAAAAAAATTAAATAAAAACTGTCAAAAAAAGCCATTTTTTGTCACCTTATATCACAAAAAGTGTAATACCAATCGATAAAAAAGTCAAATAAACAAAATAGTACAAATCAAACCGTCACCTCATCCCACAAAAAATAAAACCCTACCTAAGATAAATGGCCAAAAAGTAAAAAAAAGACACAAAAACATGTTTTTTTTTCTAAAATGATTTTATTACTTTATTTTTGTTATCTACAAATTGGACTAAGCAGGTGAATGAGTTCTTTGGCAGTAATAATCCGCTGCATCTTCTCTTCATATTTAATTTATGTTAAAAGATAATTCACATCAGGCTCTGGTCCCAGAACCATTGCTTGTCTCCCTGCCCTGTAGATAAGAGGCTGTAAATGTTACCTGTGTTTTGGTGGTAATCTTATAGTGCTACAGAGGTTGGAACTGGCTGGACCGGTGATGGTGAGCGTATCTCCTGGGGACACAGAGGTATAATATGGAGTCAAAGTCATCACTGTCTCTCCACAGGAAACATAGAACACAACAATAACATCTGAATAATAAAATACAGGTTCATATTCTGTATGTACAGATGTAGTAGGGTTAACACTCATGCTTTATGAGACGTGTTATCTAAACTAAATGCAACTAAACGCGTTAAGCAATTGCTTTTCAATGGCTTTTGTTTCAAGATAACGCGATGAGTTAAGAAATTTGAGTTAAGGGTCTGAGTGTTACCCCTGCCACATCTGTAGGTAATAAATGATAATGATGAAAGGGAAAGACCTTAAAGAACTATGCAAATAAGGGCAGAGGTTTTGTTTTGTACGTAGCCATAATGGTTTTATCATCATAGAGGAATAGTACATGGGCCCTCTACTCTACTTTCATGTACTTACCGAGGTGTGACGTGCAGGAAAAGTACAGAAGAACAGGAGCACATTTCGGCTTTAAGACTGCTGTGAATAAAACTTATAGTAGAACAGCAGAAGGCAAAATTCAGCAAACAATCTTGAGTCAATCCTGTCTTCAGCCGCAGGCCTGTGTGAGGGGAGCCTTCATCAGGGTTTCCAACAATCTGAGATGAACCCTGTCTTCGGCCGCAGGTCTATGTGAGGCGAGTCTCTCTTTCACATGTTGTCTTAGGGTACATCTCTGCACAATATCCCTTTCAATAACAACTAGGGATCTAGGAGCTGCTTATAAGGAACTGTATAACTAACTAACTTTAGGGGATGGAATGATCCCTGGTTCCTGTCGCACACCTGAATAAGATACTGAGAAATCTTCCCTTTAGAGGGAAAAGTTACACTCTCTATCTGTTGCTTGCACATGTCACTATGGCCGATGGCCCTCACATGGTCCACTCTGGATTCCCTGGTGAACCGAGGTTTGTACTGCGTAGGATGCCTGTCGGTTCCCGCTGCTGTCGATGTATAAATGTGGGAAAATCCTAGTCCTGCTCTCAGCCAACTCTGTGGCTGCTTTGTTGTTAGCAAGGCCAGAGCTGCTTGCGCAATCACCTTCAACTCATCTCAACTGACCAATCACTTTCAACTGACCAATCACCTTCAACTGACCAATCACCTTCAACTGATTCAAGTGCCTCACACAGGACTGAGTCCCGACTTTCTCCAGATTGTCACATACATTGGGGACAGCTCCTTCTGCTGTCCTGGAGGTAGTCCTGCAGAATTAAAGAGGGATAGCAGGCTAAATATCCCACTGAAAAAAGAGCTGTGGCATTTTCCATTAGATGTTGTGTGTCTGTAAGTATTCTTCCCCTGGAAGCTTAGTTTATAGGGGATGATATGTACATACAGAATACAGCAGAGATTGTTAGACAGAGCCGACTGCAGATATGTACTAAAGAGCCATATAGCTTCCATGTGCCACCATACAGGCTCTGTGCACCGGGTGGCATTTTCCAGAATTCCTTTGGAAAATAAAAGCTGGAATCTGATTGGTTATTCTGGGCAGCCAAGCCAGTTTTCCTTTACACCAGTTTCGATAAATCTCCCCTTAAGTGTCCTTAGGAGAAATCCATTTTTAAAAAATAACAGATACCATTCTGATTCACATGGATCTTATACCGATGATACGCATGCCTCCTAAGTGTCCCTTCTTTTAGCCCAAATCCCTCTAAATGCCCCTCTTTTTGACCTGGGAAATGTGGATTAATAAACTTCCTAAACATTCTGGTTCCCACCTGTATACAATACCAGAGCTTATATATTGTTTCATTATTTGGTGACATTTGGACTGTAAAACGTCTAACATAATATGATTTCAGTGCTAACATTTAAAGGGGTTTTCAAGTGCAATAAAGAGCTGTCCCAGGGGCTGCACATGCTGTAAAAAAATATTATTAGTTTCCTGCTTCTGCAGTTCTGATTGTGCCAGTTGTCCACTGCACCTTTCTTCTTGCTCCTGTCTCGACATGAAAGGAAATGCACACCTCTCAACCATCCCTGATGTGGTGAGTCAGTTCCAGATTTCATTGACTGTCCCGTGGTCCAGAGAGGTGCAGACATGATACCATATCCTCTTATAAAAGAAAACTCAACGACATAACTTAAATTGAATAATATCGAATTTTAATGAATACTTTTTTTTTTTGTTGGGATAAATAATTTGGCCGCGATGCTTACCAGGTTAAACTCATTAAAGGTATCCATTAGGATTTAAATATAACAATTAATAATTAAAACAGTCCACTCAAAGAGTGACTTTACCCCAACGCCAAGCCACAAAGTGACATGGCCCCACAGCATCGCAAACCAACAAAAACATCAAAAAGAATGATCAATAATATTTTGCAAATCAGAATTCAGAATGTCGAGGCCAATAACAGAAAGTTCATCCTTGAACTGATGATAAAGTCCGGGAGTGAACCCCTCCAATTCAAAGTGCCTATAAGCCTGCTCCCCGATGCTATGCATAAATTTCTCCAGCTGTTTGTTAATCCTTTTCCTTATCTTTTCAAGGAAAGCAAGCTCGTTAATGCCCCATGTCAATTTAGGAATTATATCCGCAAATGCTAATTTTGGGCAGTCAAGTAAATTGCGAACTAACAATAAATTTTCTTTCAGAGCTTGAATGAAGGCATGAGTCTTAACTCTTCCGATATCGTTATTGTCTAGCTGGAGAATAAAAAGGTCAGGAGCAGGCCAATTTAATAATAACAACTTGCATTCTGAAAAAATTCTTGCAGCTTTAAGGCCCGGAAAAGGTTTCCAATATATATTAAAGCAGGAAGGAAAACCCAAATTTAAAGTAGATTGTCTGACTGCAGATCTTCTGAGAGCGAGGTCTAAAATTTGACCTCCAATAATCCAAATTATCCTCTGTTTACCTGTAATTAGTGAACGAGCAAGTTAGGACGAACATAACGTCTAAAGCAATCTGAATCCCACCTCCCTATACGTTTAATAGAAGTTTGGTCCAGACCAATTAGGGAAGCAAAAGTTGCCGCACCGATGCGGAAGGAATGAGTAGAGAATTTGGCTTGAGATAGATGCAAACTGTTTAAAGATAATTTTAATAAATGGTTAAATTGGAAAACGGTGAGTGGGGATCCATCACTATGAACGAACAGGAAATCAGAATGGCAACACCTATTTTGAAGCCACAAACTCATGTTATTCACAGGACAAATAAACGAAATCAGAAATTTATTAAGAGATAAGGTCTTTCCTTTCCCTAATTGGTCGGTCTTAGACCTCCTAATAAATAAAGTGAGGTGAAAATCATGAACAGAAACATCTGATAGGTAAAGCGGAGGAAGAGAGCGCTTATTCTTGGCAGCGACCTCACTTATCCGCAAAGCTGCAAAAAAAGTTAAAGAAAATGCAGCAGAAAATAAATAAGTTTCGTAGCGTGAAGAGCATATTTCAGAAAGGGTATGTAAAATACGGCCCAATAACTCTACTGACAAAGGCCTCGTTTGATTCATAGGAGAAGTCCTACAAAATTCAGACCACTTTAGCCACGCAGCAGAGTAGGCTTTGTTAGTATTAATCACCAAAGAGTTGAATATTAATTCTTTGGCACCAATCAAAACAGCTCCCACAATCGTTGAGCACATGGAATTCCAACCTGGGAAGCATGCGGAACCATTCTGAAAAATTCTCGAAAACGCTGCCGGGATAAAAGGTCAGCAAGAACATTAGATTTACCAGGAATACATTTTGCCTTAAGCCAAATGTTATTACTAAGGCATAACAAAACCAATTGACGCATTAAATTATTGACAAATTCAGATTTAGAAGACATGCTGTTAATGGCAAAAACCACTCCCTGGTTATCGGAGTGGAGAAGAATTCGCTTGTTACGAAATTCTGATAACCAAATGTGTAGAGAGACAAATACAGGGAACAACTCAATAAATACTAGATTCTTGATTAATTGATTCTGAGTCCAACCTAGTGGCCAAAGTTCGGCAGACCATTGCCCATTAAATTAGGCACCATAACCAAAAGACCCAGCAGAATCTGTAAAAAAGGACAAGGCGTCCGAATCAACAAATTCTTTCTGCCAAATAGTATGACCATTGAAGTTGACTAGAAATGACTTCCAAATAGCTAAATCCTCTTTGATAGGTTTAGTAAGACGTATGTGTGCATTGGGGGAAGAAACACCAGCAGTAGCGGCGTACATACGCTTGGAGAATACTCTCCCCATGGGAATTACCCTTGAAATAAAGTTTAGCGAGCCAAGCAGTGATTGAAGCCTCTTCAACGTTACCTTTTCCTTAGAAAAAATAACCGACAGCAAGTCGACAGTTGCGAGAATTTTTTCCTCCGGAATACGAAATTCCATATCAACGGTGTTAATAACAATACCTAAAAATTTTAACTCAGTTGTCGGATAAACAGTTTTTTCCACGGCCAGGGGGATATTGAAATAGGAAGCAATATTGAAAAAAGTATTCAATAAATTAGAACAATCATCAGTATCCCCCTGGCCAATGAACAAGAAATCATCAAGGTAGTGTAAGATTAATCCATCTCTGATATGCGCCTTAAGAACCCAGTGGATAAAAGTGGAAAAGGCTTCAAAATACCGACAGGATAGGGTAAATCCCATGGGTAGAGCCATGTCAAAATAATAATTATCTTGTAATTTAATCCCTAAAGAATTATAGCCAATGGGGTTAATTGGTAAAAGGCGAAAGGCAGACTTAATATCTACTTTAGCAAGTAGTGCGCCCTGACCAGCCTGCTGCAAAAGAAGCAAAGCCTGGTCAAAGGACGCGTATTTAACAGATGCCTTCCACTTGTCAATTGAATCGTTAAGAGAATTCTTATGAGGATAAGAGAGGTCATGTATCAACCGATAAGAATTGGGTTCCCGTTTGGGGACTAAACCTAGGGGAGAAATACGAAAATTTGGAAAAGGAGGTTGAGAAAAAGGGCCGGCTATTCTACCAGCTTGGACTTCAGATTGAATCTTTTCTCTAACAATGTTAACGTTCTGCCTTGCAGACAACAAGTTCCGAACCTGGAAACATCCCCGGCCGAGATACTCTGGAACAAAGAAACCAGCAGAGAAACCCTCAGTTAGAAGGTTGGCCATCCTGGTGTCTGGGTATATTTTTAACCAGAGAAGAAGCCTTGGAATGTTCAGTGGAGTCACTGACTTTAAGTGGTTGATGATCCTTGTTGATGAAACCAAAATGGATTCCTTGTTTTTTAAAACACTTTGCGACTGGATGGGATCCAGCGCAAAAGGAGCATTCGTGACGGTATTTACAGCTGTTTTGCCACTTACAGACCCCGTCGTTAAAGGCGAAACAGAAACCCTTCCTTGGACCAAGATTGGTGGATTGACGAAAATTGGCAGACTTTTGGGGGAGCATCAAATTGAGCCAGAGGCCCACGTCTTTACAACCCCAATCCAAGGAAGGATAAATGGAAAGCTTCTGTCTAAAAGATTCGTCATAAAGATACCAACCGGAGCCCCAAAAGTTTTTATAAGCTTCCAATATGGCATCCACATGAAAAAATAATCCAGAACAAAGGGTTGGAAACTTTTCGCCCAGAACCGCAGCGTAGATACAAAACGACTGCAACCAGGTCAAAAAAGTTTTCTGAGGGAATTTCTTTTGTCATCTTCTACTTTTTGTCCCTATCTGAATCCATTTTGGTGACATCACGGTTGGACGGTAGCAATGAAAAGATATCTATATACTCTTTTTTCCATATTTTCTCCTTTGTGCTCTGTTGTAAGTGAAAGCCCAAAGGAGAAATCCGGCAAGTCAGGGCCTCTTTAAAAGAGGTTTCTTTTATTCCAGAACCATGGTCCATGGTTACCGGAATATTCAATCCCGGAATATCCCGAGAAAGGGAGTGTAAATCAGGATTAGGAGAAGGGGTACTCAAATTGATAGGGGATTCCGGTTTATCAACTATAATACATTCCGGATTACCAGACCAAACAGACCCTGGACAAGTAAAAGTGGACTTCTTGGAAAAGAATTCCATGAATTCTCTGAACAAAAGGTCCTTATTTAAGTGCATAGAACCTCTGTACAGAGAACTATGAGGATCCCTGAATTGAGAGTTGTCTGCTGTGGTGAAAGAGTCCTGGATAAAAGACTCACCTCCAGCAGGGGGATGTAGATGCAGGCCGGCCGTTGGTGGCAGCTGGGATGTTGCAGCAGGATCCTTGGAGCGGTGGTGGCGGTTGCCAGCTCGTGCTGATGGCGCAGCATCGCAGTTATGGGGAGCCGGTTTCCTAGCCCGTTCAGCAGTGGAGAAATGCGACGGAGAGTAAGTCTTCCGGTCTTTTCTGACCCTCTTCCTGGGCGTAGATACTTCCAAATCACTGCGCAGGCCTGCGCCAGTGATTACAGGGGGATCGATGATCTCTGGGCTCGCGCTGATGCCTGGAAAGCAGGCAGGATCAGCCGAGAAAGGAGCCGCCTCCGAAGCAACAGGATCACTGGAAAGACAAGAACGGAGCCATGCTTCTCCTCCCTTAGATTCAGCCTTCAAAATCAACTGCTTCAGTAAATCTTCCATGGCAGATGAGAAGCGCAGGCTTGTGCATTAATTTAATACTTACGTGAATGCGCTCTAACCGTTGGTCCTCTTCTTTTATAGCCACTGCAAGCCTCCAACTGAAGAAGACTCCAGCCAATCAAATCATCAGGATCAGCCACCTGCCAAACAACAAACTTAGTGGCCTGAACCAACAATCCAATGTCCAAGGTAAGTAATAAAACACGCAATCATCACCAATGATGGGCGTCATGGTATCATGGCTCCCCTCATTGTAATATACAATTTGGTTCGCTCCATTATACATGAGTTCCCTGCTGTAACATTCTCCGGCAGTTGCTCTCCCGGCAGCAGATGTAATGCAGTGACATCACTGCACCTGCGGAGCAAGAAAGTGCAAAGGCGGTGGATCATCCTCCACCTTCGCACTCTCCTGATGAGCTCAGAAGGTGCAATGACATCACTGCACCACACCTTTCGCTGGGGAGACAGGATGTGCTCAATTTATCCACACAGCAACATGTGTTGTGCAACAAGAATAAAATTGTAGAAAATTAGAGCGACACAAAAATATAGACGACTTGTCTGCAACTTGCTGTCGTGTGACTGTTTTAGAGCTGTGAAAACACAGCCAAGAAGCAGGCAAGTCACATGCCGCACACAAGTTACATTGAAGTCAATAGAAGTTGAGCTTGACTTGCAATCTGAAACTGCTCTGGATTTTTTGTGATTGTTGCTTTGGAGTCGCATCATGTCACGTGTCGCACTGCAACACCATTGACAATTATTATGTGCAATGTAGCACAACTTTTCCGTCTCGCGACCCATCTCACCATATAACTCTTCCCTTAGAGTTGGAGGCAAGGCTTAGTGTAAAAAAATTTGCTGAGGTCACGAGTTGCACTACACAGGCCAGTGCTTTTGTCCCTCTTTGGGGTTTTGAAAAGTTGGGAGGTAAGGATATGTAAGCATGTGTGTATTGTAATATATAATATTGTATGTAATTTAAAGGAGCAGATATGAAATCATATAAAGGATACAGATACTGTTTCTAAAGCATGCATTCATGTCACAAGTCACAATCCCAATGTGCTCTTCAGGGTAGGTCCACACAGGCTGAAATTTGTGATGTAAAAATCACCCAAAAATCTGCAACATATCCTACACACTGCACAGAATGAAAACCGAGGTGGAAATCAGCAGCATACGATGACTTGCGGATATAAAATGCACTTAGGTCAATTTACACTATAGATTTTTATTTTCACAGATTTGAAAAACACAAATTCAGAGTCAGGTAGTCTGTAGGAGTTAGCTAGCAGGCGTTCAGAAACTGTGGCCGTGACCGTGCTGCATTTTTTATGTAGTGTACCATGACTGCCAGTGAATAATAATAATAGGTTTGGGTTAGTGAATTATTATAGTAATAATAGATTTTCAATTTAAATAAATGAGCTTTAACCCCTTAAGGACCGGGGGTTTTGGGATTTTTGCGTTTTTGTTTTGCGCTCCCTGCCTTCCAAAAGCCATAACATTTTTATATTTCTGCTCACATAGCCATATGACAGCTTGTTTTTTGCGGGACAAGTTGTACTTTTAGCGCTACCATTTATTTTTGCATGTGATGTAGTGGGAAACGGGAAAAAAATTCCAAATGGGTTGAAATTGCAAAAAAAAAGCAATTTCACCACAGTTTACTGGGTTTTTAAATTACAACGTTCGATTTGCGATAAAACTGACTGGTTAATTTTATTCTTCAGGTCAGTGCGAATCCGGCAATACCTAATATGTATAGTTTTCTTGCGTTTTGATAGTGAAAAAAAAATTAAAAGTGGGAATTTTTTATTTCATTTTTGTCGCCATGTTTTGACCCCCTATAACTTTTTTGTAATTATGCGTGCGGAGCAGTGTAGGGGCTCATTTTTGCTGGGGCAATCTGAACTTTTAATTGATACCATTATGGGGTGCGTATGATGTTTTGATCACTTTTTATTCATTTTTTTAGGAAATGAAGCGTCAAAAATGGCGAATTAGCCATTTGGACGCTTTCTTTCCGTTTTTATGTTTACTGTATGGTGAATATTTTTAATATTATTATAGTATGGGCGTTTTCGCACATTGCGACACCCATTATGTATAATTTTTTTATTTTTATTTATTTTATTTTCATTTTGGGAAAGGGGGTGATTTGAATTTTTATATTTTTTTATTTTTTATTTTTATTTTTTTTTTTTTTACCACTTTCTTATAGTTCCCATAGGGAACTATAAGATGCAATCATCAGATTGCTATTCTCATATATTCCAATGCAATAGCATTGGAATATATGAAAAATAACATATTTCCTATGGAGCCTATTACAGTCATAGGCTCCATAGGAATACTAAGTAGTAACCTAGGTTTCATTCACAGAAACCTAGGCTACTAAATACATGCTCCGGCTCCCCCTTGTGGCCATCAGGGGGCCGGGCACGCTGAAGTGAAACTTTCGGTTTTTGCAGCGATCAGATGTCGTGGTCAGGATTGACCACGGCATCTGAGGTTAAATGATCGCGATCGGCATCGCTGCCGGTCGCGGACATGAGCTGCGGGTGTCAGCTTGATGAATCAAGCGTTTACCCGCAGCTCATGCGCCCGCTCTGTGCGGGAGCGGGCGCCATCTTTTAAGTCCGGACGAAGGGCGTACATGTACGCCCTTCGTCCTTAAGGGGGTAAACCAACTCAGCCCCCCTAGCTTAAACACCCTTAATGACCAGGCCACTTTTTACAATTCCGCACTACACTATTTTCACTGTTTATTGCTCCGTCATACAACACACCACCCAAATGAATTTTACCTCCTTTTCTTCTCACTAATAGAGCTTTCATTTGGTGGTATTTCATTGTAGCTGCCATTTTAACTTTTTTTGCTATCAATGAAAATTTAACGACATTTTTGCAAAAAAATGACATTTTTCACTTCCTGTTGTAAAATTTTTCAAAAAAAACTACATTTCTATATAACTTTTTCTTTAAATTTATTTTTCTACATGTCTTTGATAAAAAAAAATCCAATAAGTGTATATTTATTGGTTTGGGTAAAAGTTATAGCGTTTACAAACTATGGTGCAAAAAAGTGAATTTCCGCAATTTGAAGCAGCTCTGACTTTCTGAGCACCTGTCATGTTTCTTCAGGTGCTAGAATGCCAGGATAGTATAAATTAGGGATGTCCCGATACCAATACCAGTATCGGTATCGGGACCGATACCGGCATTTTCACGAGTACTTGTACTCGTGAAAAAGCCTCCGATACCACTGCCGATACCGGAAGTTCCGGTCCGGCAGCTCCTATACACTGTTGAAGTAAACCTAATCTCTATTAATGTGGCCGGAATTACTAACTAGTGATGAGCAGTCTCCCTCAGGTCAGGCGCTCAGTCCTTCCATGCTCCTCCTGCCCCGCCTGCCTTCTTCATTCATAAAAGTGGGCGGAGCGGGCAGGCGGGACATGAGGCGCATGGAGGAACTGAGAGCTCAAGCTGCCCGATTCCTCCAAGCACCTCACGTCCCTCCTGCGCGCTCCGCCCATTTTATGAATGTAGAAGGTGCGCGTGAGGCAGGAGGAGAGCATGAGCGCCTAACCTGAGGGAGCTGCGCGTAGTAGTTAGTAATTCGGCCACATTAATAGAGATAAGATTACCTCAATAGTGTATAGGAACTCTTGAGGCTGGTGTATGAAAGAGTCAAGCTACACCGGCCCCTATGAGTGTAAACTGCCCCCCACACACACTATGATGGCACTTATGGGGGTCTGTGGATGACACTAATGGTATAAATATGCTATATATGTGTCATCCACATAGCCCCCTGACAGTGTCATCCACATAGCCCCCTGACAGTGTCATCCAGAGATCCCCCATAGTGTCATCCAGAGATCCCCCATAGTGTCATCCAGAGATACCCCATAGTGTCATCCAGAGATCCCCCATAGTGTCATCCAGAGAGCCCCCCCATTAGTGTCATCCAGAGATCCCCCCCATTAGTGTCATTCACAGATCCCCCATAACATCGTCATCCACAGATCCCCCATAACAGCGTCATCCACAGATCCCCCATTACAGTGTCATCCACAGATCCCCCCCATAACAGTGCGCCCTCCTCAGATCCCCCCATAACTGTGTCACCCACAGACCCCCATAACAGTGTATCATCCACAGATCCCCCCATAACAGCGTCATCCCCAGATCCCCCATAACATTGTCAACCCGAGATCCCCCCCATAACAGTGACATCCACAGATAACCCCATAACAGATCCCCCTGGTGGCACATTGGTTGGAAAACACTATTATATTCCCATTTATTAATTTATTAACACTTATGGTCGGGGCTAGCTCGAAGAGGGAGAATAGACCTGAGTATAACTTACCAAATGGCTGAGGTATGCCGGGAGCCATGAACGTGGTGACGCCAGAAAAAGGGGGCACACCTGTTTAGCAAATAGTAATAAAAAGGGGCGGGAGGGTGGGGTGCAGCTCAGCGGAGCCTAGGTACGATGATCCTGTGGGGTTAAATAGGAGAGGCCCCTCCCACAAATACAGGCTGGGAAACCAGCCTTAACTACTTATGGTCGGGGCTAGCTCGAAGAGGGAGAATAGACCTGAGTATAACTTACCAAATGGCTGTGGTATGCCGGGAGCCATGAACGTGGTGACGCCAGAAAAAGGGGGCAAAAGACCATATGTAGGTGAGAAACCTTTATTATTTACAAAACCAGTTTACAAAAAGCTCGCGAAACTTCTGTCTGCGGGTTGGGAATATACCTGGTGAAACAAGCGGACCTCCAGCGACCCATGAAGCGGATTACATGAACAGGGACCTGATGCCGGGATGCAGCGGAGGCTGCCCCTATTCTGAACGAATGACCAGAGATGGAGCGTGGGTCCAACCCTAAGCTTTGTACGAGGATGCGTATGTGAGCTATGAACTTGGAGGTAGTCAACGGTCTGTCGTTAAATGGCAGCAGCGGGCCATCTGGAGGCTGCGAGTGCAGATTGAGAATCAACTGGTTCAGGACCGCAACGGGGCACCATTGATTCCCGGTGGCATAGAAGTTGACCCTTGTAGGCGGACCGTGCTGACTGGTTTTGGTTATCGGTAACAGTAATGTGAAATGATCCCCGCCCCAAACCAGATGTTGTTTCTGGGGAAAATGCTGTTGCCCCCACCCACCGAGAATTCTCCAGGCCTAAGGAAGCCATAGAACCCGAGATACATGGCTGATTTCAGAACCAAACTAGGTAAAGGGCCAAAAGGGCAGTTGTCTAACGCTGCCGATAATGACCGAAATAATTCCCCGAAACCGGCTGACGCTGAATGCGAGAGCGACCCACCTTTCTGAATACCCCGTAACGTAGCTTTGACTGCCTGATTCGATAATATTGACCTGCCGTCCGGGTTGGACAACGTGCGGTGGTGTTGTAGCCCAGCCAAATAAATTTTAATGGAAGAAAAGGACAAAGCCAGTTCTGTGTGACAGTAGGCAATGAAAGCTAAGACATAAGTGATGTCATCGAGATCCCCTTGTGGGAACTTCCCCCTGAATTTGCTGAAGGCTCTAATACCAGTGTGGTAGTTCCTGGCGGTATTCTGTGAAAGCGCCCTCTCTGCCAGGGCCCCGGCCCGGGCCACCAAGGTAGTTAATCCAGGGTGAACTGGTTGAAGGGGGGAATCTGGAACCCTGTCCGGTCCGCTTCTGGAACCTCCTGGAAAAAAAACGTAAAATTAAAACGAGAGAGGGCATCCGCTGCCCTATTAGACTCCCCCGGGATATGACAACATCGGATATGAAAATTAAATTTCAAAGATAGCCACACTAATTTCCGTAACAGGGCCATGATCTTAGGTGATCTGGCTCTGCCATTGTTGATGATATCCACCAGTGCATGACTATCGGAGATGAACAGCACTGATGAATTTGCCCAATCATGTCCCCAGGCCAGGGCAGCCGCCACGATGGGGTATAATTCGAGTAATGGGGAAGAGCTGAGCGCCGCACTATCGGAAGAGACCTCTGGGGGCCACCTGGCAGCCAGCCAGTGTGACCTGAATAAGGCTGCAAACCCGGTGGAACCAGCGGCGTCGGAGTAGACCATGGGGACGACGAGTTCCACTGCGGGACGAAGAGAGAGCAGCCATTCCAGGAATCAAGGAAGGAATTCCACATGGCTAGGTCCGCCACTGCGTGGCTATCCAGGCGTACCACAGAGTCCTGCTCCGGTGCGGATGGTAACAGCTGCAGCAACCTAGACAGAAAGGTACGACCTTGGGGCATGATCCGGGTGGCGTGATTCAACAAACCCAGTAGAGATTGAAGCTCAGACTTAGATAGAAAGCGCGTCACGGTGGCCTTGGAAATGGCTAGACGGATTTTTGGAGTTTTTCCGGAGGCAGACTTGCTTCCATCTTGACCGAGTCTAAGGTAATCCCCAGAAAAGTGATCTTGGTAGCCGGTCCTTCTGTTTTGTGCGTGGCAACTGGAATTTGTAGGTGGTTGAATATTTCCAGGAGGGCTAACGGAATTGTGGGAGTTTGATGAGGCCGTTCAATCAGCAGGAAATCATCGAGGTAGTGCAGTACCATGTCGAGGCCGCCGTGGTGCACCAGAACCCAGTGGAGGGCCTTAGCCAGCTGGTCGAACAGCCACGGGCTGCTCTTGGAGCCGAAAGTTAAGCGGTTGGCAAAGTAAAGCTTGCCTGACCATCTGATGCCATAGAACCCCACAGGCTCGGGCGCACCGGCAGGAGCTTGAATGCGTCGGAGATGTCGACTTTGCTAGCCAACACCCGACACCTGATTGGATGATGAGTTGAATGGCCTCATCAACCGAGGAATATTGCATAGCATATTCCTCGGACGGTATAAGCGAATTTAAACTGGGAACTGGCGACATATGAGGCGCGGAAAGGTCATATATTAGACGTTTTTATTTGACGACTGTTTTGAGACAAGGCCAATGGGGTTTACCCTCCAAGGCTGGAAGGGGCTTTCTTTGAAAGGACCAATTATGAAACCCTTATCCAACTCTGAATTTAGCAATTCATCCACCGCTTCCGGATCGCTGTAAGCTGACAGGAGATTAGGGCCCTCCCACGAGCCCTGGGGCAGCGTGATGAGACCCGTATGAAAGCCCTCTTTAAGACCTGTCAGCAGGAAAGCTACGAAGGTTTGGTCTGGGTGGTTTGCCAACAGAGCTTGGAGCAAGTCGACATTAATGTCGGCTAGTCAGCTCTTCCCTTTCCTAGGACAAGAAGCGCGTGGGTGAGCCCGGAAGCAGGAGGAGCAGGCGTGTAAGGCTCGGCACGCGTTGAAAGCACAGCCGCCGGCGTTGAAATTATTACAAATTTGACTGCTCCCCAAGTAAGAGATGGGCCTGCCGAGCTTATCAACCGTAGCCGAACCCTTAGACGCCCCTGAAGTGCTGGGGGAGGAGCCGGCCTGGGAGGGAAGAGCTAAATTGGGACACCATTCGGACGTGTGCAGAACAGACTGACATGTCGAACAGGAAGGGGCCCGAAGCCCCGCAAAATGGCGGCAAAATAGTTCGACATCGAGCTCTGCCCAGTTGGTGACATGCTGAAATTGTGACAAAGCAGCCGCTGCTTTGGCGGAAAAAGACCGATGATAGTCATAAAAAGCGGTACCTCCGTATTTATGACACAAATCGGTGACCCTGTATAAATAAGTATCCAGCTCTTCCCTCCGGGCCGGGTTTACGGTACAGACGACATCCCGGTATAGGCTGAAGGCCAAGATGAATTCTGCCAACGACAATTTCCGGTTAAGGCGCGTCTTTGGCCCGCAAGACCACTGACACTTCACCGCAACTAATGATGCGATTTTCGGAGACGTCCTGGGACGCAATCAGAATAGACGCTAAATTGATATCCCTCCCGGGCGAGAATATCTTTTTGATATGCTCGGGGACGAAATCTTGCGGGGCGACCTGTGGTGTGATAGCCGGCCTACCTGAGGCTTCAGGTGCCGGAAGTGGAGATAATGCAGGAGCCGAGCGGGGCTACTGGTGGGGAGGACCTAGTTTCTAGAACCGTAACCCTGGCCTGTATGTCGCCCATGGTATTCGCCAAATCACTAATGGAGGCCTGTATTTGCGACAGGGTTTGCTGAACCGAGTCCCTATATGGCTGTTCCTCAGGCGAACTAGGGGTGGACATCAATAGGCGATACAGCTCCGCCTTCCGTGCGGACGCGGGATGGGAATTCCCGGCGATTCAGTTCGGCTATTAATCTGGCAACGGTCCGGTTCCTAAGAGATGAGCAGCTGGCACGACCAGACACCGAGGTTCCGGGCAGGGATAAATTATCCTCAACTTCTGAAGCGTGAGACATCTTGGGCCTGAACTTTAGCAAAAACACTCCCACTGGGACAACGAGAACTTGCAAGACCAAGACCTGAAAAAAACTTAGGTTCGGACAAAGCTTGGAGGACCTCTTCAGCGGCCAAGGTTATGCGTAACTTACCTACCAGGGACTGCTACCTGCGAGGGGCAGACAGAATAATACTAAAGTAGGTGAGCAGAAGGAGCGATGGACGAGAAGTGACCTGACCCAGTGAAGAACAGAACCGAGGGTGAACAGTGAATCAGCTGGTTTTCACAACCCGGACCCCCCTGCCAGTGCAGGATGGTCGGCTAGAGGGCTAGCAGAAAAGCCACTAGCCTGGCAAGCTGTCTCGGCAGCCCCAAAATAGACTAGATAACTCGTGCACAGGTATGGAAGACACGGTTGGCGGAATAAAAAGATGCAAGCAGAATCCGGTCGGACCAGTAGACCCGAGTAACCCCGTCGGGGGTAATTGGGCAGTTGGAACAAGGAATGACCCAGAAGCAGAGCACCAGCAACCGGAAACTGCTACCGAGCCAAACCAGATCCGACTGATGACACGGAGACTGGAAGGACCCAAACACAGGACCCGGGCGAACCGGGAAACTCAGGTGAAGGCTGACGAACCCGGAACCAGTGAACTGAACCAGTGACCAGGGTGGCCGAGATTCGGGTGGTGCCAAGACCTGAACCAGGAGGTGTAGAAACTGCGATGCCGGAGAGCGAACCTAGGTGACACGTGAGACGCAGAACCTGGGCGAACCAGGAGACACAGAACCTGGGCGGACCAGGAGACACAGAACCTGAGCGGACCAGGAGACACAGAACCTGGGCGGACCAGGAGACACAGAACCTGAGCGGACCAGGAGACACCGAACCTGAGCGGACCAGGAGACACAGAACCCTGCCGATCCAGGAGACACAGAACCTGGGCGATCCAGGAGACACAGAACCTGGGCGATCCAGGAGACACAGAACCTGGGCGATCCAGGAGACACAGAACCTGGGCGATCCAGGAGACACAGAACCTGGGCGATCCAGGAGACACAGAACCTGGGCGATCCAGGAGACACAGAACCTGGGCGATCCAGGAGACACAGAACTCAGGAGGCTCAGGACCTGGGACCCAGGAGGTGCAGGAGCACCCGCAACCTGACTAGCGTGACTCGTAAAAAGCATGCTTGGGCGTACCAGCGTGCCTGGATGGTCCAGGTGAGGCCCTCGAGATGTGGTCCAGAGTTCAGAGGATGAACCTGAAAGCAATGACACACGGCTAAATAAGCTATATATTAACCCCTTAAGTTGTATAGATTATTTTTTTTTTTTAATAATTTTTTTTTTTTTTTTGCGACCCGCCTGACTTGACCCGGACGGGAACAAGAAAGATCGAGGAAGGCCGTAGGCGTGGGGCAGCAGGCACAGCCCCGATTGGGAACCGTAAACCAGCGCTGCTGGATCCCTTAATTCCCAGAAAGGTTATGAGAGATACAGAACCCGGCAAAATTCTGTTAGGCAGACAAAATAGAGGAAATACTAAACTAAGCCAAACTGATTCAACCAGGTTTCAGGCATTACCAATCTACCCCAGACCAGACACATCATGAAGCATGCCCCAAAACTATGTACACTCTGCCCTGACCGCTAGCAACAGGTGGACTGCCCTGTTTAGACATAGCACTGGCCCCCCCACATAGCAGTGTAACAGAGGGAGACCGCAGACTGGCGCACCGGACCGCCGATGAGCGCCTAAAGTGCGGCCAGACGTGCCGCCCAGGTATCGGCAGTGCGGCGCAGGGCGCTGGAAGCCAAAGAGCAGCCACTTACCCTGTGGGCCGAGCTGGGAGAGATGAGGAGCAGGAGCCGGGCAAACCAGGGGACGGCGTCCCGGTGCCCGCTAGCCCCGCCCCCGCCTACCTTCTCTGCAATGTGAAGACGCGTCCTGGGAGACAGTGCAAGACGCACGCGCGGCTGGGACCGGAAACGACCGTGCAGCTCAGCGGAGCCTAGGTACGATGATCCTGTGGGGTTAAATAGGAGAGGCCCCTCCCACAAATACAGGCTGGGAAACCAGCCTTAACTACTTGTACAAAGGAAAAGAAAAGCCATTGTCCATAGCAACCAAATTCCAGCTTTAATTTTTTTCATTGCTATCGGCAACTGCGCCGCTGTTTATACGAGGTATCGGAAATTGGTATCGTCGAGTACTTAAATAAAAGTATCGGTACTCGTACTCGGTCTTAAAAAATGGTATCGGGACATCCCTAGTATAAATACCCCCCAAATGACACAATTTTAGAAAGAAGACACCCCAAAGCATTCGCGGAGGGGCATGGTGAGTTCATGTATCATTTCATTTTTTTTCACAAGTTAGCGGAAAATGACACTTTCTGGCAAAAAAAAAAAAAATGTCAGACGGACTCACTATGCCCCTCAGTGAATACCTTGGGGTGTCTACTTTCCGAAATGGGGTCATTTGTGGGGTGTGTTTACTGTTCTGGCATTTTGGGCGGGGCTAAATTGTGAGCAGCCATATAAAACCTAAAGGTATTCGTTGAGTTTGAGCCTTTGCGCACCCAGGCTGCAAAAAAGTGTTACTCATGTTGTATCGCCGTAGTCAGGAGAAGTAGGGCAATGTGTTTTGGGGTGTATTTTGACATATACCCATGTTGGGTGACAGAAATATCTCTGTAAATTGTCAACTTTGCATAAATTTTTTTTTAAAAGTTGTCGCTTACAGAGATATTTCTCACACAAAGTATGGGTATATATAAAAATACACCCCAAAACCTTCACTTCTCCTGTCTGGCGATACCACATGATTGACACTTTTTTCCAGTCTGGGTGCGCAAAGGGGCCCTAATTCCAATGAGTACCTTTAGGATTTCACAGGGTATTTTTACGCATTTGGATTCCAGACTTCTTCTCACGCTTTAGGGGCCCCTAAAATGCCAGGACAGTATAAATACCCCACATGTGACCCCATTTTAGAAAGAAGACACCCCAAGGTTTTCCGTGAGGGGTATGGTGAGTTCATGTAAAATTTAATTTTTTGTCACAAGTTAGTGGAATATGAGACTTTGTAAAAAACAAAAACAAAAAAAAATATTTCCGCTAAATTCTGTGAACTCGACATGCCCCTCACGGAATACCTTCGGGTGTCTTCTTTCCAAAATGGGGTCACTTGTGGGGTATTTATACTGCCCTGGCATTTTAGGGGTCCTAAAGCGTGAGAATCCAAATGTGTAAAAATGCCCTGTGAAATCCTAAAGGTACTCATTGGTTTTAGGGCCCCTTTGCGCATCTTGGCTGCAAAAAAGTGTCACTCATGTGGTATCGCCGTACTCAGGAGAAGTAGGGCAATGAGTTTTGAGGTGTATTTTTACATATACCCATGGTGAGTGAGAGAAATATCTCTGAAAATTGACAACTTTGTATAAAAAAATTTAAAAAGTTGTCGTTTACAGAGATATTTCTCACACAAAGTATGGCTATATATAAAAATACACCCCAAAACACATTGCCCTACTTCTCCTGAGTACGGTGAGTTGCAGCAAAGATGCGCAAAGGGGCCCAAATTCCTATGAGTACCTTTCTGATTTCACAGGGCATTTTTACGCATATGGATTCTCACGCTTTAGGACCCCTAAAATGCCAGGGCAGTATAAATACCCCACAAGTGACCCCATTTTGGAAAGAAGACACCCCAAGGTATTCTGTGAGGGGCATGGCGAGTTCACAGAAAAAAAATTTTTTAGGCACAAGGTAGCGGAAATTGATATATATATAACTTGTGACAAAAAATAAAATTTTACATGAACTCACCATACACCTCACGGAATACCTTGGGGTGTCTTATTTCTAAAATGGGGTACATGTGGTGTTTGTACTGCCCTGGCATTTAGTCTCGCAATCATTACACGTATGGCCAGCATTAGGGTTTCTGCTATTCTCCTTATATTGAGCATACGGGTAATGAATTTCTCCGTTCAGCCTCTGGGCTGAAAAAAAAAAATGAACGGCACAGATTTCTTCATTCGCATCGATCAATGTGGATGAAAATATCTCTGCCAAAATCAGTGACTGCGGTGCGGTGGGCTGGGCGCTAACTACCTAACAAGTAGCTAACTAACTGGCGGTGATAAGGGACCCTTATGCCCCATTCACACGTCCGCCGTTTCTGTTTCGCGGAGCGGGATTACTGGACTCCATTCATTTCTATGGGGACAGACTTTGTCCCACTCGGATCCGGAATTATGGATCCGCGCTTCCGGGTCTGCACTTCCGTTCCGCAAAAATATAGAACATGTCCGATTCTTGTCCGCAAGATGACGCGCCGATGCGTCAACCCAGAACTACAGGACCGCCCGCCGGACGCATCCAAGCGTTAGGCGGTCCTTTAGTGGTTAAAGGTGTTCTATTGGACTTTTTACTGATAGTCCAGCTTTTGGAAAGGTCAGTGATAGCAGACTCAGACATCAATAGCAGACTAACTCACGGCAACACCACTGACCAGTAGCTCCATGACCAGAGAAAGGAGATGAAACAACAGACAGATGTCTATCCACTGTGCAGTGGATATGCAGTGAGCCCCTGAGGAGCCGGAGCAGAGGGTATAAGTGGTAGTGCCTTTGATGATGATGTGTCACGGTGTACTTCCTTAGGCTAGTGAAGGAGAGGTACCTGGTGTTCCCAAGGGCACTCCCGGTAGCTGTTGGCCCACTACCGGATGTTAGTTCAAGGGTGCCCATAGAGTTAAAGTGATTGTAGTGGCCAGGCAGGGCCCATAATGGTTAAAGCAATGGCCCTTTAATTACTCCTTTTCGTGTTAAAATCTCTGTTATAGGGATCTCTAGCTAACACCTGTCCTCTGGCAACAGTGGCTATAGTGTCCACTATTCTGGGGTGCATAGGGTGTCTTAACTTCTTATCCCTCTGGATAGGTTTAAGCAGGGTTACATTGCTGTCTCTCTCACTATAGCCATGCAAATCCTCCTCCTTTAGTCATTGCTTGTGTAGTACCCCAGAGCGGGCACTGCCATTTTTAACCAGCTACTGTTTCTAAGGCTAACAATAATCTCATCTGTGCATTTATTCCAGGTCCTCCTACACTGTGCATTCATAATATTGCTATGTAATTGTTATTTCTTGTATTTCATGTACTGTTCCTGGTTCACCAGCAGGTGGCAGTGTATCTGGCAGAGAGATATCTTTAGATAGAATGGAACTTACCTTTCCATTCTCCCCCTTTTGGGCACAAGTAGGCTAGTCCTGCTTCCTACCAAGGGAGGAGTTGCAGGAACCTATATTTGTTCTAGTCTAGTTGAGTCTAGAGTTGGAAGCAGACGAGTCAAGATTGCGCAGTGAGGGGAGTGGTTGTGAAGCAGTCAGTTCTAGTTACGCCACTGGAGAGAAATGCACATCTACAGCTAGTCAGACTCACTCACTGGAATCTTCTGGAACCAGGGGGTGGAGCCAGCCCACATCCTGAGCTCCAGAAAGAGCTGGGTGAGATTATTAAATGTACTTGTACTTGTATTACTTAAACTTTTAATTGATTTATTTAAACCTCTGCTCTTTCTATAGTCATGTAGGAGCCCACTGGACACCTAACCATAGAAAGAGGTGTAAATGGTGAAAGTTCAGGTCCTCCTACTCTATAATCTGCTGCCTGTAGATTGCACTGTGTTTTCATGATGAAAGGTTCACTTTAACGGATCAGGTGTGAATTACATCATATCCTTCTGAGATGAAGCAGAAACAAGTCTCTAACAAACCAGTAAATGCACCAGTAGTTTTATTTGCATCTATATCTATATTAAGCTTTAGTAAAACTGACTTTCTATTATGAGGAAGGAGGTTTTTGTACGTCTCTGTATCACTGTGTGATAGGAAAGCTCTGATACTGCTGACAGTAATAATGTCCTGCATCGTCTTCTGTCACTCCACTGATTGTTAATTTGTATTTAGATCCAGATCCAGATCCAGAGAACCGGTCTGGGACTCCTGTATGTCGGTTGCTTGTACCATAGATAAGAAGCTTTGGCCGTTCTCCTGCTTTCTGTTGGTACCAGTATAACCTGCTGCTGCTTACACCTTCACTGGCTGTACATGAGATGTCTAGTGTATCTCCTGGGGACACAGAGGTATAATCTGGAGATTGGGTCAGTACAATCTCTCCACAGGATCCTGAGGAGAAAGAAGAGGAGACATGAATGGATTTCTATCCTAGCTGTAATATGTCCTCTGTGCTGCTGGACGTTACACTGTGTCAGTGACTCTCACCATGAATAGAGATCAGTAAGACACACAGCAGAAGCCCCTGAGAAGCCATCTTTATGTCTCTGGAGAGACAGGCGCAGACTATAGAGATGTCACCTGTACAATGTGTCCTATATAACAGCTGGAGTCACTGAGGAACGGCCCCGAGGAGGAAATACACAAATATATGGAAATGATCTTCTACAGATGTGTCCTTCTTAACATTTCACATAACTCGTCAGTATCCGAGCAGAGATGAGCGAACACCTGAGCCTGGCCCGGAAGCCCGCCGCACTTCCCGGAATGAATCTGGTTTGGATCCACCTCGACCTCGAACTTTATCCCCGAACCCGAACCTCCCATTGTAGTCAATGGGGACCCGAACTTTTAGGCACCAAAAAGGCTGTAAATAGTCCAGGAACGTGTTAGAGGGCTGCCAAAGGCAGCAAAATGCAGGCAAACTCCCCGGCAAAACAAATGTGGATAGGGAAAACGAATTAAAATAAAATAAAATAACAAATGTAACCAATATCATTTGGAGAGTGGTCCCACTGCAAGGAATCATGCGTCATATCACCCAACACTGGAGAAGGCCACTTTCAGTTATTCAGCTCATGTGTGCCAGGCTCCCCAGAGGTAGGGACAAGCTGTCCTCTGTAGGAGGCGTATCGTCATCGTCCTCCGTATCCCCCCAGCCACGCACCAGTAATGGGCCTGAGCTGTGTCGGGTGCCACCCCGCTGTGAACCCGCTTCATCCTCATTCTCCTCCACCTCCTTCTCATCCTCCTCATCCTCCAGTAGTGGGCCCTGGCTGGCCACATTTGTACCTGGCCTCTGCTGTTGCAAAAAATCTCCCTCTGAGCCACTTCTAACAGACTGGCCTGAAAGTGCTAAAAATGACCCCTCATCCTCCTCCTTCTCCTCCTCCTGGGCCACCACCTCTTCCATCATCGCCCTAAGCGTTTTCTCAAGACTGCTGGTATTCAGGAGATTAACAAACCATAAACAAAGGGGGGGGGGCAGCACCTAGAGCTCCTTTTTTGCTCTTGAACCTCTAACCTTCTTACCTTTTGTCTACAATGAACAAAAAACCCAGACCACCAATTTTCTCTTAAACAAATCTTTACTGGGTGAAGATCGGCCACAGCAAAAACATGCGGTAGAACACGGGTCCTCCTTTTCACTTTATTTTAAGCGGTGTGCGAACCCCCGGGCTCCCAGGGTGCACGTACGCCAGTAAGAGCTCCACCAACTCTGCTGTTCTGAAAACCGCCAGCTGTGACTTCGTAACACCAGCACACGCCAGGACCTCAAAGAACAAAAGAAACAAGCATGACCAACAAATAACAGTAAATAAAATGACATTTCTTTTTTTTTTTAAACCCAACAGGGAGGGAGGGCGGGCCAAGCTTGCTGTCTCCGTAAGAGGGAGAGCCAGAGCGGGAACGGGAATTATATACCCCTCCCCACTAGTACCTCCCCTCCATATCCGGCCACCCGAGCTCCTCATATATCTCTTATTAACCCCTTCTTTGCCTACTCCAGTAAAACACATACAGGGGTGCAAAAACTGGGAATATAAAAAGGAGCTAAACTCCTAAACCAGGGAAACCACAGGGGGGAACAAGGGTTAGGGGGACCATCAGTCCCGCAGCACCCTTCCTATGACGGTCGGGCGCTCTTCAGACTGCTGGTATTCAGGAGATTAACAAACCATAAACAAAGGGGGGCAGCACCTGGAGCTCCTTTTTGCTCTTGAACCTCTAACCTTCTTACCTTTTGTCTACAATGAACAAAAACCCAGACCACCAATTTTCTCTTAAACAAATCTTTACTGGGTGAAGATCGGCCACAGCAAAAACATGCGGTAGAACACGGGTCCTCCTTTTCACTTTATTTTAAGCGGTGTGCGAACCCCGGGCTCCCAGGGTGCACGTACGCCAGTAAGAGCTCCACCAACTCCGCTGTTCTGAAAACCGCCACGAAGGAGGACAGTAGTCATACTGGACTCCGACCACCACCCAGCAAGTTAAAGGCCTGCTCCATGCCGTCTTGGAGCCCGGACAAAAATATGTCAAGGCCAATGTCTGTAAGGTGAACCCCATCTGGACGCATAAGAGCCCTGTTATCACCTTCCAGCTGCCTATGCCTAACCACAACTCCACCCCGGGCTCTCACAAAGCGGGAAATTCTCGCATTCAAGGTGCGTCTGCACCGCTCCAGCGCCTCACCATCTCGAGCCCCATGCCATACCACCCTGGGTACCACCTCTGACCATACCAGCACCAATTCTCTAAAAAAGGCCGGAAAGCATTCAATATCCGACCTCATAAGCGCCATCAACTCAGTCAGACGCGAGGAGCACAGGTCATTGCCCCCCGCATGAATGACCAGGATAACGGGTCCCACTGATCTCAACCCGATATCAACCACTTCCGGCAACAACTGTGACCAGCGCAAACCTTTCACACCCTTCCAATGTACTTCTACTTCCCTGAAGCCGAGGCTCCTTCCACCAGGTCGGCAGTCCGCCCGTTGTGCAGCCCAGAAAACGTATGAGTGGCCGAGAATCCAAATCACCGGTCGGATCATACCTGCCAAGAAAAGGGGGTCAACCACATGCACATGGTAAAATCAGACATAAACCAACAAACACGATAGATTTTTTTTTTTTTTTTGAACATAATAGCTCAAACCACCTCTCAATCCCCAAAATTAGATAGATCACAGCAGTAGATCAGGTCTAATGTACCTCGCGAAACAGGCAGACCGCCACCGCCCACTCGCATCACTTCTGACTCCGGAAGGCCCGCCCTGGCAGCCTCAGTGGCGGCACCAATCCGAAAAGAATGCGTACCAAATTCAGCCGGATCCGCACCCGCGCACTTCAAACAACCCCGTAACAATGAGGCAAACTGATATCTAGTCAATGGCGAACCATCCAAATGCACGAAAAAATTGCTACCCCCATTCCTCAACAACTTATATTCCGACACCAAACGGACCGGACAGGCAACCCCCTCCACCGGTTGGATTGGCAACCACACACCGTTACCATACTGATCAGTCTTTGATCGTCGGACACGCACCCTGAGTGCACCATTGCCTAAAACCACGTCGGACTCCAAAAGACCACCCATTCTACTGCTAGAAGGCGCAACAATCTCTCCCACTCGCAAGGCCGCAAAAAATGCCAAACTAAAACAAGCACGCAGCAGAGCCGTCTCAAACGATGAAGAACACACCGCAACACAACACAGCAAAGAGAAGGAAACAGGGCGTCTACTGTCCCTTACCACATACTCCTTACGCCAACCACGCATCGCCTGACGTACCACAAAATATTTAGTCACATTCGTCCAGCCGCACAATTTAAAGAAAAAGGCAACTCCTGACAACTTACGTTGTGCAACAGGGGCAGACACACCTTTTGATCGCATACCAAGCAACCACTCAATAGTGACCTCCAGATGCAAATCATCACTTCCCACAACGTCTCTCGTGCCACGCACAGTTAACCACTCCGTCCACGCCTTACCGTGAGCCCGCCAGGTAGCATGCGCAACCGACGCACTCACGAGGGACATCAGTTGCTGGCCACCAGGTCCCATAGGTGCGGCGGGCAATCCACGCCAGTCCGTTCCGCCTCCGGATGCATCTCCCAGAAAACCTGCCAGTGGAAGCGAGAAAGGGCATCAGCAACACAATTATCAACACCAGGAACATGTTTGGCCCGAAAATAAATATTCCTCTCCAAACAACGCAGCACTAAGTGCCGAAGCAAAGACAAAACCGGCAATGACGAGGAAGATAGACTGTTGATGCACTACGCCGTACTCAAGTTATCCCCCCAAATCTCTACAGCCACCACAATGGGGAATAATTCCAGCAGGGTAAGGTTCCTAATCAGGCCAGATTCCTTCCAATCCTCTGGCCATACCGCGGCGCACCATTCTCTACCTAAGATCGTCCCAAAACCATACGCCCCCGCGGCATCCGACCATAACGAAAGTTCTGCATTAGAGATCTCCTGTGAAATGAAGCAGGTATGACCGTTATACGAACCCAAAAAAGCACGCCAAACCCCCAAATCCTCTTTCAAAGATTTGGTGAGCCGTATACGGTGAGACGGGAAACGCGCCCCTCTCGTAGCCAAAGACAACCGGCGTGAAAAGACGGCCCCACCGGCATAACCCGACAGGCGAAACAAAGCAAGCCCAACAGCGATTGAAGCTGTCGCAACGTGACTTTACGAACTGCCAAAAAACCATCAATCAACGACAACAATTTCTCCAGCTTGTCGCTCGGCAGGCGAAAAACCATGTCAATGGTGTCAATTTCAATCCCCAAAAAAGAAAGACACGTGACAGGACCCGTCGTCTTATCCGCCGCGATGGGGACCCCAAAAAGCGCCATGAGCCGCAAGAAGGTGGTCAACAAAAAACTACAGCCGTCACCATTACCTGGAGCAACAAACAGAAAATCATCCAAGTAATGTGTAACAGAAGACATGCCAGTCTCAACACGGACCACCCATTCCAAAAAGGAACTAAACAATTCAAAATAATGGCACGAGATGGAGCACCCCATCGGGAGACACATATCATAATAGAAAAGACCTTCAAAACAGCCACCCAGCAAATGAAAACAATCGGGATGAATGGGCAGCAAACGGAAAGCCGATTCAACATCAGATTTAGCCAGAAGGGCACCAGAGCCAGCCGACCGTACCAATGCCACTGCCCGATCAAAGGAGACGTAAGAGACGGAAGCCTCCTCCAGAAGGATAGCATCATTTACCGACTCACCTTTAGGGTACGATAAATGATGTATCAGCCTAAACTTGCCTGGTTCCTTCTTTGGGACAACCCCCCAGGGGGAAACCCGCAAGTTGTCAAAAGGGAGGTCCACAAACGGGCCGGCCATTCTCCCAGCTGCTACCTCCTTCTCCAGTTTCTCCCTGAGAACCTCCGGATGCTCCCTAACAGACTTAAGATTGTCAGAGAAAACGGGAGAACGCCGTAAAACAAATGGAATAAAGAACCCCTCTGAAAAACCAGCCCTTAGCACCGAAGCGGCCTCCTTATTGGGATACCTGTTTAACCACGGTTCCATCTCTAACACGTTGACTGGCGTCCTTCTGTTCCATCTGACCGGAAGGGGGCCTAGGAACCTGCCTGCAGACCTTGGACAACGTCCAGCCGAATGGGGTCCCCCACAAGCTGAACACTCGTGTTTATATTTACAGACTCCTGCGAACTTGCAAAACCCTTCATTGAACAGCCAACAAGCCCCCGGTCTTCGGACGGCCACCGGGGCCGCGGTTGCAGAAACCCCGACCCCAGCGGCCGCCCCCTGAAAGGGGGGGGGGCGCTGAGACACCATTAACCTTAACCAGACATCCGTCGCCTTAACCCCCCAACCCAAATCCGGCTGCAGCGCTTACCGCCTCCGAAATTCCTCATCATATTTCCACCACGCACTGCCGCCATAAGCCTTATAAGCACTGTAGATGGTGTCCAGATATATAAACAACTCGGAGCAACGTTCGGGATGCTTCTGTCCCATAACACAACCCAATACCGAGAAAGCCTGTAACCAGTTATTCATAGTCCGTGACACCTTTAAGCGGCGGTCATAAGGCTTATCTAAAAAACGTTTTTCCTTGTCCACTGTACTTTGGTCCACCGATATCAAAGACCAAATGTCCACGTATTGATTGGACCAAATCTTCTCTCTCACAACCTCGTCCAGATGTGCCCCCAAAGGACCAACCCCGCAGAAAAAGGAATCCTTATGAATCCCCGCTAACACCGGGGGCGCCTTCACAAAGGAAGAATGAACCTCATGCACATCCACCTGCGGTTGAGGAGACGCCACCGGGGCCGTGGGGGGAGCCAAAGGAGGTAACCTGTCCAACAAGGATCTAAGCAACATTTCCAAACCCACCCCAGCACCCCCACTACCCCACGCCCCCAAATAATTGTACTCACCGGACGAAGACATCGGACCCGCCGGCACAGGTACAGGCACGGGTTCCCTGTGTCCTGTCGAAGGAGCTACGCTGGGAGCTCCAGAGCCCTGCTGTGCAAGACGCCTCTCCCTCCTGGACCGCGGCGTTCTCACAGACTCCTCCGATGCGTCCGAGGAACCGCCCGAGGTAGACGGGGAACGCCATCTGGAAGATCTGGACCGCTGGCTGTGCCTCGAAGATCTGGATCGGCGACGAGAACGGCGGCCACGACGACTGCGCCGGCTCCTGCTCCTGCCATCACCCGATGAGGAGGGAGACAAAGACACCTCCCTGTGCCTGCACGAGTGGGCGGACTCCGTGGCAGGTGTAGGGGCGGAAGGGGGAGGTGGAGGAAGGGGACGGGGCTGTAAGAGAACAGCCTGTGAAACTACAGAAAGCTGATCCACCACAGCAGCAGTGCCAGCAGTGGGGGAGGCATCTCCCTAACAGGAGGGAGGATCATTGGAGGAAGGGAAGGAGAGGAGGGTTGAAGCTGTAAACCCCCAGATACAGGGGCTGGAGTTGGCCCTGGACCAGGAACAGCAGAAGGCTCAGGCTGGGTGGGAGGGGGGGTTAAAGAGCGGTCATCTGCCGCTTCAATACTCTGGCTTGAGCCCATGATGGCTGCCAGACACGAGGAGAGGGAGACAGGAACTGCAGGAGGGAGGAAGGGGAGGGGCCAAAACGCTCCCAGCAGCAGCAGCAGAAGCCGGCTGACCAGAAGCCACAGCTGATCCCCGGCGTGCAGCGGTAGCAGAACGCCGGGACCTAGGAGGAGAAGGGGACTCACCCAGCCGAACAGGGGGACGATGAGTGCGGGCAGAGCGCCGACCGCTGCGCGCACAGACTGGCGCCACAGCCGCCGGTGGCGCCCGCTCAGGGGGGGGGGCGCAGGCACAGTAGGGGGAGAAGCAAGGGGGGCGCTAAGGCTACATAAAAAAGCCCTTAGCCACCCCTCACCCTCAGAATCCAAGCGCGCTAAAAGCGCAGCTCGTAAAACCTCATCACCGCTCATCTTGTGGCGCACAGCTCCCAAGCTTGCTGTCTCCGTAAGAGGGAGAGCCAGAGCAGGAACGGGAATTATATACCCCTCCCCACTAGTACCTCCCCTCCATATCCGGCCACCCGAGCTCCTCATATATCTCTTATTAACCCCTTCTTTGCCTACTCCAGTAAAACACATACAGGGGTGCAAAAACTGGGAATATAAAAAGGAGCTAAACTCCTAAACCAGGGAAACCACAGGGGGGGGGGGGAACAAGGGTTAGGGGGACCATCAGTCCCGCAGCACCCTTCCTATGACGGTCGGGCGCTCTTCAGGAGACATAGAAGTGGTATTGTAACGCTGATAACGGTGTCATCGCCACTGGCCTTGTTGGTGGAGTACTCAAAACAGCGCAACAGGGCACACAGGTCTCGCATGGAGGCCCAATCATTGGTGGTGAAGTGGTGCTGTTCCGCAGTGCGACTGACGCGTGTGTGCTGCCACTGTTAAGAGGGCGGTCCCCTGAGGAGGTCACTGTCAAGGGAGTGGGGTGCTTTGAAACTCACTGTTAAAGGGCGGGCTGCTGTGAAGGTCAAAGTTAAGGGGATGGGCTGCTGTGTAGGTCCCATTTTAAAATGGCGGAGCACTGTGGGGGGTCAGTGTTAAGGGGTGGGGGACTGTGGAGTTCACTGTTAAAGGGGCAGGGTGCTGTAGAGGTTACTGTTATGGGGGATACTGTCGATATCTTTTAACGACACACACAAACATGAAATTAAATAGATGAAATATACCCGTGCAAAGCCGGGTCCTTCTGCTAGTTATATATATATATACTATATGATGACAGGTTCCCTTTGATGGATCAGGTGTGAATTACATCATATCCTTCATATCCATCTGAGATGAAGCAGAACCGAGTCACTAACAAACCACTAAATGCTCCGGTAGTTTTATTTTCATCTATATCTATATTAAGCTTTAGTAAAACTGACTTTCTATTATGTGGAAGGAGGTTTTTGTACAGCTCTGTATCACTGTGTGAGAGGAAAGCTCCAATACTGCTGACAGTAATAATCTCCTGCATCGTCTTCTGTCACTCCACTGATTGTTAATTTGTAATTAGATCCAGATCCAGATCCAGTGAACCGGTCTGGGACTCCTGTATGTCGGTTGCTTGTAACATAGATAAGAAGCTTTGGCCGTTCTCCCGGTTTCTGTTGGTACCAGGCTAACACGTTGCTTACACCTTCACTGGCTGTACATGAGATGTCTAGTGTCTCTCCTGGGGACACAGAGGTATATTCTGGAGATTGGGTCAGTACAGTCTCTCCACAGGATCCTGAGGAGAAAGAAGAGGAGACATGAATGGATTTCTATCCTAGCTGTAATATGTCTCTGTGCTGCTGGACGTTACACTGTGTCAGTGACTCTCACCATGAATAGAGATCAGTAAGACACACAGCAGAAGCCCCTGAGAAGCCATCTTTATGTCTCTGGAGTGACAGACACAGACTATAGAGATGTCACCTGTACAATGTGTCCTATATAACAGCTGGAGTCACTGGGGAACGAGAGGAAATACACAAATATATGGAAATGATCTTCTACAGATGTGTCCCTCTGTAGAATATTTAGATGTAATGCAGATATTACCTTAAATGAGGATATAGGAGAAACCAGAATTCTCTCACGGCTCTCTTACATTGGACAATGATTTATAAGACCAAAAAGCTATTGAATACTAAAGATTTAGAAGCTGAAGCAGATCACGCAACTCCTGTAGAGCCTGGTGCTGAACTTCTAATGTGTTCCTGTCATAAATCCACTGCATTTTTCCACCAGATACCACTAAGAAGAGAGGAGTGCAAGAGTGCAAAAATATTATTTACAGCTTTCATTGAAGTCAGTGGTAACTATATACATTCCTATGCACTGAGCTCCACCTAGTGGTGGCTACAGACAGGCAGTTTTACAATAAAGTATACTGTGTGAAGGGAAACAGGAGATTTATCAGAATATTTATGTCAATTTTCCAGTTTAAATACACAGAGAAATAACGTCTTTAGTATGTACACCAAACTTATGAAGCACATATATGTTATATATAAGTATGTATATATATATATATATATATATATATATATATATTTGATTTGCCCACCCCCTCCCCTGCAGCTTCCGATGTATGCCCCCAGTAAGTTTAAGGTTGGCCGAGCGGGCCGCTGATCCCCTTGATCCCCCCTCATTTTCAGGATGGTCAAGCGGTAGCAAAGTGTCAGCTGTAACATACAGCTGACACTCTGCTGTAATGGCCGACATCGGTGCTGGAAATGATGTCAGAAGTTTACCCCTTCATGCCACAGTCTGTAGGGACCGCTGTATGGAAGGGGTTAACAGGGAGGGAGCTGTGGCAGCATCCCGGTGGTTGCCATGACAACAGGACACCTTCAAAGGCATCAGGCTTGCCATGGTATATCTAAGCCTTATCAGGCTTCTGATTAGGCTAAGTGTAAATGAAAATACACTGCAGTACACTATACAGTGTATTGCAGTGTATTGTAAGCCATCAGACCCACTGGAAGTTCAAGAACCAAGTGGGTCTGGGTCAAAAAAAGTAAGAAAAAAAAATGAAAAAAAGTAAAAAAAAATAATTAAGAAACAAATCTAATTTTTTCTTATAGCCGCACATTTATTATTGATTAAGAATAAAAAAAAATGTATACACTACACATGTTTGGTATTAAAAGATCGCGTTACTTTCCCTTCACGGTGAATGCCATAAAAAAAGAAAAACTATGATGGAATTAAAATTCTCTCCCCCCCCCTCACTTCCCAAAAAAAGGTATTAAAAGTGATCAAAATAGTCGTATGTCCCCCAAAATAGTACCAATCAAATTGTCACGTCATCGCACAAAAGATGACATCAAGAGACAATCGCCCCAAAAAATTTAAAAAATATGGCTTTCAGAAAATGGAGACACAAAAACTTTTTTTTTTTCTAAAATACTTTTATGCTGTATGAATGTAAAAGACCCCCTCTCACTTCCCAAAAAAAGGTATTAAAAGTGATCAAAATAGTCGTATGTCCCCCAAAAATGGAGAACCAAAAATATTTTGTTTTCTAAAATGCTTTTATGCTGTAAAACAATAAATAGACATATTAAGTATCTCTGCAACCGTAACGACCTCCTCTATAAAAATATCACACACTCTAAACTTAAATAAAAACTGTCAAAAAAGCCATTTTTTTGTCACCTTATATCACAAAAAGTGTAATACCAAGCAATCAAAAAGTCAAAAAAAAAAAACGTCACCTCATCCCACAAAAAATAAAACCCTACCCAAGATAAACGGCCAAAAAGTAAATAAAAATGACACAAAAACATGTTTTTTTTTTTAAATGCTTATATTACTTTATTTTTGTTATCTACAAATTGGACTAAGCAGGTGGATGAGTTCTTTGACAGTAATTATTATGCTGCATCTTCTCTTCAGATTCTGGTCCCAGAATCATTGCTTGTGTTCCTGCCCTGTAGAAAGGAGATTCTTGCCTGTGTTTTGGTGGTAATCTGATAGTGCTACAGAGTTTGGTTTCAGCTGTGGCTGGCCAAGTTTAATAGTGTCCGTCATAGGATATATTATTTTCTGCGGTGAAATTCAGTTGCAAAAATATAAAATACCGTATATCTGGTGTTTCAGCTGTGACTGGACAAGTTTAATAGTGTCCGGCAAAGGATTTAATATTTTCTGGGGTGAAATTCAGTTGCCAAAACAGAAATATAGTTAATCTGGTGTTCCAGCTGTGACTGAACAAGTTTAATAGTGTCCGGCAAAGGATATATTTCTTTCTGGGGTGAAATTCAATTGCCAAAATAGCAATACCATAAATCTGGAGTTCCAACAGTGGCTGGCATAGTTTAATAGTGTCCGGCAAAGGATATATTTTGTTCTGGGGTGAAATTCAATTGCCAAAATAGCAATACCATAAATCAGTGGTTTCAGCTGTGGCTGGCCAAGTTTAATAGTGTCCGTCACAGGATATATTATTTACTGGGGTAAAATTCAATTGCCAAAATAGCAATACCGTAAATCTAGTGTCCCAGCAGTGGCTGGCCAAGTTTATTAGTGTCCGGCAAAGGATAGATAATTTTCTGGGGTCAAATTCAATTGCCAAAATTGTAATACCGTAAATCTGGTGTTCCAGCTGTGACTGGACAAGTTTCATAGTGTCCGTCATAGGATATATTATTTTCTGCGGTGAAATTCAGTTGCAAAAATAGAAATACCGTAAATCTGGTGTTTCAGCTGTGACTGGACAAGTTTAATAGTGTCTGGCAAAGGATTTAATATTTTCTGGGGTGAAATTCAGTTGCCAAAATAATAATATAGTAAATCTGGTGTTCCAGCTGTGACAGAACAAGATTAATAGTGTCCGGCAAAGGATATATTTTTTTCTGGGGTGAAATTCAATTGCCAAAATAGCAATACCGTAAATCTGGAGTCCCAACAGTGGCTGGCAAAGTTTAATAGTGTCCGGCAAAGGATATATTTTGTTCTGGAGTGAAATTCAATTGCCAAAATAGCAATACCATAAATCAGTGGTTTTAGCTGTGGCTGGCCAAGTTTAATAGTGTCCGTCACAGGATATATTATTTACTGGGGTGAAATTTAATTGCCAAAATAGCAATACCTGAATCTGGTGTTCCAGCTGTGACTGGACAAGTTTAATAGTATCAGTCAAAGGATAGATTTTGTTCTGGGGTGAAATTTAATTGCCAGAATAGCAATACCCTAAATCTGGTGTTCCAGCTGTGACTGGACAATTTCCCTAGTGTCCGTCAAAGGATATATTATTTTCTGGGGTGTAAGTCAGTAGCAAAAATAGAAATACAGTAAATCTGGTGTTCCAGCTGTGGCTGGACAAGTTTAATAGTGTCCGGCAAAGGATATATATTTTTCTGTGGTGAAATTCAATTGCCAAATTAGCAATACCATAAATCAGTGGTTTCAGCTGTGGCTGACCAACTTTAATAGTGTCCGGCAAAGGATATATTTTTTTCTGGGGTCAAATTCAATTGCCAAAATAGCAATACCGTAAATCTGGCATCCCAGCAGTGGCTGGCCAAGTTTAATAGTGTCCGTCAAAGGATTTATTATTTTCAACGGTGAAATTCAGTTGCCAAAATAGAAATACGGTAAATCTGATGTTCCAGCTGTGACTGGACAAGTTTAGTAGTATCCGTCAAAGGATAGATTTTGTTCTGGGTTGAAATTCACTTGCCAATATAGCAATACCCTGAATCTGGTGTTCCAGCTGTTGCAGGCCAAGTGTTAATCTGTCCGTAAAAGGGTATATTACACTCAAGGTGTATATACAAGTGCTGAGAGGGTCATCCTCAATAACCTCACACGCTACCATGCATCTCCCATTGTATTTCTGTCCGTTAAAGGGTATATTACACAAAGTGTTAAAATACAATTGCTGAAGGCATTATCCTACATATTTTTTCACACGCTACTGTGCATCTCCAAGTGTAAATCTGTCCATAAAAGTATACCTTTCATCCAGGGCCTAAATACTAGGCCTACAATTGATATTCCTCTAAATTAGTGGTTACTGCTGTGCCTGGATTAGTGTAATACGGTACATAAATAAATAGACAGATAGTGTTATATTTTTTTTCTTATTGTGGTGCTTGGTGAACGGTAACAATGAGGAAAATATCTAGTAAGGGACGCGGACGCGGTCGTGGTGGTGTTAGTGGACCCTCTTGTGCTGGGAGAAGACGTGGCCATTCTGCCACAGCCACACGTCCTAGTGAACCAACTACCTCAGGTTCCAGTACCCGCCAGAATTTACAGCGATATTTGGTGGGGCCCAATGCCGTTCTAAGGATGGTAAGGCCTGAGTAGGTACAGGCGCTAGTTAGTTGGGTGGCCAACAGTGGATCCAGCACGTTCACAACATTATCTCACACCCAGTCTTCTGCAGAAAGCACACAGGTGGCGCCTGAAAACCAAGCCCATCAGTCTGTCACATCACCCCCATGCATATCAGGGAAACTCTCTGAGCCTCAAGTTATGCAGCAGTCCCTTATGCTGTTTGAATACTCTGCTGGCAGGGTTTCCCAAGGGAATCCACCTAGCCCTCCCCTAGTGGTGGTAGACATAGAATGCACTGATGCACAACCACTGATGTTTCCTGATGATGAGGACATGGGAATACCACCCCATTGAGTCCGCATGTCTCTAATGATGACGAAACACAGGTGCCAACTGCTGCATCTTTCTGCAGTGTGCAGACCGAACAGGAGGTCAGGGAGGAAGACTGTGTGGAAGACGATGCAGAGGACGATGAGGTCCTAGACCCCACATGGAATGAAGGTCGTGCCATTGACTTTCATAGTTCAGAGGAAGAGGCAGTGGTGAGACTGAGCCAACAGCGTAGCAAAAGAGGGAGCTGGGGGCAAAAGCAGAACAGCCGCTGCCAATAGAGTTCGCCTGCTACTGGCCACCGCCACCAGGGACCGAGCACCCCAAAGGCAGCTTCAAGGAGTTCCCTGGCATGGTACTTCTTTAAACAATGTGTTGACGACAAGACCCGAGTGGTTTGCACGCTGTGCCATCGGAGCCTGAAGCGAGGCATTAACGTTCTGAACCTTAGCACAACCTGCATGACCAGGCATCTACATGCAAAGCATGAACTGCAGTGGAGTAAACACCTTAAAAGCAAGGAACTCACTCAGGCTCCCCCTGCTCGCTCTTCTGCTGCTGCCTCGGCCTCTTCCTCCGCCTCGGGAGGAATGTTGGCACCTGCCGCCCACCACCTGCGTCACCAAGCATCTCCACCATGTCACACGGCAGCGTTCAGCTCTCCATCTCACAAACCTTGGAGAGAAAGCGTAAATTCCCACCTAGCAACCCTTGAGCCCTGGGCCTGAATGCCAGCATTTCTAAACTACTGGACTTTGAAATGCTGTCATTCAGGCTGGTGGACAAAGACAGCTTCAAACAGCTGATGGCCATGGCTGTCCCACAGTATGTTGTTCCCAGCCGCCACTACTTCTCCAAGACAGCCGTGCCTTCCCTGCACAACCAAGTATCCGATAAAATCAAGTGTGCACTGCACAATGCCATGTGTGGCAAGGTCCACCTAACCACAGATACGTGGACCAGTAAGCACGGACAGTGACACTATATCTTCCTAACTGCACACTGGGTAAATGTAGTGGCGGCTGGGCCCCAGGCGGAGAGTTCTTTGGTGCACGTCATTCCGCCACCAAGGATCGCAGGGCATCAATATTTGCCTTCTGTAGCCTCCTCCTACTCGGATTCCTCCTCCTCTGCTTCCACCTGCTCATCCAGTCAGCCACACACCTTCACCACCAACTTCAGCACAGCCCGGGGTAAATGTCAGCAGGCCGTTCTGAAACTCATATGTTTGGGGGACAGGCCCCACATCACGCAGCAGTTGTGGCGGGGTATTGAACAACAGACCAACCAGTGGTTTCTGCCGGTGGGCCTCAAGCCCGGCCTGGCGGTGTGCGATAATGGGCGAAATCTCGTTGCAGCTCTGGGACTAGCTGGTTTGACGCACATCCCTTGCCTGGCGCATGTGCTGAATTTGGTGGTGCAGAAGTTCATGTCCTGCCGCTCCTCGCCTGTCTGCGCTAAATCCTCATTTGCGACGTGCCCACCAGGTGGAACTCCACCTTACAAATGCTGGAGAGACTGTGCGAGCAGCAGCAGGCCATAGTGGAGGTTCAGCTGCAGCACACACGCGTCAGTCGCACTGCGGAACAGCACCACTTCACCACCAATGATTGGGCCTCCATGCGAGACCTGTGTGCCCTGTTGCGCTGTTTTGAGTACTCCACCAACATGGCCAGTGGCGATTATGCCGTTATCAGCGTTACAATACCACTTCTATGTCTCCTTGAGAAAACACTTAGGGCGATAATAGAAGAGGAGGTGACCCAGGAGGAGAAGGAGGAGGAGGATAAGGGGTCATTTTTAGCACTTTCAGGCCAGTCTGTTAGAAGTGGCTCAGAGGGAGTTTTTTTGCAACAGCAGAGGCCAGGAACAAATGTGGCCAGCCAGGGCCCACTACTGGAGGACTAGGAGGATGAGGAGGAGATGGAGGAGGATGAGGATGAAGCAGGTTCACAGCAGGGTGGCACCCAACACTGCTCAGGCCCATCACTGGTGCGTGGCTGAGGGGATACGGAGGACGATGACGATACGCCTCCCACAGAGGACAGCTTGTCCTTACATCTGGGCAGCCTGGCACACATGAGCGACTACATGCTGCAGTGCCTGAGCAAAGACAGCAGAGTTGTCCACATTTTAACGTGTGCGGATTACTGGGTTGCCACCCTGCAGGATCCCCGGTACAAAGACAATGTGCCCACTTACTTCCTGCACTGGAGCGTAATAGGAAGATACGCGAGTACAAGCGCACGCTGGTAGACGCGCTCCTGAGAGCATTCCCAAATGTCACAGGGGAACAAGTGGAAGCCCAAGGCGAAGGCAGAGGAGGAGCAAGAGTTCGCCAACGCAGCTGTGTCACGGCCAGCTCCTCTGAGGGCAGGGTTAGCATGACAGAAATGTGGAAAAGTTTGTCACCACGCCACAGCTAACTGCACCACCACCTGATAAGGAACGTGTTAGCAAGAGGCAGCATTTCACTAACATGGTTGAACAGTACGTGTGCACACCCCTCCACGTACTGACTGATGGTTCGGCCCTATTCAAATTCTGGGTCTCCAAATTATCCACGTGGCCTGAGCTAGCCTTTTATGCCTTGGAGGTGCTGGCCTGCCCGGCGGCCAGCGTTTTGTCTGAACGTGTATTCAGCACGGCATGGGGCGTCATTACTGACAAACGCAGCCACCTGTCCACAGCCAACGTGGACAAGCTGACGTTCATAAAAATGAACCAGGCATGGATCCCACAGGACCTGTCCCTCCCTTGTGCAGAATAGACATTTATATCTGCCTCCCCCTCAACCATATATTCTTGTACTCCGGGGCACTTCTTTATTGAATCCTCTTTTTTTAATTTTACCATTATATTGCGGTGCAACCAAAAGTTGAATGAACCTCACCTCCGTCTAGGTGCCAGGGGCCTAAATATCTTAAAGTGGCCTTCTCCATTGGTGGGTGACATGAAGCCTGATTCTCTGCTATGCGACCTCTGTCATCTGTCTGGGTGCTGGGGCCTAAATAAATAAAAGTGGCCTTCTCCATTGGTGGGTGACTTGAAGCCTGATACTCTGCTACGGGACCTCTCTCCAACTGATATTGCTTAATTTTTATTTATTTTATTTTAATTTATTTCCTATCCACATTTGTTTGCAGGGCATTTACCTACATTTTGCAGCCTTTTGCAGCCCTCTAGCCCTTTCCTGGACTATTTTACAGCCGTTTTAGTGCTCAAAAGTTCGGGTCCCCATTGAGTTCAATGGGGTTCAGGTTCGGGATGTAGTTCGGGTCGAGTTTGGATCCCGAACCCGAACATTTTCGGGAAGTTCGGCCGAACTTCTCGAACCCGAACATCCAGGTGTTCGCTCAACTCTACTAACTAAATTGTCGCACACCTGAAAAAAATACTGAGAAATCTTCCCTTTAGAGGGAAAAGTTACACTCTCCATCTGTTGCTCTCCACTATGGCCGATGGCCCTCACATGGTCCTCTCTGGATTCCCTGGTGAACCGAGGTGTGTACTGCGTAGGATGCCTGTCGGTTCCTGTTGCTGTCAATGAACTAATGTAGAAAAATCCTAGTCCAGCTCTCAGCCAACTCTGTGGCTGCTTTGTTGTTAGCAAGGCCAGAGCTGCTTGCACAATCACCTTCAACTGACCAACTTCAACTGCCTCACACAACACTGAGTCCCGATTTTCTCCAGATTGCTACATACATCGGGGACAGCTCCTTCTGCTGTCTTAGAGGTAGTCCTGCAGAATTACAGAGGGATAGCAGGCTAAATATCCCACTGAAAAAAAAAGCTGTGGCATTTTCCATCAGATGTTGTGTGTCCATAAGTATTCTCCCCCTGGAAGCTTAGTTTATAGGGGATGATATGTACATACAGAATACAGCAGAGATTGTTAGACAGAGCCGACTGCGGATATGTACTAAAGAGCCATATAGCTTCCATGGGCCGCCATACAGGCTCTGTGCACCGGGTGGCATTTTTCAGAGCTCCTTTGGAAAATAAAAGCTGGAATCTGATTGGTTTCTATGGGCAGCCAAGCCAGTTTTCCTTTACACCAGTTTCGATAAATCTCCCCCTAGGTGTCCTTAGGAGAAATCCATTTTTTTTTAAATAACAGATACCATACTGATTCACATGGATCTTATACCGATGATACGCATGCCTCCTAAGTGTCCCTTCTTTTAGCCCAAGTCCCTCTTTGTTCTTTAAATGTCCCTCTTTTTGACCTGGGAAATGTGGATTAATAAACTTCCTAAACTCTCTGATTCCTACCTGTATACAATACCTCGGCTTATATATTGTTCCATTATTTGGTGACATTTGGTCTATAAAACGTCTAACATAATATGATTTCAGTGCTAACATTTAAAGGGGTTTTCAAGTGCAATAAAGAGGCTGTCCCAGGGGCTGCACATGCTGTAAAATTGCAGAATTTATACCCTATCAGTTTCCCGCTGCTGCAGTTCTGACGGTGCCAGTTGTCCACTGTACCCTTCTTCTTGCTCCTGTCTCGACATGAAAGGAAATGCATACCTCTCAACCATCCCTGATGTGGTGAGTCAGTTCCAGATTTTATTGACTGTCCCGTGGTCCAGAGAGGACATGATACATGAGTTCCCTGCTATAACATTCTCCGGCCGTTGCTCTTCCGGCAGCAGATATAATGCAGTGACATCAAGAAAGTGCACAGACATGGACTCTTTCTACCTATATTGTTCTACTTGTTTTACTTATTCCATTTGTACATCCAGAGATTTCTTCTTTCCCATTTTTACTCCTATGCTTGTACTCATTTTATGATTACTGCTTGTAAACTGCAGATTTATTTTCAAAAAAAGTTGAAAATTAAAAAAAAAAAAAAAAGAAAGTGCACAGGCGGTGGATCATCCTCCACCTGCGCACACTCCTGATGAGCTCAGAAGGTGCGATGACAGCACTGCACCACACCTTTTGCTGGTGAGACAGGATGTGCTCCATTCATTGGGGGAATGGGACTAGGTGAGTATATTTTTTGTATTTTTTATTTTTTGCTTTAATAATACTAAAATACTTCTATCATGTAAAGGGAACATGAAGGGGCAACATAATTGTAAGGGGGCATCACTACTGTAAGAGGCGCTCTTAGGGGGCAATATACATTATTGTAAGGGTGTACTAAGGGGGCGCTCTACCACATAGGGACAGTAAGGGAAAATAACTACTGTGTGGGGGCACAAACGGGACTGGACAGGATGGGGCAGGCATAGATAGGTATTGGGTCAAGCTGGAGCCACACAGCAACATGTGTTGTGCAACAAGAAGATGCAGAAAATTAGAGCGACACAAAAATATAGACGACTTGTCTTTAACTTGCTGTCATAAACAGTCAAGATCAGAACAAAAATCCTAGCAACATTCAGTTTCTCCAATGCTTCTTTATTTGGAATAAAAAATAGGTATACAATAAGCCCCTCATGGGACGCGTTTCGGCTGACTTTAGCCTTCCTCAACCATATCACCCAAAATTGGCACCTGTACAATTTATACATGTTAGCCTATCTAATTCTAGTGACATCACAGATGAATTGACCAATCCTGGATAGGTGAGCTTTACCAACTGTTCACATGGTGCAGTACTGCGTGGCGGCCATTGTTTGCTGCGGCGCGGCGCTGGGAGGTTGGCGGGACCCGGTGCCATGGTGGCATTGCCGGACAGCAGGGGTGCTGTTTGGTGGCTGGATCCCGCCGCCCGCTGGTGCTGTGCTGCGGCGGCAGTGGTCGCCGGGCGGTGCTGCACCAAATTTAGAGTAGGACCCACTCTGAGAGGCAACCTTGGCGTGGTGAGTGGGCTTATGCCTTTTGATCAAAATGTACACTAATGCCTCTTTCATAGTATAGGGGGCAGTACAGTAAATATTGCGCCGAGAGGCGATATTAATTTTGCTGAGAAGCAGTTACAAATCAGAAGCTGAGCTTGTGGATGTGCGATTCTACCTATTTCTCTTTCTCCGTTTTTTTCATATGTAAAAAAAGGTCTGTCCAGGATCAGCACTCCTCCCACATAATGCAGGTGTTTTTAATTAGCCTGAGCAAATATATATGAGTGAAAGTGTTCTACCAGCTCTCAAACTTAGCTCCTGAGAGCATGTCATAGGTGAGCTTTACCAACTGATCACATGGTGCAGTACTGAGTGGCGGCCATTGTTTGCTGCGGCGCGGCGCTGGGGGGTTGGCGGGACCCGGTGCCATGGTGGCATTGCCGGACAGCAGGGGTGCTGTTTGGCGGCTGGATCCCGCCGCCCGCTGGTGCCGTGCTGCGGCGGCAGTGGTCGCTGGGCGGTGCTGCGCCAAATTTAGAGTAGGACCCACTCTGAGAGGCAACCTTGGCGCGGTGAGTGGGCTTATGCCTTTTGATCAAAATGTACACTAATGCCTCTTTCATAGTATAGGGGGCAGTACAGTAAATATGGCGCCGAGAGGCGATATTAATTTTGCTGAGAAGCAGTTACAAATCAGAAGCTGAGCTTGTGGATGTGCGATTCTACCTATTTCTCTTTCTCCGTTTTTTTCACTGGACATTCAATCTAATCAAGGTGTGTTCATTAATTTCTATGTATCTTTTCTCTCTTATTTTTCTTTCATTTTCATTGTCCCCTTCTTATCACGTGTGATTGATGTATATAGAGAAAATGTACATAGAATTATGAACGCATAAAATATAAAATCATTATCTAGAAGGTACATCAGAACGCCCTCAATTCATATTCTCTATTCAAGCCTCTTGGATGATAAACAGTCAAGAAACAGGCAAGTCCCATGCCACGCACAAGTTACATTATAGTCAATAGAAGTTGAGCATGACTTGCAATCTGAAACTGGTCTGGATTTTTTGTGATTGTTGCTTCGGAGTCGCATCATGTCACGTGTCGCACTGAAACACCATTGACAATTATTATGTGCAATGTAGCACAACTTTCCTGTCTCGCGACCCGTCACCATATAACTCTTCCCTTAGAGTTGGAGGTAAGGCTTAGTGTAAAAAAATTTGCCGAGGTGCACTACACAGACCAGTGCTGTTGTCCCTCTTTGAGGTTTTGAAAAGTTGGGAGGTAAGGATATTTAAGCATGTGTGTATTGTAATATATACACCCCTAGTTTTTAGAGGAATTTAGAGACAATAAGAAAAAATAATTTTAAGACCCCACTTAGACCTCAGATCAGACCCCTAGTCTCAAATCAGCCCCCCATGCCTCATTTGAACAGTCCCCAGTCTCATATCAGACCCCAGTGCCTCTAAATCAGACCCCAGTGCCTCAAAATCAGCCCCCGGTGCCTCTTAATCAGCCCCCAGTGCCTCCTAATCAGCCCCAGATGACAAAATAGAAAAATTACTTACCGCTCCTGCTCTGGGCGCTGCCGCTCCACACCGCCCGGGCTCTTCTTCCTCAGTCGGCTATGCTGTGAACTGGAGTGCACAGCGTGAGGTCACAGAGTGCCCTCACGCTGTGCAAAGCCTTCACAGCTGACAGCCGAGGACCAGGAAGCAGTGAGTGCAGAGCCTTCACCACTTCCTGGTCCTCCGTTACTAATTGGCGCTTTCATAATGGAAGCGTGCATTAGAATTTAACATCTGGCTGGATGGATCAACCCTAAAAGATCAACCCTAAAAAAGAAGAATCAACCCCAATGCAGGATCAACCCTAAATAGACAAGCAAAAAAGGTGGAGAACAAATCAGTTCATAAGTAGCATAATATATCACTGATGTTGAAAGATTTGTCCGTATGGATCATGGAGATCATGGATCATGGAAATGGAGAATGTCAGCCTTTCTTTTAGGGACTCATTGCATCGTACATAGGGGATGATATCTCCATACATACAGAGTTCACCAGAGCTTGTTCGGCAGCACAGTCTGCAGATCTGTACTAAGGACCATATGGTCTCCATACACAGCCGTACAGACCGTGCACCGGGCTCTGACATATGCATGAGCCCTTAGGAGGAATCCATTTTTTTAAATAAGCAAAACTTTATTGAGTTTTTCTACCCCTGATATGTAAGCATATTTTAAAGAAACCATCTTTTTCCTTCCCGCTCTATCATAGGTTACAGGTTCAAGATGAACTGTTGAAATCATATAACATCCCTCTGGCAAATGTATAATAATTGAAGAGGCATTAAGATTTCAAATAACACACAGGCACAAGAACGCCTATCTCCCAAATGAGGTGCTCACAGTGTATAGATACACCCAATCTATAAATGGGAAATCGCTTTATAATACAGAAACTGGGCACTCTCAGATAGTTAGAAGCAAATCGGCTATTGGATCCAAACCACTGAGGAAGGGGTCACTGACATACCCCGAAACGCGTCTGGTCAAACTATACCCCCCTAATTGTTTTGGATCCAACAGACCTCTCCCGGGAGCAAGGACCGCCAAACGAGGTACCGTCTTCCACGCAAAGAGAAGTGTATAAGCACTGCACGGGACCGAAGGGAGACCTGGAGCCCACGTGCAACGCCAGTATCCAGAGGAGGAGTTACAGACGGGAGCAGCTTGAGACACTGGTGAAGTTGGGCAGTGTCAGGAGCAGGGCTGAAGTCCTGGTGAACTCCAGTAAGATCGTCACAATTTACATGTAAGCACTACTTCACTTGACTGTGAGCTCAACTATCATTTACAGCGGGACGCCGCTGCTGTATTATGGAGCGGGACGCCGCTCTTACATACGGAGAAGTCACTTAAGGACAGAATGATGTACATACAAAGAATTTTAGGGGACTAACTTTAACCAAGTATTTTGGAGGGGAATTAAGAGACCTTTTATTGACACCATTTGAGGACTACCAATTACTATTTGCTTTTTATTGTTCACTGTGACCACACTCCAGTCATTTGCTGCTATTTACCTGCTAATACAATCAACGCTGAGTTTTAGGGTTACTATATGAATTTAAGGAATGGAGTATATGGGTACTTATTTTAATGAGGTCATTTGTGTTGTGCTATACTAGCTATTAATTGATTAATTTTAAATAATAAATAACCGATTTGCTTCTATCTGAGAGTGCCCAGTTTCTGTATTATAAGGCATTAAGATTTACTCCGCCCAGTTACATTATAAAGAGGATGTCATCATTTGTCTTTAAGGGGATTAAATAGTTAATGCTTATGGTGGCTATGCATATCTAAATAATTAGCATGCATGTATATCTCACTCAGCATGGAAGGCCTTACACACACTTGAAATTCAAATGAAGAAAAGGCAGTGAAGGAAAATCCTTCATCAAAAGTGTTTTCCAAGATTTATTTTACTGATGACCTATCCTATCCACGTCCCATTGGATCAGTTTTTCTGTGCTCTTAAAAATTTCACCACTATTATTACTCATTTTAATCATTGTTAGTGATTAACGAATTTCATGAAAGTTGATTCAGATTAAATTCAGCCAAATCTCTTTGGTCAGTTGAATTCTGATCTAAATATATTTGATAGAAAACAGAGGGTGGTTATTAACGGTACACGCTCAGATTGGGTCACTGTCACTAGTGGGGTACCACAGGAGTCAGTATTGGACACTATTCTCTTGTATTCAGAGTCTGAATAGTATTATAATAATGCATTCACTTGCTCATTCATACTATCGCTGGAGGTGGGCTACTTTTTTGTGGGCCACCCTGTACTTTCCATTCTACCAAAAGAATTAAAACTTAACTTGGAGTGTGATGTGCAGAGAGCAATTCTTGAATAACGATTTTAGGTTTTCGTCATAGCTAAATGAACCAGTATTTCAGTTGCCCGAATGAATCCTAAGAAATTGTTGGTGCTCATACAGAGTCATATTTAGAGATGAGCGAATTGAAGTTGACGAAGTGGAATTCAATCCGAATTTCAGGAAAAATTTAATTTGCACCGAATACGAATTTTCTCACAATTCGTGGTAACAAATCACATTTTTTCTTAAAATGGCTGCTGCACGTGTTAGGACATGGAGCAAGGAACTCTGAGAATGAAGGATCACCCATAATGCCATGCATGCAGCCAATCAGCAGCCAGCAAGCCCTGTGATGTCACAGCACTATAAATAGCCTCAGCCATCTTGAATTCAGCCATTTTCCAGTGTACTTAGTGCAGGGAGAGACTTCAGCAGGCGCTAGGGACAGTGCTAGGAAAGACTTTACTGTGCTAAAAAAACGATTTACAAGTTCAGGGAAAGGATAGGGAGGAATCATTCCGCAGCATTTATGTAGAACAGGGTTCAGTAGGGGAGTTTACAGCCTGGGTAATAGGAACAATCCTATTATACCTTGCTGCACTGACTGCAGATAAATAATTTGCCATTATACAGCTCTGTAATTCCAGCAAACCGTTCTTGTTATTAGGGTGCAAGTGCTGTTTGAGACAGCCATTAACAGGGTTTATTACCAGGACATATTTCTATGTCTTATTTGCCCTTGTGCGGTGAAGTTATATGTTCTAAAGCATTTTTTGTCTTTTATTAGTGGGGGAAAAAAAGTCTTTTAGCTATTGTATGGTGAAGTGAGAAAATTACAGCCCTTTTTGGTGTGTATTAGTGGCAAAAAAAAATAGGAGCCAAACGTGCCCGGGGTAGACCACCAACTTAGCAGGAGCCTACCTGCCTGAAAAGTAGTGGTGCAGGGGTTCACGGAAGCAGCTACAGTAGCAGTCAGTCAGTGCGCAGTGTTGGCGGTAAAATCACCTGCTCGGCGGTGTGGCAGTTTTTTGTTAATCAGCCGGAGGAGGTGAGCATGGTCATTTGTAGAGTCTGTGGGCAGAAGGTGAAGCGTGGCCACACCACGGCCCTGCGTCAACCTATGCAGCATCACCATAAAGTGGCCTGAGAGAACAGTGGCTCCGATGTGGTGTTCCAGCCTGCTGCAACCACCGCTACATCACTCAGTGGCACGCATCCCATTGCAGGCAGTCAAGACTCCACCACCTCAGCCAAAGGGAACTGTCTGTCCTTCCTATCATCTGCTGGTCCTGATGATCCTGCTCCTCCTCCTACTCCTCATCAGTCATTCCGTCAGCAATCAATCACCGAAGCGATTGCCAAGAGACAACAGTATGCGTGCACTTATCCAACGGTACAGAAGCTGAATGTGTTCTTGTTCAAGTTGATGGTGCTGCAGTCCTCCCTTTCCAAGTGGCAGACTCTGCACCTTTCAGAGAACTGACGGCTTGTGCCTAGGTGGAGAGTCCCAAGCCATCATTACTTTGCCAAAAAGGCAATACTAGCCCTGCGCACGTATGTAGAACAGAAGATGGACCAGTCCTTGAGCCTGTCGGTGTCTGCCAAAGTGCACAGCAGCGCCGACGTATGGAGCTATAACTTCGATCAGGGACAACACATGTCCTTTACGGCCCACTGGGTGATTGTGGTTCCTGCACAGCCACACCAGCAACTTGGCCAGGTGACGCCACTTCCGCCTCCACGTTCTAAGGCTGTTATTTCTGCGACAATGTCCGCCTCTGCCTCCTCATCCTCCACCGTGTCCTCAGCCTCCACTGCAGAAACATTTTACAGTGCCCCTCCAGCATACCACATGTGCAGGGCACAGCGGTGTCACACTGTTCTGCACCTTGTTTGCCTGGGCGAACTGAGTCACACAGAGGAGGAACTGCTCCATGTCATTCGTCAATAAATCGAATGCTGGCTTTCTCCGCAACAACTCAAAATCATAACCATGGTGACCGGCAACGGGAAGAACATGGTGTCGGTGCTGTGTCAAGGAGGGCTGAGCCATGTGCCCTGCATGGCACACCTGTTCAATCCGGTTGTCAAGTGGTTCCTGAAGTCTTCCACCCATCTGCAAGACATCCTAAAAATGGCCAGGAAACTTTGCATGCACTTCAGCCACTCTTACACTGCAAAGCACACCCTCCTTGAGCTGCAGCGGCAGAACGGAATCCTCCAACATAGGCGGATATGCAACGTTTCCACCTGTTGGAATTCCACCCTCCATATGTTGAACCGACTATATGAACAGAGAAAGGCCATACACAATTTCTTGATGATCCAAGCGGACATGACTACTCCCCTGTGTAACTTCAGTGTCAGCCAGTGGCAGCTCATGCGTGACACCTGCCATTTGCTCAGGCCCTTTGAGGATGCCACGTTATTTGTCAGTCGCCAGGACTACGGGATGAACAACATCATTCCACTGCTTCATGTCCTGGAACAAATGCTGCAAAATCTGGCTGGTCAGGGGACTGGAGACGTGGCGCCTAGATCTTATGGCCACATGAGCCCTGTGGGGGCTAAACTGGAGGAGGAGGAGAACATTGCGCACAAGCAATGTGTAGCGACATGGGTGGTTTTTCTACACATGTGACAGGAGAGGAGGAGCAGGAGCAGCCAGAGGAGCTACAGTGCGATGAGAAAGACGAGGCAGAGGAACCAGACATACTGTGGCAGTATGCAGTGGAGATGGAGGCAAGTAGTCCCTCCAAGTCACTTGCACAAATAGCCTGATACATGCTCACTTGCTTGCGTAGTGACAGCCGAATTGTCACCATTCGGCAGAGGGATGACTTCTGGCTCTCCACCTTGTTGGACCCTCGCCAACCGGTCCAAAATGGAGACCTTTTTTACACCCACTGAGAGGGAGGAGAAACTGAACTGCTACAGAGACATCCTATGTAGCAGTTGGCCACTGCCTATCTGCGCCATCATCCATCCTCTCGCAGGTCTGAACAAGGGGGCCCTCTCTGCTCACGTTCTTATGCCATGGCTGCTGTGGCAGGATGGGGGGGAGGAGCAGTTCCAGCTTCATCAGAAAGTGAAGAAACTACTCACCAGTAGTGATGTCGCGAACATAAAATTTTCCTTTCGCGAACGGCAAACTCGAACTTCCGCAAATGTTCGCGAATGGGTGAACCGGGCGAACCGCCATAGACTACAATAGGCAAGCGAATTTTAAAACCCACAGGGACTCTTTCTGGCCACAATAGTGATGGAAAAGTTGTTTCAAGGGGACTAACACCTGGACTGTGGCATGCCGGAGGGGGATCCATGGCAAAACTCCCATGGAAAAGTAGTTGACGCAAAGTCGGGTTTTAATCCATAGAGGGCATAAATCACCTAGCATTCCTAAATTGTCACCAGAGCCACGACAGGGCACATGCACAGCCCAAAGGCCGGCCCTGGGTGACACTACGGGGGCCATTTTCAGAGGCAACAGAGGGGCCCGGGGGGCAATTGCCACAGGCCCAGTCCGCCCATGGCACACAGTACAGTTTGTGGGCCTGCAGCCTCTCACACACGTGCAGACAACTGCAATATATATATATATATATATATATATATATAAAAAGCTGACTGATGTACCAGCCCTAAAAAGGGGTTTTGGGGTGCTGTCAGGACGCTGTCCTTACAGCAGATGGCCCCTTTCACACGAGCGAGTTTTCCGCTGTGGGTGCAATGCGTGACGTGAACGCATAGCATCCGCACTGAATCCTGACCCATTCATTTCAATGTGTCTGTGTACATGAGCGTTTTTTTTCACACATCACTTGTGCGTTGCGTGAAAATCGCAGCATGTTCTATATTCTGTGTTTTTCATGCAGCCCTAGTCCCATAGAAGTGAATGGGGCTGCGTGAAAAACGCATTGCATCCGCAAGCAAGCGCGGGTGTGTTGCGTTTTTCACTGATGGTTGCTAGGAGATGTTGTTTGTAAACCTTCAGTTTTTTATCACGCGCATGAAAAACGCATTGCACCCGCGCAGAAAAAAAGTAACAACTGAATGCAATCGCAGGCAAAACTGAATGGCTTTGCCTGTTAAAACGCACAGTTTTTACTGAACGCATCCGCAACGCAATTTTTGTCCACATCCATTCCGCAATTCTGCGGAATGAATGCGGACCCATTCATTGTAAATGGGGCCGGACGTGATGCGGAGAGCAGACTATGTGCTCTCCGCTTCCGCAATGGGGGGGGGGGGCCCGAATTTCCGGGTTTCGCGCCGCAATAGATAGAGCATGTCCTATTCTTGTCCACAGCCTGCTGCTACCTCACATTAAATATCCGCTGGACTACTGGGCAGCCAAACTGGATTTGTGGCAGCAAACAGCAGAGTTTGCCCTGGAAAAGCTGTCCTGTCCATGCCAGTAGTGTGGCATCAGAGCGGGTGTTTAGTGCTGCGGGGGCCATACAGTAGTTACACCAAGAAGAACTCGCCTGTCCACCCAAAATATGAAGAGTCTGACCTTTGTCAAGATGAATCAGGCCTGGATCAGCCAGGATTTCCACCTATTAATGCCTGATGCATCAGACTAGATCATCCATGCTGCCACGCCAACACTTTGACAAAAGACACCGGTTTCTTCTGGCTACCTGCCTCAGCTACTATTCTGATGCTGCCACCCACCTGATGCCACACATCTGATGCCAAGTGCTCCTTCTTTCACCTACCATCTTCAGCTGGTACTGATATTGCCACCCACTTCCCTACTCTGTCACTGAATCACTGTGTGGTCTCCTGATACTGTTGCCAATTCCAGACTATCATTGGGCCTCTCTGTGGTCTCCTGATGCTGCTTCCACCTCACCACTATGTCATAGGGCTACTCTGTCGACTTCTCATGCTCCCACCCTTCCCACTTGATGACTGGGCCCCTATTTTGCCTTTTGGCCTGGCTCACATCATCATTTATTTGACCCTTCTTCTGATCTGTCTGAAGGAAGGAAAAATGAGATGCACAACGGATCCTGTCTATGTAAAAGCTTTAAGGTCTGCATGACCTGGTCCCTATTTTACATCAGAATTGGCTTAAGATTTTGTAGCCAAAAGCAAGGGTGGGTACAAAACACAGAAGACATGCAAATATTTCATTCACATGTCATCTCTGTTTTGGATCCACTCCTTATTTTCGGCTTTAGCAATACTGATGGATTACTAAACCAATGCTGACCGAGTGAAGACGGATGCTCCACAGACAGGATCCATTTTTGGGGGCTATTGTTCTAATGGATCAGAGGAAGGGCAAAATAATCAGTGACGTCTACAGTGAGCCAGACTGACAGGGGAATTGTATGTGAGGTCACGGTGTGAGCAATTAGGTAGGCCGAGGTGAATACAGTTCTGGTTACTCACGGTTATGTCGACCCTGGGCAGGCTTGCATAAGTGATGAAGAGAACATCACTTTCTCTGGGGCACACTCCGGTAAGGGACACAGGCCAGACGGTGTTTTGAGGTGCCCTTGGTGGTCTGTATTAATGTGCCTATGGCAAGGTCTCTGATTGTCGTGACGCCAGTACCTTTTGTGGTGGTACAACCATTTCTAGTAGTAGTAATTGGAAACTGAGACAGCAGTGAAATCCAACTTATGACATTTACTGAATGTTGCTCCTGGTAACAATTACATCCAAGTATAAAACAGTCTCTAGTACATCCAGATATGAAATACAGTCTCTCATGCATATGAGGGTAGGGATATTGTAAGTCCGCAAGGAAAACAGGCACTTTATCTTTTATATGTGAAAGCTACTGCTTCAGACTAGGCTTTGAAATATAGACAGTCATTAGGCTGGTAAAAAGCCTATCCTTATCCTAACCTTGATTAAAGATGGTTTTCAGAATCCTTGAACTTCTATTTCAAGTGCTTTTCTGTCAGTTGGCCTGACTGTTCTCAGGATTTAAACTGGAGGTGTGGATGCCGGAAGCTGTGTTCTACACCTAATTAAAAAGGTGCCTGGGAAGCCTTTGAGAATGGCCGTTATGCTATCCTTTCGACTTGAATACTTGTAAATATATATATTAATCCCCTTGAAACTTGCTGTTTGTAGCTTTGTCACTGCTCACCACCGAGGGCGAGCTATAGAAGTAGATTTCTCACCTCTAGGCTGAATCTTATAGGCATTAACCCTGGGCCCTGGAGCCATCAGGGACAGAGCAGAGAGGCAGGAGGCCTCCCTCTAGCTGGCAGCTACATCGCTGCACACTGACTAAACTTCTGGAAAGAACTCCAGACTGCCTAGCTAGGCCCAAGCTAGGCTATTTATACACTGTCACACTGCCCCCATCTAGTGGTCAGACTAGTGTAGTGCAATCTAACTGGCCTGAATGAAAGGATCTTACACAGAATCATATAGTGATATGGGAGAATATGACATGAGATGAAGTATGACATTCAGACATAATATATGGCAATAAAACATAATAAATCAATTTGCTGTGCCCATGGGCGTAGTTATAGGGGGTGCAGAGGTAGCAGTCGCTACTGGGCCCAGGAGCCTGAGGGGCCCAAAGACCCTTGTGCTGCATAAGAAAACACACAAAGCACTGAGGGAAGGGGGGCCCAAGCTGAACTCTTGCACCAGGGCCCTGTGTGGAATCAGCTGACGACGATGTTAAAGGAGTGCGCTTCTTCTTGATGCTAACATTGGCCTGTAAGGCTGAGTTGATACTTGAGTTAGGATACTTTCACACTAGCGTTTTGGATTCCGTTTGTGAGATCCGTTTCAGGGCTCTCACAAACGGTCCAAAACGGATCAGTTAAGCCCCAATGCATTCTGAATGGATAAGGATCTGTTCAGAATGCATCACTTCGGCTCCGTTCGCTTCTATTCTGTTTTGGAGGCGGACACCAAAACACAGCTTGCAGCATTTTGGTGTCCGTCTGAAGAGGCGAAGCCTAACGGATCCGTTTTGAATTACAATGTAAGTCAATGGGGACGGATCCGTTTTCAATGACACAATATGGTGCATTTAAAAACGGATCCGTCCCCCATTGACTTTCAATGTAATTCAGAACGGATCCGTTTTGGACTTTGTCATTTTTCCGTCTGCAAATAAACAGACTGATCCGCTCCAACGCAAGTGTGAAAGTACCCTTATTTAGTCAGTTTTGGACCCATAACTGCCCAAATAAGTGAAGTGTGCAGTGATTCTAAGAGCGACGCCTGTCATCTGCATGTCATACTGACTCACATTATTATTTCACTACCACAGCAGACTCCCTATACGTGTTACTGCAAGACACAGTGTTCTACACCACTATAAAGGCTCTCTGCAGCCAGGAAATGGTCGTTTTTAACACGATTCGCCACAAATAAATTCAGATCGAACTGATTTTTTTCAAAAAATTCGGCAAACCTACCGAATCGAATTTTTGAGAAATTCGCTCATCTCTATTTATAACAATTAGCTCAATTATCCAATTAAACACTGTTTAAACTTCTTAAAATCCAATTGGTTAGACTATATTAAAGGGGTTCTGCAGTTTGTTTAAACTGATGATCTATTCTCTGGATAGATCACCAGCATCTGATGGGCAGGGGTCCGACACCCGGGACCCCGACTGATCAGCTGTTTGAGAAAGCAGCGCAGCGGTCTTCTCACTGTTTACCGCCGACCCAGTGACGTCACGACTTGTATCAACTGTCCTCGGCGCGGCTAAACTCTGTTCATTTGAATGGAGCTTAGCCGCGCCCAGGCCAGTTGATACAAGTCGTGACGTCACTGGGCCGGCGGTAAACAGTGAGAAGGCCGCAGCGTTCCAGGAGCGGCGCTGCCTTCTCAAACAGCTGATCGCGGGGTGTCGGGTGTCGGACCCCCACCGATCAGATGCTGATCATCTATCCAGAGGATAGATCATCAGTTTAAACAAACTCCAGAACCCCTTTAAGCTAATTATCTTCCTTAGTCTGTTTAAACACACCCCCTTTCCCTTATTAACTCTTTCACTCTTACCTTACTATTTCATTCTATTGCCCTGTAATACATTATATATACTGTTTTCCTTTGCTTTCCATTTTTTACTTTTATATTCTTCTCCTACCTATCATCAATAGCTTCTGGTGGTTGACCCATCTCAAATATTGGTGACATATCAAGTGTATAAACAATAATAATAATAATAATAATAATAATAATAATAATAATAAACTATATTACAAAAACGATTAGGGCATTAGGGACATGTTCACGAAAATGTATACAAAAGTTTAGTTACTCTTTAAGCCTCATTCACACATCAGTGTTTTGGTCAGTGATTTCCATCAGTGATTGTAAGTCAAAACCAGGATTGGAGCCTCCGCAGACATAAAGTACAATGGAAAGATCTGCTCCTGTTCTGTGTTTAGAGCCGCACCTGGTTTTGGCTCACAATCACTGATGGAAATCACTGACCAAACACTGGCGTGTGAATGAGGCCTTAGACTGACTTATGCTTTGCTGCCATCTACTGACCAAAGTGAGATGTTGCAGTATTTCTGCTGTTCACAACATAACAGGATTGCCCCAGATCCTTACAGATGCACATATCCTGGGAAACTGGGTGGGGTGAGGAAAACCTAATACTAACATTTGCTTATAGGTCCCTATGAGATCTGTGGACGCCCCTGTAAGGAGCCATGCAAATCATGAAACCTCAATTATGTAGGTAGAAATTCTCTGGGCAGCGGAATGAGCATGCTCATTACATGTCACCAATGGTTATGTGTTCTTCATGAGCAGTAAACTCCGTCCCGCATGAATTTTTATCTCCTCCAAAGTTAAGAAAAAAATGCCATTTCTGCACTGAAAATGGAGAATGTCACCCTTTCTTCCAGGGCTGGGACAAGGTCCACCACCAACAGAGGCTGAGCTGCCCAAGTGCGCCCCCCCCCCCCTCCAACTTGTGGATGACACTGCTATGGGGGATCTGTGATGAATGATACTGTTATTGGGGAATCTGTGGATGACACATTTGTGTCATCCACAGATCCCCCCTCCCCATAACAGGGTCCATGTAGGAATGACCCCCAATACAAGGGGTGAGGCTGTGGGGTTGTATCTGCTTTTTTGATGACAGCACCAGCGGGGACCGTGCAGTGACTGTATTCTACTACACCCCCCCCCTCCCCACACTGTATATAATCTTAACTATATAACTGTAGTGATTTGCTACAGTTATATAGTTAATAAGATTATATCCAGTGAGCGGGGGGGATGGGGGGGGGTAGTAGAATACAGTCACTGCGCGGGCCCTGCTGTCATTATGAAATAGCATGTGACCCCCACCTCTTTTATTGGTGGTCATTCAGTAAATTAACCCTGTTTTGGGGGAGGGGGTGTCTGTGGGACAAATATGTGTCATCCACAGATTCTCCCCATAAGGGTCCATTCACACGTCCGCAATTCCATTCCGCATTTTGCGGAACGGAATTGCGGACCCATTAGTTTCAATGGGGACAGACGATGTCCCGGCCGGGTCCGCAATTGCGGATCCGCACTTCGAGTCCGCAATTGCGTTCGAAAAAATAAAACATGTCCTCATTCTTGTCCGCAATTGCGGACAAGAAAAGGCATTTTCTATGAGTGCCGGCGATGTGCGGTCCGCAAGTGCGGAGCCGAACATCGCCCGATGTTCGTGTTTTGCGGATCCGTGGATCCGCAAAACACAACGGACGTGTGAATGGACCCTAACAGGGTTCATTTAGTGATTGACCACCCAAATTGTGGTGACCCAATACATGGGAGTTGCATCTGCAGAGCTTTTGTATAATGCCACCCCACACTGTAGTGTCCCCACACAGTAATGTCCGCCACACTGCCCCCCACACAGTAATGTCCGCCACACTGCCCCCACACAGTAATGTCCGCCACACTGCCCCCACACAGTAATGTCCGCCACACTGCCCCACACAGTAATGTCCGCCACACTGCCCCCACACAGTAATGTCCGCCACACTGCCCTCGCACAGTAATGTCCGCCACACTGCCCCCGCACAGTAATGTCCGCCACACTGCCCCCGCACAGTAATGTCCGCCACACTGCCCCCACACAGTAATGTCCGCCACACTGCCCCCACACAGTAATGTCAGCCACACTGCCCCCACACAGTAATGTCCGCCACACTGCCCCTCGCACAGTAATGTCTGCCACACTGCCCCCGCACAGTAATGTCCGCCACACTGCCCCCCACACAGTAATGTCCGCCACACTGCCCCCGCACAGTAATGTCCGCCACACTGCCCCCACACAGTAATGTCCGCCACACTGCCCCACACAGTAATGTCCGCCACACTGCCCCCCACACAGTAATGTCCGCCACACTGCCCCCACACAGTAATGTCCGCCACACTGCCCCCCGCACAGTAATGTCCGCCACACTGCCCCCCGCACAGTAATGTCTGCCACACTGCCCCCCACACAGTAATGTCCGCCACACTGCCCCCACACAGTAATGTCCGCCACACTGCCCCCACACAGTAATGTCCGCCACACTGCCCCCACACAGTAATGTCCGCCACACTGCCCCACACAGTAATGTCCGCCACACTGCCCCCGCACAGTAATGTCCCCCACACTGTAGTGTCCCCACACAGTAATGTCCGCCACACTGTAGTGTCCCCACACAGTAATGTCCGCCACACTGCCCCCCGCACAGTAATGTCCGCCTCACTGCCCCCGCACAGTAATGTCCGCCACACTGCCCCCCGCACAGTAATGTCCGCCACACTGCCCCCGCACAGTAATGTCCGCCACACTGCCCCCCGCACAGTAATGTCCGCCACACTGCCCCCGCACATAATGTCCGCCACACTGCCCCCACACAGTAATGTCCGCCACACTGCCCCCACACAGTAATGTCCGCCACACTGCCCCCACACAGTAATGTCCGCCACACTGCCCCCACACAGTAATGTCCGCCACACTGCCCCCACACAGTAATGTCCGCCACACTGCCCCCACACAGTAATGTCCGCCACACTGCCCCCACACAGTAATGTCCGCCACACTGCCCCCCACACAGTAATGTCCGCCACACTGCCCCCCACACAGTAATGTCAGCCACACTGCCCCCACACAGTAATGTCAGCCACACTGCCCCCCACACAGTAATGTCCCCACACCCCCTCAACCACACAGCAGTGCCCCCACATAGTAATTTGTCATGCCCCCCTCTTGTCATGCTTTTCTGCCTGTCATTCTCCCCATCTTTCCCCGTCATTCTCCCCCCATCTTTTCATGCTCTTTTACCCCCCATGTTGTCATGCTCTTTCTGCCCCCCATGTTGTCACAGACTTAATGAAAGGGGGCCCGGCATTTTCACTGTACTTAATGCTGGGCCCCATCAGAGCGCTCCTCTCACCTCCATTATGGTCACTTCTCCAGGCTTCCAGGATCAGGCCCCAGCACTGCCTCACATTAAGCAGGTGGGCGGAGCCTAACGGAGGTCCGTTAGGCTCCGCCCATCTGCTTACTCTGTTTCTAGTTAGAGACAGAGGCAGCTGGGCCTGATGCTGGGGGCCTAAAGCAGCATAATGGAGGTGAGAGGAGCGCTCTGACAGGGCCCGGTTTAGGGAATGACAGGAGGGAGCGCTGAGCGGTTCCCTCCTGTCAGTCCCTCTCCCTCTCGCCGGCCCCTGCCTGCGCCCTGAGGCTGGAGCGCCCTGAGGCTGGAGCCTCCCCAGCCTCTGTGTCGGCCCGGCCCTGCTTTCTTCTAGAGACTCTAGGCATTGTTTATAGCGGATGATATCTCTGTACATACAGAGTATACCGCAGACTGCGGATATGTACTAAGGAGCCATATAGCTTCCATGGGCTGCCATACAGACTGTGTATCGTGCTCTGACATATGCATCAGCCCTTAGGAGGAATCCATTACTTAAAATAAAGAAGACCATACTAATTCCCATGGATTTTATACCTATGATATGTAAGCATATGTGCATTGTAATATATAAAAAAGTGAAACCACCCTATTACCTTCCCAATCTATTATAGACATAGGTCTCTGGTTCAAAATAAACCGTTAAAATCATAAAAAAGCCTTCTGGGAAATGTACATTCATTGACAAGGCACTAAGATGTCATCTACCCAGTTATAAAAAATGATATAATTTGTCTTTAGGGTATTAAATAGTTAATGTTTATGGTGGCTATGCATGTCTAAATAATCATCAGCGTACATGTATATCTTCTTCAGCATGGAAGACCTAAGGCTACTTTCACACTAGCATTTTCCTGGATCCGGCAGGGTTCAGCAAAAACGCTTCTGTTACTGATAATACAACCGCCTGCATCCGTTATGGACGGATCCAGTTGTTTTATCTTTAACATGGCAAGAACGGATCTGTCATTAACTCCATTGAAAGTCAATGGGGGACGGGTCCGTTTTCGATTGTGTCAGATTGTGTCAGAGAAAACGTCCCCATTGACTTTAATTGTGGGTCATGACGGATCTTTTTTTCTTTGCATCCCTGGACAGAAAGAAAAAAGCTGCGGTTTGCTCTCCGGTATGAGAACGCAACCAAATGGAATGCAATGCATTCTGGATAGGGTTGAGCGAACCTGAACTGTAAAGTTCGTGTTCGTACCGAACTTTAGGGTTTTTGGTACCCGGACCCAGGCCTGAACATTTCCATAAAAGTTTGGGTTCGAGTTCGGTGTTCGGCAATTTCTTGGTGCTTTTTGACAGGCTGCAGGGCAGCCAATCAACAAGCGTTTCACTTTGTCTGCCTTTAGAAGCCATCACAGCCATGCCTACTAATGGCATGGCTGTGATTGGCCAAGTGCAGCATGTGACCCAGCCTCTATATAAGCTGGAGTCACGTAGCGCCGCACGTCACTCTGCTCTTCTCAGTGTAGGAATAGGATGCAGCTTCTGTGAGGGCGAGATTAGGAAAGAAGCTGAATAATATCTGATATCAGAACTTGTTCACTCAGCGATCTACATCCTTTGTTTCTTGTGGATGCAATGCAACTGTTTTTTACCCTGTCCTGACTGTGAGGCCAGTGACAAAGACTTTTATCCGTCTGTGAGTTAGGTTGGTGTCTGCGGCCATTTTGTGCAAGTGTAGTGCACTTGCACCTGCATATGTTCCAGGGACAATAATTGAATCCAAGTCCTTTTACTTCAGTGTGCAACATATACCCATTTTTTAAGTGCATCTGCACTGCATATGTGCCAGGGGAAGGGAAAAATGATATAGTTAATCCATCTGTGATTTTAGGGACCTAGGGGGTGACATTTTAATATTTTTTTCTGTAAAGTACCCCTGTCATTAATTAAGTAAATCCTGTCATTAATTAAGTAAATCCATCTGTTAGATTCTGGGCTGACAAATTATTATTATTTTTTTTTTTTGCTAAAAATTTACATTTGCTATGTGCACTGCATTTGTGATAGTGAAAGAAAATTAGTTAAATCCATCTGTTTCACTGTGTGTGAAAAAATCATCATCATTTTTTCCCTATAAGGTACCTTTGGGGCCTGTACTGCAAATCTGATAAAATAAAATCAGTAAATACAACTGTGACATTGTTGGTGAAAAAAAACACTTAATTTTGGGCACAAAGTACATTTGCGCCCTGCACTGCACTAGTTATAGTGAAAGAAATTCATTTAAATCTATATGTTTCATTTGTCGGTGAACAAAAACATATATTTGTTTCAATAAACTCCCTTTTCTGCCTGCACTGCAACTCTGATAGTGAAAAATAATCAGTAAATCTATCTGTTTCACTGTGGGTGAAAAAAATCATCTTTTTGTCCCTATAAAGTACCTTTGGGGCCTGCACTGCAAATCTGATACGAAAATAAAATCAGTAAATACAACTGGGACATTGAGGTTAAAAAAATAAATATAATTTTGTCCATAAAGTACCCCTGCACTGCATACCTGACTTGGAAATATATTCAGTAAATTTGGTGGCCTTCAGATTGTTGGCTCTCCCCCAGTAATTTTTTCGCAACCCCTTCCTTTCATGCTCCCCCATGCCTGTGGCTACTAAAGATCGATCTCTCAGACCAGGCCTGGCAGCTGTTCCATCCGTTTTCTACACTGTCTATACTGCCACTGTATATCATTTCATTTTATAATACTGCTTTCGCTGCTTCCCCTTTAGCTACGACCCTGGGCAGACCCATCAGTCAGTATGTGTAGGTGTGTGCACAGATACTATTCCACCATTTTGCTGAAATGCTGCCTCTTGCTAAGACGTTCCATATCAGCTGGTGGTGCTGGTTGTTGTGGCGTGGTGACAAAGCTTTTCCACATTTCGCCCATGCTAACCCTGCCTTCTGAGGTGCGGGCGGTGACCCAGCTGCGTTGGAGACTTATTCCTCCTCCTCTGCTTTAGCCTTGTGCTTCCACTGAGCCCCTCGCTTCAGTAATGGAATTAAGGACGGCACGTTGTCCTTGTAACGGGGATCCAGCAGGGTGGCCACCCAGTAATCTGCACAAGTTAGAATGTGGGTAACTCGGCAGTCATTGCGCAGGCACTGCAGCATGTAGTCGCTCATGTTTGCAAGGCTGCCCAGAGGCAATGACAAGCTGTCCTCTGTGGGAGGTGTATTATCTGTGTTCTCTGATGTTGGTGGTCAAGGTGTTACGCTGAGCAGATGAGGAGGTGGTAGAGGAGGAGGAAGCGGAGTAGGAGGAGGAGGCAACAGGAGGCATATAGAAATGCCCTGCAATCCTAGGGGGCAAAAGGACATGTGCCAAACTGCTATCCGCCTCTGGCCCAGCAGCCACTACATTTACCCAGTGTGCTGTTAGGGAGATAACACTTCCCTGCCCGTGCTTACCGGTCCATGTACTGGTGGTTATGTGTACTTTGCCACAGATGGCGTTGCGCAGGGACCTTGCCAAAGATGGCATTACGCAGAGCACACTTGATTTTGTCCGCCACTTGGTTATGCAGGGAATAATGCTCGCCTGGAAAAGTAGTGGAGGCTGGGAACCACGTACTGTCATAAGTTTTTTAAAAGTCTCCATCCATCTCCACCAGACAGAATGACAGCATTTCAAAGGACCAGCAATTTTGAAATCCTGGCATTCAGGGCCAGGGATCGTGGGTGGGTAGGGGGGTACTTTCTATTTCTCTATCTCTCCAGTGTTTGGGAGATGGACAGCTGAACGCTTCCATGGGATAGATGGGATCCATGTGGAGATGCTTGGTGACGGTGAAAGATGTGGTGGCGTTGCTGCCACATCCTCTGTTTGCGGGGTGGCAGGCGCCATTGTCACACACTTGTGCTCAGGTTTAGAACGTTTTTTTTAAATTTTTAGGGATTTTATGTTATTTAAAGTTATTTCCCTATGCAAATTTGTTTGCAGGGCACTTGTCCTACTCCCACCCCCATTTTGCTTAATTTTCCAGCCCTTCCTAGGACTTTTTTAGAGCAATTTTAGTGCTTCAATGGGGTTCGGGTTCAGGGTCAAGTTCGGGTCAAGTTCAGGTCCCAAACTTGAACTTTGCGGCGAAGTTTGGCCGAACCTGGCGACCCCAAACTTCCAGGTGTTCGCTCAACTCTAATCCTGGAGCATTCCGTTCTGTTCAGTTACGTTTTGTCTCCATTGACAATGAATGGGGACAAAATAGAAGCATTTTTTTCTGCTATTGAGATTCTATGATGGATCTCAATACAGGAAAATAGAAATACTAGTGTGAAAGTAGCATTGCACCTGCTCAAAATTCAATTGAGGGCAGTGAAGGAGGTCCTTCGTTAATGTCCCTAGGACTTTGTGAATCTAGTCTATATATCCAGCAAGCTTTGTCCTGTATGAGGTTACGCTCCAGATCACCTTTTCCAGGCACCAATTTAAGATGACCAATTCTACGAAAATGAAATACTTGAACATCCCCAATATGTACAAAATTAATGTGCCTTTCTATCAAAGTGTGCCAGTCGGTAGAAATAGGAAAATGGATCAAGCATCCACATGCCATGCATTAATCTATTGCTTCACCGTATCATTTATAAACATGTACAGGAAGCACTTTGTACACATTTGTGATAAAAATGTATAAGCCCACTCACCACGTTAAGGTGTCCTCTTTCAAGTGGGTCTCTACTCTACTTTGGCGCAACACCACAGCAACATAGCAGCTTCATGCAGTGAGACCCAGCAGCCCAACAACACCCTTACTATGTGGCCAAGCCATCCTGACACTGGGTCTCACAAGCCACAGGACATAGCACCAACAGCCACCATGCAGAACTGCCCCATGTGAACAGATCTCTAAAACTCACCTTTCCATGTGATCTCATAAACCAGATTAAAACCCAAGTAGGTCTTAACCCTAATACAGTTTCCACCGAAGTATCTATTCCCAGATTTCTTGAACTGAGATGTTTAGAGAATCACTTCTGGAATTTTTTAATGGTCTTCCATGAGCGTACAAAGAAAACAGCGTCCACATAAAAATGGCGTTTCCGCTATCACGGCCAGCCAATACTCAGATAGCTCCAGGGCGATTATGTTCACAATGGTCTCATTTTGGCACTGGTATAAACTTTACACATGATGTTTATGGGATATTCTCAATTTCTATATTCTTTACAAAAAGAAGGCCCATTGGATCAATTTTTATGTGCTCTTAAATTGCAGCACTGTTACTCCTCATTTTATTGATGTTTAGTGATTAAAGAATTTCTTGAAATTTGATACAGATTCAATTCTGCTGAGCTGATTCAGATCTGATGTAAATAAAGTTGAATTGAATTAGAAGTGCTCCAATTGCCCTGAAAAGTCGCAGATGTTATTCCGGGGTCTTGTAGGACTGTATCCAACTCATTCAGCAGAGGATCTCAAAACTGTAGCAAAATGTTTAAGTTCAATATAATACATGAAGATGCGTCCGTTCTATTCCAATCCAGTTGTATTAAACAAAACTGAACAAACCAGACCCGGAACTAAATACATTGTAAGTCAATGGGTGCCAGATCCATTTTGTTTTGGATCTGAAAAAAAAAACGGATCTGGCATCATAGACTTAGGCCTCCCATGCACACGACCGTTGTTTGTTTCCGCGTCCGTTCCAATTTTTTTCACAGATAGGATGCTTCCCCATTCATTTAAATGGGTCCGTCTAAAAATGCTGATGGTCAACCGTTTTTGTTCCGCATCTGTGGTCCGAGTTTACATTCCGTAAAAAAAATAGAGCATGTCCTATTTTTTTCACGTTTGCGGACAAGGATAGGCATTATTACAATAGATCTTCCAAAAAAACGGATCCGTAAAAAAAAAAACGGTCTGTAATCAGTTTTTTTGGCAGACGGAGCGGACGCGGAGGCAGGCAACGGTCGTGTGCAGGTAGAATAAGGCTACATGCACACGACCGTTGATTTTTTGCGGTCCACAAACCGCGGATCTGCAAAACACGGAAGCTGCTCCGCGTTCCGTTCCGCAATTTGCTGAACGGAATGCGGCCCATTATAGAAATGCCTATTCTTGTCCACAAAACGGGCAAGAATAGGACATGCTCTATTTTTTTTGCGGGGGCACGGAACGGAGCAACAGATGCGGACAGCACACGGAGTGCTGTCCGCATCTTTTGCGGCCCCATTGAAGTGAATGAGTCCGCGCCCAAGCCGCAAAATATGCGGCTCGGAAGCGGACCACAACAACGGCCGTGTGCATGAGGCCTTACATTGTTTTTTTGTGCTGGATTCGGTTCTTTAAGTGTTTTGACCAGACACAAAACCGCAGCTTGTAATGGTTTTGTGTCCGGTCAAAAATCTGAACAAACCAGAACAAAAGGCATCCTGATCTGGTTTATTGCTTTAAGAAGCCCTTCTACTCTGCACTCATTACCTGTATTAATTGCACCTGTTTGAACTCGTTATTATCTGTATAAAAGACACCTGTCCACACACTCAAGCGGAGGAGTCGACCAAGACTTGGTCTAATATTGACCAAGAAGGACAAATGAATCCATCACTCATTGAACACCCAGTGAAGGCTTTGTTAACCAAGATAAACAAGAATCAACAACCCCCCCCCCCCCCGGCGACCTATAATATCTGGGGTATCATCACTTACATGCAACCTATCACATTATGCGGATCCGTTTTTGCAAAAGCATCTCCAGCCGTACCTAAGGGACTCAGCCAGTCTGATACTCCTACTGACGGATATACAATGGCAAAAGACATATATGTGGCTATCATAAGATGTTGCCACCCTTTAGTTAAACATTCCTCACGAAGCTGGTATACAAGCAACATCATATTTCGCGGACCAAGATGTGAACATGCCCATAAGATAGAAGGCCTTCATCACTGAAGTCATCTGATTCATACTTACCCATATTTGAAGGAAGGATATACAGTTTAGACAAAAGAAAGGGATCGCTATGAGAATGTGTTTCGTGTCCAGTTTGGTGAATCTGTTTATGGGCTTCTTTGAGAATGCAACGAGCCACCCCCCAGGGAAGATCCTGTACCAGGTTCTTAGGAATGCCGAGTGGTGTAGTGTGGCCTTAATGGTCTCTGTGTGAACTTCTACCTGGATACTATCGCTCCCCAAGGTTAGGCTCCAAAGCAATAAAGGGAAGACTAATGGTGGAGGTGGAGAATAAGTTGAGTCCAGACTTTATAATGTTCAACAGCTTTACTTGAATCAACTTGCATCAGTACAAGAAGTGATCTTTCTCTTGGTTCCAGCAGGTTTTGGGATGAACTGGCAGGGAAATTGGGAAATTCTGCTTTATCCTACTCTGTTGTGCTAAACTTGGCTTTAGTCTGGTAGCTGAACTCTGAAGTGATTCTGGTACTTTTGGAGCGGGGTGCCTTTGGCTGTTGACCCCCTCGCTACACTCTGTATGTAAATCCGTTAGGAGTCGGAGTGCTCTATGAGCTGCTTTCCTCTGGAAAGACTACCACTGCAGGAGGGGGACCTTCCCCTCGCTGCTTCATCTTGACACGTCTGCTTCCAACATTAGCCTTGAACAACTGCTGACTAAACACTTCCTGCGGCCCCTCCCTTGGTAGGAATCTGCACTATCCTACTTCTGCCCAACAGGGGGGAGAATGAAATGGCAAGTTCCATTCTGTTTAAATATCTGTCTGCCATATATCCGCTGCTACTTGCTGGTGAATCCGGCATATAACATGCAATACAACAAATAATAGTTTCATAGCAATGGTTAGAAATGCACAATGTAGGAGGACCTGGAATCAATACACAGATGACATTATTGGTAGGTTATCAAAGATAGTAGTAGGGTGTAGGAATGGTAGTACCACTCTGGGGTATTACAAGAACAATTGCATCTACTGTATGAAAACAACCCATGGCGAGATAAGATCATCGTCTATAAGCGTTATATACTGATTTGGAATGGCACTGCACAAGATAAATCACAATTTGTGTCCCACTTAAATAACAACGATTGTGGCCTTTCATTCATGGCAAACCAGTCCCATGTATCCATCAAGTTCCTGGACTTGATCCTTTTTCACGACCACAATCAAGACGAAAACATTTTTTAAGAAGGTTGACGGAAACAGCTTATCTAGACTACCAGAGTTCACATTACAAGAAATGGAAAATGAATTTACCCTTCCACCTGTTAAAGTGAATATGAAAAAACTGTACTGATCTGGAGGCTTTTAAAGCCCAAAGTGATGTACTCAAGACCAGGTTCAATAACAAAGGCTACCCAAAACAGTTAGTGGAAACAGCCTACACAAGAGCAAAAGACCTAAGCCAGATGGAATGTCTGACTCAGGATAAATGAAAAACAGACATCTGCCATGTTCTAAACAAATTTTATAACTACCTTCAACATCAACCATTCTACTCTAAGGTCCATACTAGCGAAACACTGGCATATCTTAGTAGATGACCCCATCCTCAAAGATAATAGTACTAAAAGGCCTTAAATTACATACAAACGACCCCAAACCATAAAGAGCCTAATTTCTCCCAGTAGATTATGAACAAAACAGAAGAAACAAATAAGGACAACAAGCTTCTTTCCCAATCTATAAGGAAGCTATAAGTGCGGACACCGCCAATGTAAATCCTGTCTGAATATCAATAACATTTCAATAGCAATATCACTGAAGAAAGCTTCCAGATCAAATTATTTCTAAATTGCTCCTCTGCATACACTATATATCTCAATGAATGTGAATGCAGATTACAGTATATTGGACGTACAATGCAGTGCTTTTGGGAACGCATGAACAACCATCGGTGGAATATAATACATTGCAATATGAAACATAGCGTTTCCAGACATTTCACAGAGGCTCATGTCGATAATCCCAAAAAACTCTCACTATTGCCTATAGAACAGATACCGTAATCAAATCCCGATCGCTTCCAAACCCTACACAGAAGAGAAATGTTCTGGATCTACAAATTACAAACATTGGAACACTATGGCTTAAATTAAAGTCCCGAAAGCAATTGTTTCTGACCCTGCAACTCCTCAGCTTCTTAACGATATACAACAGTTTTTCCACGATTCGCTGTCATTTACCCTATCACTCCCATATTCATATTAATGAATTCCCACTTAGTCCTAACTACGTCACCTACAAATCAACCATCTTTCATATTAGGGATCTTTGTTCTATCAACAAATCGTTCCGAAACACCCCTAAAGATTATGTACACCTTTGGAGGCAATTTTTGTTTATGATTGCATTTTACTTTTATTTTTGCCTAGAAATCATACTTCCAATTGGCCTTCATTAAAAGTATTGAGCCATTTGGTCACAAAGGGTTAACTGTTCTTTTAACTGTGTGACTGGTACTTTCACTTTGTGCCGATTATCTAATAACCTTTAACTTTAAGCTAGGGAGAGGTCATAAACATTTATTTAAGCCACATTTTTATCAGTAAGATGAGAACTAAGCTATAATGAGTGTTTATAATATCAGAGAACAGAGATAAGGAGACTGCCAGCTCCTGGTCTGACGGAAAAGACAGCAGTAGAGCATCTTATAGCTGTTATCACCAGCGAGTGGTAACCCACTGCCCCACGTGACCAACTCCCTCTGAGGACAATGTCTGTGCACACCCCTCGTTCTTCACACAATACCTCTGATGGTGAGGAGAGATTTTCCCGAGGGAGTACCAGGTGCCTCCTCAGAGCGGAATTAGAACACGAGGGAATCAGGACCAAATTGTGAACCCACTAGACTGACCGCCAGGTGGCACAATACACCCAATGGATGCTGGGAGGTCAGAGGCCAATCAGACGGAGGTACCAAAGTAGAAGTCAGGGCAGGCGGCATTCAGGAAAAATCCATAAACATAGATCAGTGTCATGGTAGGCGGCAATCAGGCAAAGTCCGTAATATGTAATCCAAAGTCCGGTACACAGAATGACAAGAACCAACAGAAAACCGTAGCTCAAACAGGACCCTAGACTAGCTAGGAACCTAAGTTGCTCAGGCGCCTTTCTGTAGAAGGAGGTGCCTTTAAATACCTCCTGCAGACCATCAATAGGCAGGGGAAGAGAGAGGGCCTGCGCAGGCTGCCTCACAAAAGGAGTAGAGACACGCCTGCACACACCCTAAATACATACAAAGAACTCTGAGCCAAAGTGCAAGCTCTGCTCAGAGCCAGGAGGGAAATTCTGGTGGCAGGAATGCAAACCACAGCTAAGAACCCCGCTGCCCGCGCCTGTCAGCATGGCGTACAGCAGCAGGAAGGAGTGAAGAAGCCCAGCAGTCGTACCTGCGTGTGGGGACAGAATCCCAAGTACACAAAAAAGGATTCCATATTTTTAAGTAAAACCAATTGAAAAAAATATTTTTAGCTCAAAAAAAGTACAATGCAATAATAAACAAATTGCCTCTAAAGGTGTACATTTCTTTTCCGAATTCTTTAACAATCAACCATTTCATTTTTTTTTCCTTTTAATTTATCACAGATATCTTCTTTTCTTATCTTATCTTATATCATTTTACTATTGAGATCCATTAACAGGCTGACATGCCATTTGGGATACTTTAATCCCAAATACATAACTCTTTTGATCCGCACCTGAATGGGTTAACACATCCCTCTATTAACCATACAGTTTCCAATGAATGACTACTGTTCCATATGAAGACTACCATGAGCCTACGCCCAGTCTCTACATCCCTTCCCCAATAAATTCCTCACATAGTATTAACACAGCACAGTGTGCAGACACGCCCCCTAACTCTCGCTGCCCGCCTCTCTGCTGTCTGTACATCAGGAGCGTGGTGAGAGCACGCCCTCTCTCGCACCCAGCACCTGTACTGCCTCCCACCATGCACAGAAGCCCTTATCACCATCACCTCATAATAAGTTAATACATTTCTCCATCAACACGTTTTTCCACTGCTTACAGCAACTGTCCCTGGGGTTTCTACTTCTCATATCATTCTCCATGCATTTAAAAACCACTTGTGATGGAATGAACAGAAATAGTAGCCCCCCATCTAAAACTCCTCAGAACAACCCCCCCCCCCACTCGACACACAATATATAACATAATAATATCATGTCTTGTGGACAATTCATCAACTAATCAATAAGATATTCAGTAGCCCTATACATGTGTACATACACTCAAACAGAAATATATATTTCCACACCTTTTTATATATAGTTACTTGTGGTGATTTGACCTAATGATATACAGGGTGGGCCATTTATATGGATACACCTTAATAAAATGGGAATGGTTGGTTATATAACTGCCTGTTTGTGGCACATTAGTATATGTGAGGGGGGAAACTTTTAAAGATGGGTGGTGACCATGGCGGCCATTTTGAAGTTGGCCATTTTGAATCCAACTTTTGTTTTTTTTCAATAGGAAGAGGGTCATGTGACACATCACAACAACTTATTGGGAATTTTACAAGAAAAACAATGGTGTGCTTGGTTCTAACGTAACTTTATTCTTTCATGAGTTATTTACAAGTTTCTATTTATTTACAGCCATTAACATGTCGCCGAGGTTAACACGTGAGGAGCGGATAGAAATTGTGTTGATGTCTGGTGACCGCAGTAACCGGGTCATTGCAGCAGATTTCAATGCAAGACACCCTACGAGACCACCCATCTCCCATGCTACAGTTAGCAAACTGCTTGCTAAGTTTCGTGAAACTGGTTCAGTGTTTGATTTGCCAAAATGTGGACACATGAAATTTGTCACTAATGAAGAAACATCAGTGGCTGTCCTACCTTCATTCAGCAAGAGCCCACAGCGTAGCACTCACCACATGTCACTGGAGAGTGGCATTAGTCGAACATCCCTTCGGCGGATATTAGCTAATCACAAATGGCACCCTTACAAACTCCAGCTACTGCAGCATCTCAACGAGGATGACCCAGATCGGCGCACTGAATTTGCAGAATGGGCAAAACAAAAATTGGAACAGGACCCTCAGTTTACGCAGAAGATTTTGTTCAGTGATGAGGCAAACTTTTATGTGAATGGTGAAGTTAACAAACAAAACCACCGCTATTGGTCTGACACTAACCCACATTGGATAGATCCCTCCAAGACTGTTGGAACAAAAAAGTTGATGGTATGGTGTGGTATATGGGGTACAAAGATAGTGGGGCCATTCTTCATCAATGGAAACCTCAAGGCCACTGGATATGCGAAATTGCTACATGATGATGCGTTTCCCTCTTTATGCACTGAAGCTGGCACGTTCCCTGAGTTTTTCCAGCAAGATGGTGCACCACCACATGATGGGTGTCAGGTCTGAGCATTCCGAGATGAACAGTTTCCTGGAAAGTGGATTGGTCTTTGTGGGCCAGTTAAATGGCCCCCAAGGTCTCCCGATCTGACCCCCTTAGACTTTTATCTTTGGGGTCATCTGAAGGAAATTGTCTATGCTGTGAAGATACGAGATGTGCAGCACCTGAAACTATGGATACTGGAAGCCTGTGCTAGCATTTCTCCTGCGGTGTTGCTATCAGTGTGTGAAGAGTGGGAGAAGAGGGTTGCATTAAAAATCCAACACAATGGGCTGCATATTGAACACATTTTATAAGTGGTCAGAAACTTGTAAATAACTAATGAAAGAATAAAGTTACGTTAAAACCAAGCACACCATTGTTTTTCTTGTGAAATTCTCAATTAGTTTGATGTGTCACATGACCCTCTTCCTATTGAAAAAACAAAAGTTGGATTCAAAATGGCCACCATGGTCACCACCCATCTTGAAAAGTTCCCCCCTCACATATACTAATGTGCCACAAACAGGAAGTTAATATCACCAACCATTCCCATTTTATTAAGGTGTATCCATATAAACGCCGGCCTCATCCAATCATCGAAAAAGGTATGCCTCTTATATGCAGATATATCCATATGAGTATAGACCAGCTTGTTTTCTCAGCTCATCGTTTTTTTTTTTTCCTTTTTATTACCATCATTTTTTATTTCTCTATTGTATATTACGCCTTGCGTCAAGCCAATACCATTGATTTGCTGCAAAATTGATGCATTTACTATTATTAATTTTAAGCACTCTTTCCATTAATTGGTTCTGTGTCTTTAAATAACTTATCAAAGTAATTATTGCCTTTGCAGATGATATACTGCAAAATTCATTTTATTTTCGAATTTCGCTTTAAAATATAAACTATCAAATAACGTTCTCATTTGACTTGATAAAGGAGTCCTAGAATTAACGCGTTGTCTGTACTTTGTACTTTCCCACCAATAAAGCTCCTTTTATTCATCTGCTGGCTGTGACCTGTGATAGCCTTAACCAGTTGAGTTGGTGAATCCAATAGGTATACCTCCCCTACTTAGCCTTCTACAATTTATCAGCGTATTTTGTAGCATTTTTTTTTTTTTACTTTTTGATCCGTTTCTTCACCTAATGTTTTATTCATAATGGCATTTTTGGTATTCCTAAAGTTTTCTTAAAGCAAAGTACATCTCGCCCTCTACTGTCATTTTCTTTATAGAGCTATATTAAATAAGGAATGGTAAAAGCCATGTAAAAATACCATTAAAAAGGTCACACATTGCACTGCATTTTTATTTTTTTAAGTAGAAAAGGTCTGTTGGAGAAAAATGCTAGGGAAAAAACCCTCAGAGCATGACTTTTTTTTTAAATTGCTAGAATATGTCTCCAATTTCAGATAGGTGCGAGTCTCACCTCTAGGGCTGTATCTTATCCCTAGGACGTGGCCTCTAAAGTGAACGAGGGCACGCTCTCTCAGCTCTTTTCAGAACTCCAATAGATGTGAGTATGGAGCAGCCGTGAATGTGCGGTGCGCTCTTCTTTGCTTTGGGGTCTCCATTCTTTAGGTTTTTATCCCAAAAAATGTGACAGACATTGAAATTGTTCCAATTGCCCTGAACCGTCATGGATGATATTCTCGGGTCTCCTAGGAGTTTACCCAACTCATGTCAAGCTCTTTAATGCCAAGACACCATTTGTATTCTTAAAGAGACATATATGGCCTTATGTAAACACGTGGCTGCTGGTGGCTTTTTGGAAAATTTGAGTCCAATTTGATTTGTTTAGAAGCAATTTGCTCATCTCTAATAATGGTGCATGCCAGATATGCCAATGTAAAAAATTGTTTGTGGACGCTGGTGGCCGATGGATATCTATTTGGATGTGGCCATTAGGATCCACCCATATTTTTAAATTTTAAAAAATGATTTATTTCCTGTGTATTTCAAAACTAAACTTCTTGTCAGTCTTGTTAAAATTGATCATAGATAGAAAATCGTCAAACTGATATTTCTCCCCTCTTAAAAAAATGTAAATGTCATCGGTATATTGGCACCAAAAGAAAATGGAATGCATGAATGAATGTAAAAACTCAAATCATCCGTGAAAACCTGGTGATCCTCCCAGCGCCATTAGCATCATTTGGTATTTGTAGCTGCAGTACAGGCACAGCTCCTGGACAGGAGTGATACACGGCTAAGTTATCTTCAGAAATTGAGCTGTGGCTTAGGATAAAGTTACTACGGGAATTCTAGCCAATTCTTCCTTCCTTTAATCCTTGCGCCTATACACCATATTTCAGTTGCCTAAATGAATCCTAAGAAGTTGTTGGCACTCATATAGAGTCATAGAGAGTCATCAAACACAATAACCTCTTTCTTAATTAAGCTGACCCCTTGCTATGTGCAACCTTATTAAAAGTACCAATTCATAATGACTCTCTCTAGAAGGAGGAGAACTACCTATCCAGTGCCATCTACAAGTGACAATCCTATAAGCCACTGTGTGACACTTTAAAGACCCCCGAAAAAAGCTAAATCAGATTTAAAGGAAGAGGCTGACAAAAATAGTAGGCCATCCAGCTAGAAGTATGGAGTATTTAAGTGACAAATTACATCAGAAATTTCCACAATGAGGAACAATTCCTTTTGCCTATTTAAAGACACGCATATGCTGATGTGCATATACTGATGGTTACATCGTTAATTGGTCTGTAATCGTGGTAAAGGGAGCGCAAATGCGGTTATTGTTTTGCACTCTGCCATTGCAGAACCTCAAGCTCATGTTAAATGTAGTTCCAATATCGGGCACAAGATGTCAATAGAATAGAGCAGTTTCTCCACACCTGGCTGCTGAAGTTTTCAGAAGACGGGAAAGCATGAGATCTCGGCAGCCAGCAGGCAGCATGGTGTACAGTACAGTACTTCATCATGGTACTAAGCTTTATTAGGGAATGCAGAGAACTTCTGCATTAATGTATGGAGGCACAGAGGCACGATCGCGCCATGTTGGTGGTAACAGGGAGCATGTTATTGGAGGCAGCAGGCTGAGGAGTGTAGTATCCCAGACTGAGCACTAATATTTCTACAACCTGCTACTGTCTTAAATGCCTAACCAATCTGTGACACCACCATGCCTACTCTTTCCAGGTCTGTTCATAAGGTGCTATGTAACTTCTATATAGATTCTATTTCATAGACTGTACATTTTTCACAGAGAGTACCTTTAGATAGAATGTAACTACCATTCTTACCATTCCATTCTCCCCCTTTTAGGCAGTATTGGGCTAGTCCCACTTCCTACCAAGGGATGGGTTGAAGGAAACTGTAGTTTTAGTTGAGAGTTGAGTTGAGATGGCGTGGAGTTGAGAGTTGGAGCAAGACAGTATTACAGTATTTGATTTTAAGGTAAAAAGTAATTAAATCGGCCGAAGCAATGACAAAGCCGACCCACCCAAAAATCTTTTTTCTCATACCCTTATGATAATGGGAGTAACCGGGTGTTTCAGGGTGGTTACAAGAAGAAAAAGATTAAACATAACAAGTTATATAACCATACATGATATCATATTGGCAACATGAAGCAGTTTCATAATTAGAGCAAAGTGCATTTGGACTACATTCTAAATAATCAATCAATGTCCAAATACTGGGCTCAATTTGGTCACGTACTCTGAACATCTAGACTTATTCTGCGGGAAACATTACCTATGATTCTGGGAACGTAAGATATTTCTGCCTACACCACATATTTCTCAACCTCCACCACATCCATCTTCATTGTGTCCAAAAATGTCATACAAGACTCCCTTTTCCTTACAAAATCTGAGAAACCTCAGCACAATTACAGATGACCTTGGGAATGTGCTCCAGTTATTGTGTAATCAGAATAGAGTACAAGATAAACACTAAATAAGGATATGATTCTTACTGAAATAACACTATAAGGTTGATCTATAAGACTAAAATACATGTACAGTATATAATATCAATCATCATTTTTATATACCTTATATGAGTATACCATTAGCAATGACCTCATTACTCTCAGAACAGTGAAGCAGCATGTTGTGGTGAGGAAGCATTTCCCCTCACTGCTGCAGGAGCTTTGGGAAAGTAGCTCAAAGGGCAGCCCACTCCTGATATATAAAAGGACCTATTACCTCTGAGAGTCAAAACAGATCTCTGAGCTCTGCAAAATTGGTCATAGAATACCTCACTCTGATAAGAAACAGTAACTGAAGATTATACAAACCAGTCTGAAGCCAGAGATCAGCACAGCAGAGAGAGAAAGCAAATTATTCAAGTTTACCTGACAGTTTACCTCTAACCTGCTGGAGCCAAGAGAAAGATCAAGTATTGTTTGGATGACAAAGGTTTATTGCAGGTTTTTTAAAGAAAAACCCGTACTACTTTACCAAATCTGCACTAATCTTACTCCTTTCTTGCTATGGAGCCCAACCCCGGGAAGCGACAATATCCAGGTAGGATGACTGTGACACAAACTATTGGTGCCACATCACCACTCGGCATTCCTAAACACTGGGACCCGCTCGCCCCTGGGGGGCAGCCTGTTGCAGGAGCAAGATCATAGCATGGTGGTGGCATGTAGTGATTGTGCTACTCTGCTTACTGACTGCATAGATGTGCTCCCTTGTATACCCCTATGCACCTGCTGCCACCACCATTCTGTGATCGTGCCTCTCTGCCTGCTGCCTGCATAAATGTGCTCCATGCTATGTCCACACGCCGGCCACTGCCACGACCATGCAGCGATCATGCCCCCTGTGCCTGCCGCCTGCTGCTACTATAGCTAGACTTAATAATTATTATTATTTGCTGAGGCATGGAATCCCGCTATTCTTGAAGGCGTGGCTCTCAGGTCATTAAGGTTCTAGGGTACAGAGTTACGAGCCTCTACATGGTGACTCAGCTGATCCCATAGGTTCTCAATAGGATTTACGTCTGGAGAAAGTGCAGGCCACTCTATTTCAGATACCCTAGTCTTCATCAGTCATTCCCTAATGATGGCACCTTAATGAGCATGATGATGACATTAGTCCGGTGTTGTTCAAGCAGAGGCACAATGACTGGATTAATGATGTCATTCAAGTAGTATGGGCTTGAGCGTAGATGTTCCCTGGCCCATGCAAGACAATGACGGCTGTGCCTGGTTGGTGATGTAAACGGTTTTGAATGGTCTGACAAGAGACTTGGATGCCTCTCACCTCCGTTAGATGTGCCTGGAGTTGTGTGGCATTCATCATCCGGTTCTGCAGGGCATTGTTCACAATGAAGCAGTAATCAGTGCGGAGTGTGGCCAAAGGACATTCACGTCTATGCCTTTCTGTGACTCTTCCAGTCTCTCTGTATCTCTGAAACAACCTGCTCATGACACTCTGTGACGCTCTAAGCTCAGTGGCCACTTCCTGCTTGAAGCCTCGCCAATGTTAAGGTACTGGTGATCAATTGTTCGGTGTCTTCTTGGTCTCTTGATGTCAAAATGTGAGCATCATGATGAAGAGGACTGTTTAGATACCGATTCTAATTAAACCAGGAAATGAATTGGGTGATTAATTTATCAAACAACCGTTTTGAATTTTGCCATTAAGCTCCTTGTTAGAGAACAGCAAGTTGTGCAAAAAGTACTGAAACACTGAGCAGCTGGACATGTGCATTCAAAAGTTTAGAGATGGTTACATTAAGTTCACCTATAAAGGTTAGAGTGCATTTTAGCTTCATCCTGAAATCTCATCCACAAGCCAGATATCACAAAATTTTTGTTGGTAGTGTATATGAGTGTGATCATTCCCCCCTTCCTGCTGGGAATTCCAAGCTATGTGTCTGCATTGACAAAATACAGGCAAAAAAGGTCTTAATATTGAAAGCAGTCTGGGCACAGAATCAAGTAATCTGTAGGAGTCAGCTTACAGAAAATGTGACCGTGAATGTGCTGCAACTTCTCTGTAGCTGCATCACTTAGCATACAGGGAAGGCTGTCAATCACTGAGTAGTCTTACCCACTGGACTTCTAACGATAGGAACAGCAGAGGTGTAAAGGAATAGTTTACTCAATCTTTTCCCGCAAAACTATATATATATATATATATATATATAAAGGACGTGTATATATATATGAAATTAGTCCGGTGTTGTTCAAGCAGAGGCACAATGACTGGATTAATGATGTCATTCAAGTAGTATGGGCTTGAGCGTAGATGCTCCCTGGCCCATGCAAGACAATGACGGCTGTGCCTGGTTGGTGATGTAAGGGATGTAGCGAACCTAAACTGGGGTACCGAATTTTGGGGTTTTCGGGACACGGACCCGGACATTTTCAAAAAAGTTCGGGTTTGGGTCCGTTGTTCGGCGATTTCTCCCAGCTTTCTGAAGTGCTGCACAGCAGCCAATCAGCTAGGGTTTTACTTCTTGCCCTAAGAAACCATCACAGCCATGCCTACTAATGGCATGGCTGTGATTGGCCAAGTGCAGCATGTGACCCAGCCTCTATTTAAGCTTGAGTCACGTAGCGCCGCACGTCACACTGCTCTGATTAGTGTAGGGAGAGGACGCAGCTTCTGTGAGGGCGAGATTAGGCAGGTTAAAGTCAGCAAAAACACCTTATGAATGAAGTGATTGATCTACAGCTGTGAATGATTGAACTTCTGCTAGTTAATTGCTCACTGGTTTTTAGGCTGCACAGAGAGTTTTTCTGTCACTTTGATCGGCGGGCAACAGTTTTGTGTCTTGTGGTGCACCAGCACAAGCTGCCACCAAGTCCATCAATCCATCAATACTAGTTTTTGTTTTTTTGCTATATCCTACATCAGGGGCTTGGCTGTGCTTATTGTCACCCCTAGAAACTCAGGATAGAAATTTCTATATTTTATTAAGGGGTTAAAATCAATTGCCAAAATTGCAATCCCCTAAATCTGGTGACCCAGCAGTGGCTGGCAAAGTTTAATAGTGTCCGGCAAAGGATATATTTTGTTCTGGGGTGAAATTTAATAGCCAAAATAGCAATACCGTAAATCTGGTGTCACAGTACTGGATGGCCAAGTTTAATAGTGTCCGGCAAAGGATAGATAATTTTCTGGGGTGAAATTCAATTGCCAAAATAGCAATACCGTAAATCTGGTGTTCAAGCTGTGACTGGACAAGTTTCATAGTGTCCGTCATAGGATATATTATTTTCTACTGTAAAATTCAGTTGCAAAATTAGAAATACCATAAATCTCGTGTTCCTGCTGTGGCTGGACAAGTTTTATAGTGTCCGGCAAAGGATATATTTTGTTCTGGGGTGAAATTTAATTGCCAAAATAGCAATACCCTGAATCTGGTGTTCCAGCTGTGACTGGACAATTTCCCTAGTGTCCATCAAAGGATATATTATTTTCTGGGGTGAAATACAGTTGCAAAAATAGAAATACAGTAAATCTGGTGCTCCAGTTGTTGCAGGCCTAGTTTAAATCTGTCCGTAAAAGGTTATATTTTTTCTGAGTTAAAATTTAATTGCCAAATTAGCAATACCCTTAATCTGGTGTTCCAGCTATTGCAGGCCTAGTTTAAATCTGTCTGTAACAGGATATATTTTTTTCTTGGGTGAAATTTAATTGCCAAAATAGCAATACCCTGAATCTGGTGTTCCAGCTGTGACTGGACAATTTCCCTAGTGTCCGTCAAAGGATATATTATTTTCTGGGGTGAAATACAGTTGCAAAAATAGAAATACAGTAAATCTGGTGTTCCAGCTGTGGATGGACAAGTTTAATAGTGTCCGGCAAAGGATATATTTTTTTCTAGGGTGAAATTCAATTGCCAAAATAGCAATACAATAAATCAGTGGTTTCAGCTGTGGCTGGCCAAGTTTACTAGTGTCCGTCACAGGATATATTTTGTTCTGGTGTGAAATACAGTTGCAAAATTATAAATACAGTAAATATGGTGTTCCAGCTGTGACTGGACAAGTTTAATAGTGTCTGGCAAAGGATATTTTTTTTTTCTGTGGTGAAATTCAATTGTCAAAATAGCAATGCCATGAATCAGTGGTTTCAGCTGTGGCTGGCCAAGTTTAATAGTGTCCGAAAAAAGGATTTTTTTTTTTTCTGGGGTGAAGTACAGTTGCAAAAATAGAAATTCAGTAAATCTGGTGTTCCAGCTCTGGCTGGCCAAGTATAATACTGTCCGTCAAAGGATAGATTTTTTGTCTGGGGTTAAATTCAGTTGCAAAAATAGCAATACCGTAAATCTGGTGTTCCATCTGTGGCTGGCCAAGTGTAATACTGTCCATCAAAGGACAGATTTTTTTCTGGTGTGAAATTTAGTTGCAAAAATAGCAATAACGTAAATCTGATGTTACAGCTGTGGCTTGCCAAGTGTAATACTGTCCGTCAAAGGATAAATTTTTTTTGTGGGGTGAAATTCAATTGCCATTTGCCAAAATACCAATCTCCTAAATCTGGGCTATATTTGTTGTTTGGGTGGGAGATAATAAACTCTTTTTACTGTCTAATAACCGCCCCATTGTCTGGGTGTCAGGGGCCTATATGTCATTTAATCATTTGTTGTCTGGGTGGGAGTGGGAGATATTAAACTCTTTTTATTGTCTAATGACCGCCCCATTGTCTGGGTGTTAGGGGCCTATATGTCGTTTAACCCTTTAAGGACTCGGCCCTATTTCACCTTAAGAATTTTTGCAAATCTGACCAGTGTCACTTTATGTGGTGATAACTTTAAAACGCTTTTTCTTATCCAGGCCATTCTGAGACTGTTTTTTCGTCACATATTGTACTTCATGACACTGATAAAATGAAGTCGAAAAATTTCATGTTTATTTATAAAAAAAATATCAAATTTACCAAAAATTTGGAAAAATTTGCAATTTTCCAAGTTTCAATTTCTCTACTTCTATAATAGATAGTAATACCGCCCAAAAAAGTTATTGATTTACATTCCCCATATGTCTACTTCATGTATTGATCATTTTGGGAATGCCATTTTATTTTTTGGGGACGTTACAAGGCTTAGAAGTTTAGAAGCAAATCTTGAAATTTTTCAGAAATTTTCAAAAACCCACTTTTTAGGGACCAGTTCAGGTCTGAAGTCACTTTGTGAGGCTTACATAATAGAAACCACCCAAAAATGACACCATTCTAGAAACAAAACCCCTCAAGGTATTCAAAACTGATTTTACAAACGTCCTTAACCCTTTAGGTTTTCCACAAGAGTTAATGGCAAATGGAGATAAAATTTCAGAATTTCGATTTTTTGGAAAATTTTCCGTTTGAATCCATTTTTTCCAGTAACAAAGCAAGGGTTAACAGCCAAACAAAAATCAGTATTTATTGCCGCGATTCTGTAGTTTGCAGAAACACCCGATATGTGGGCATAAACTGCTGTATGGCCAAACGGCAGGGCGTAGAAGGAAAGGAGCGGCGTGTGGTTTTTGGAAGGTGGATTTTGCTGGACTGGATTTTTGACACCATGTCCCATTCGAAGCCCCCCGATGCACCCCTAGAGTAGAAACTCCAAAAAAGTGACTCCATCTAAGAAACTACACCCCTGAAGGTATTCAAAACCGATTTTACAAACTTTGTTAACCCTTTAGGTGTTCCACAAGAGTTATTGGCAAATGGAGATGAAATTTCAGAATTTCTATTTTTTGTTACCTTGCCTCAAAAAAAGTGTAATATAGAGCAACCAAAAATCATATTTACCCTAAAATAATAGAAACAAAACTGCCACCTTATCCCGTACTTTCCAAAATGGGGTCACTTTTTTGGAGTTTCTACTGTAGGGGTGCATCAGGGAGGCTTCAAATGGGATATAGTATCAAAAACCAGTACAGCAAAATCTGCCTTCCAAAAACCATATGGCGTTCCCTTCCTTCTACGCCCTGCCATTTGGCCATACAGCAGTTTACGACCACATATAGGGTGTTTCTGCAAACTAGAGAATCGGGGCAATATATATTGAGTTTTGTTTGGCTGTTAACCCTTGCTTTGTTACTGGAAAAATTGATTAAAATGGAAAATTTGCAAAAAAATAGCTATTTTCGGACAGTTTTTATTTTTTGTTATTTACATTGTTGAACTGACAGGTTAGATTGTGTGCTATTTCTATAGAGCAGGTTGCTACGGATGCGGAAATACCAAATATGGCTACTTTTTGGTGGTTTTGTTTCAGTTTTACATAATACAGCATTTTTGAAAAAAATGATTTTTTAGTGTCTTCACATTCTGAAAGCCATATTTTATTTTTATTTTTTGGGCGACTGTCTTATGTAGGGGCTCATTTTTTGCGGGATGAGATGTTGGTTTGAGCATATGACATTTTGGTCGCTTGCTATTACACTTTTTGTGATGTAAGGTGACAAAAATGGCTTTTGACACTGTATTTTTATTTTTTTTGTGTTCACCTGAGGGGTTTGGTCATGTGTTTTTTCATAGAGGAGGCTGCGATGGACGCGCCGATACCAAATATGTATACTTTTTATTTATTTAAGTATTACACAATATTATCATTTTTTAAAACAAAACAAATCATGTTTTAGTGTCTCCATAGTCTGAGAGCCATATTTGTTTGGGGTGATTGTCCTATGTGGGGTATTATTTTTTGCGGGATGACGGTTTGATTGGCACTATTTTTGGGTGCATATAACCTTTTGATCGCTTGCTATTACAGTTTTTGAGATGTGAGGTGACGAAAATGTTTTATTTTTTACATTTGTTTTTATTTTATTTTTTTAACGGTATTTACCTGAGGGGTTAGATAATGTGATATTTTTATAGAGCAGGTTTTTACGGACGCGGCAATACCTAATATGTATTCTTTTTATTTATTTATTTTACTTTAACACAATAATAGCATTTTAGAAAAAAAAAATTATGTTTTAGTGTCTCCATAGTCTGAGAGACATATTTTTTTATTTTTTTGGGCGATTGTCCTATGTAAGGACTCATTTTTTGCGGGATGAGATGGCGGTTTTATTGGTACTATTTTGGGAGGCATACGCCTTTTTGATCACTTGGTATTACACTTTTTGTGATACAGTATTTGCGTGAGGGGTTAGGTCATGTGATATTTTTATAGAGGCGATACCTAATATGTGTAGTGTATTTGATTTTTTTAATTTTTATTCAGTGATATGTATTTTTCTTATTTTACAGTTTTTTTTTTACCCAGACCCACTTGGTTCTTGTAGATCTGGTGTCTATATAATACAGTAAGTACACTATATAGTGTACTTACTGTATTTTTTACTTTACAAAGTCTAAATAGGCTTTTGCCTTTAGCAAAAGCCCTTTCAGAGTTTCAGTTCCATGTAGAGCAGGACGCTTCTGAAAGCGTCCTGCTGCCATGGTAACCATCACCCGCTACCATAACAGAGCAGCGGGTGATGGGAAGAGAGGGGAGCTCCCTCTCTCTGGTATCCTATCCTGTCGGGGGGCTGCAAAGGTACAGCAGCCCCCTGATGGGAGAGGGAGCTCCCTCCATGTTAACACCTTCTATACCGCGGAACGTACGGACCGCGGTATAGAAGGGGTTAAACTGCTGACATCTGCAGCACAGATGTCAGCAGTTTATAGCAGGGGGTCAGCAATGGGCTGACCCCCTGCTATACCCACTAGACACCAGGGAAAGCATTTGAAAGGCCTCACGCGCCGCCCACCCGCAGCACCGCCTGCAATCCTCCCCCCCTGCACCGCCCGGGGGGACACTAATATGGTAGGGCGCAGGGGGGGGGGTTAATATTTATAAGTTTGGGGCATATTTTAGTCTCTGATCCCCGCGGTCTGTTATCAGAGACTACAGAAAACGCAGCAAACCGCAGGTCTGAATTGACCTGGGGTTTGCTGCGACCGCTGACATGGGGGGTCACAGGACCCCCCTGGGCATTGTGCCAAGGTGCCTGCTGATTGATTTCAGCAGGCATCTTGTTCCGATCACCGCCACGTGCGCAGCGGTGATCGTATATTCGCAGGGTGTACATGTACGCCCTGTGTCCTTAAGTACCAGGACACAAGGGCCTACATGTACACCCTGCATCCTAAAGAGGTTAATCATTTGTTGTCTTGGTGGGAGATAATAAACTCTTTTTACTGTCTAATGACCGCCCCATTGTCTGGGTGTCAGGGGCCTATATGTCGTTTATCATTTGTTGTTTGGGTGGGAGATATTAAACTCTTTTTACTGTCTAATAACCGCCCCATTGTCTGGGTGTCAGGGGCCTATACGTCGTTTAATCATTTGTTGTCTGGGTGGGAGATATTAAACTCTTTTTACTGTCTAATGACCGCCCCGTTGTCTGGGTGTCGGGGGCCTAAATTTCACATACTTGCTTGCTGTCTTGGTGGCAGACATTTAACACTTTTTACTGTCTAATGACAGCCTCATTGTCTGGGTGGCAGGGGCCTATATGTCGTTTAATCATTTGTTGTCTTGGTGGAACTGTAAACTGTTTTTACTGTCTAAAGACCGCCCCATTGTCTGGGTGTCAGTGGCCTATATTTCGTTTAATTGCTTGCTGTCTGGGTGAGAGACATTGTGGCGCGAATGTAACGGACCGTTACGCACACAACTCCGTTTAGACGATATTCCCTTTTCAGACCCACCGGCAGTTACTGCAATCACCAACTTCCCGAACTGCAAACCACACGAAATTCACCAACTTCCGAACAAGAGACACACGAACCCTGGAAGCAGCCGAACAGGAAAAGCAATATGAACAGCTTACACTCCTGGCAATCAGCATACAGTCAAATCCCCCCCAATAACGAGACGACACTTCGTTTTGAGGGTCAAGCAGGAACTCTCTTTTACTGGCCCATACAGCCTCTTTTATTCCCAATGCCCAAACACATTACAGCCCACAGGGTTTTGCAGAACAACCAATAAACACATCACAACACATACAATGCAAGTACAGCAGCCAATCAGATACAATGGGACAATACAGACACTCAGCATATCCCTCACCTCTGCTTAGGAGATAATTGAGTCAATTACAGGATCTACTCAATTATCTCCAAGCTGAAAGGTTACACTTTTTATACATTTTAATAATAATCCCTGATCTTACATCACATACGGATAAAACTTTTATTTCTGTGATCAGCATAACTTGGGGAGCAACATATGTAAAAATCACATGAATCCGTCCGGGGGTTACAAGGTTAGGTGAGGTCCCTTTATTATCCCTTGGCAGCATGGCTTTACCAGCCAAAAAGTTTCCATGTGTCCGTATACTGTTTTTAAAAAGGCCAGCGCTGTACAATAAAAGTCCATAAGTCCAAATCAGTTCTTAACGGGCAATACTTCCCAGGGCCATAGTCAGAAGGCAAGAGGCAGGCGACTAAACTTCTCCAGTTCACTGTGGCGCGGTTGGTTTCGCCACACTTCTCCCCTTTACCAACTAGACTAACAGGGTATCTGACCTTCTGCCGGTCAGTGCCCTGGTTAGTCCAGCAACCCACCCACGAAGCACAAACAGCAGTACAGCCCACCCACAATAAATGGTTACTACACCTGGATAAAGTAGCAACTTGTCCATGTCCAGGTGCCTCACCACGGCTGTGCGGGGGACTGGTAGACTGCCTTGGTGGGTTGCTGAGTGGGCAGAGACCCGCGGTACTCTGCCCTGGGGCCAGCGCTACCACGGAAGTAGCCTGGTGGGAGCCTGGTTGTGGGAGGAGGAGACCGACTGTCTCCCTCTGGATAAACCGCTCTGTGGCTGGGGGACAGGACCGACCGTCCTTGCCCCTTGTGCTGCAAGTGCAGAGACCACGGTCCCATCTGCACCGTTGGGGCGTAACATCTCCCCTTGGTGGGTTAGGCTGCCGCTGGAGAGAGGGTGTAACAAGCCCCTCTCTCTGAACTGTAGACTGCCGCTGGGGAGAGGGGTAGCAGGCTCCTCTCCCTGACCCTCTCTCTGCTGGTGGAGGGGGACCAACTGTCTCCCCTTTCAATATTTTGTCCTGCTGCTGGGGTACACACTGCAGCTGGGGAGGAAGGATGACACCTTTAGCTCCCTGGGGTACACACTGTCGCTGGGGAGGAAGGGAAACACCTTCAGCTCCCGGGGTAGACACTGCCGCTGGGGAGGAAGGGCGACACCTTCAGCTCCCGGGGTAGACACTGCCGCTGGGGAGGAAGGACGGCACCTTCAGCTCCCTGGGGTACACACTGCCGCTGGGGAGGAAGGACAGCACCTTCAGCTCCCGGGGTACACACAGCCGCTGGGGAGGGAGGACGGCACCTTCAGCTCCCTGGGATACACCCTGCCGCTGGGGAGGAAGGATGACACCTTCAGCTCCCTGGGGTACACACTGCCGCTGGGGAGAAGGGACGGCACCTTCAGCTCCCGGGGGTACACACTGCCGCTGGGGAGGAAGGACGGCACCTTCAGATTCCTGGGGTACACACTGCCGCTGGGGAGGAAGGGAGACACCTTCAGCTCTCGGGGTACACACTGCCGCTGGGGAGGAAGGACAGCACCTTCAGCTCCCTGGGGTACACACTGCCGCTGGGGAGGAAGGACGGCACCTTCATCTCTCCGGAATGCACTCAGCCGCTGGGGAGGGCGGACGATACCATCTGCCATGAACTGCAGGTACTCTGCTGTTAACCTCCTCACGAACTGCACAGATTTCTCCGGGGGGTTGGGTCCGAAGAAAATCAGCCGTGATCTCAGCTCTCTGTCAAATTCCTCCTGCGTGTAGCTGGGTGCCATGCTTGTTCTCCTGAAGTTCTTTCTTTTGTAGATAGGGGCGCTGTACGGGTACTGGCGTTGCCCTCACTTTGTAATCCAAGGAATGGTGTTGCCCTGTAGATGTCCTTCTGGGCTGTGGAAATGATCCCGCGCTTGCCACCAAATGTAACGGACCGTTACGCACACAACTCCGTTTAGACGATATTCCCTTTTCAGACCCACCGGCAGTTACTGCAATCACCAACTTCCCGAACTGCAAACCACACGAAATTCACCAACTTCCGAACAAGAGACACACGAACCCTGGAAGCAGCCGAACAGGAAAAGCAATATGAACAGCTTACACTCCTGGCAATCAGCATACAGTCAAATCCCCCCCAATAACGAGACGACACTTCGTTTTGAGGGTCAAGCAGGAACTCTCTTTTACTGGCCCATACAGCCTCTTTTATTCCCAATGCCCAAACACATTACAGCCCACAGGGTTTTGCAGAACAACCAATAAACACATCACAACACATACAATGCAAGTACAGCAGCCAATCAGATACAATGGGACAATACAGACACTCAGCATATCCCTCACCTCTGCTTAGGAGATAATTGAGTCAATTACAGGATCTACTCAATTATCTCCAAGCTGAAAGGTTACACTTTTTATACATTTTAATAACTCCCTGATCTTACATCACATACGGATAAAACTTATATTTCTGTGATCAGCATAACTTGGGGAGCAACATATGTAAAAATCACATGAATCCGTCCGGGGGTTACAAGGTTAGGTGAGGTCCCTTTATTATCCCTTGGCAGCATGGCTTTACCAGCCAAAAAGTTTCCATGTGTCCGTATACTGTTTTTAAAAGGGCCAGCGCTGTACAATAAAAGTCCATAAGTCCAAATCAGTTCTTAACGGGCAATACTTCCCAGGGCCATAGTCAGAAGGCAAGAGGCAGGCGACTAAACTTCTCCAGTTCACTGTGGCGCGGTTGGTTTCGCCACAGACATTAAACTCGTTTTACTGTCAAATGACCTTTCCTCTGTATGGGTGTCAGGGGCCTACATAAATGATAATGGCCTGTTCCATTGCAGGTTGACCTGAGGCCTGTGTTGCTGTTACGGGACCGCTCTCCTCTTTGCGGGTGACATGGCCCTGAGTCTGTGAATGAGGCCTGTGGCACTGCAGGCAGACATGAATCCTTTTTGGCTGTGATGAGAACTTCAACTCCCATAGCATTCCCACCTGATGTCACCCCAACCTCCTATTCCGCCTCCTCCTCCTCCAAGTTGCCAATTGATATTGGTTAATTTTTATTTATTTTATTTTATTTATTCTAAGTTATTTCCCTATCCACATTTGTTTGCAGGGGATTTACCTACATTTTGCTACCTTTTGCAGCCCTCTAGCCCTTTCCTGGGCTATTTTACAACCTTTTTAGTGCCCAAAAGTTCGGGTCCCCATTGACTTCAATGGAGTTCGGGTTCGGGGTAAAGTTCGGGTCAAGTTCGGATTCCGAACCTGAACATTTTCGGGAAGTTCGGCCGAACTTCTCGAACCCGAACATCCAGGTGTTCTCTCAACTCTACTCTCTAGGACGTACCGTTCCTGTGATATTCCCAAAAAAATTACCTGCATTAGCCAATACAAGCCTGCAAGTCTTTCTCTTCATCGCCCAACTGCAATACACACAATCACATATCCCTTATCAGCCAATAGAAGCTCGCAGGCCCTTAGTCTCCACATACACACAGTTTTACCCCAGGTTTCCTAACAACCCAGCCATTTTTCTTCACTGCTGTAGGTCAGCTTTAGGCTAGGGCTACACAATGATATGTGTCCCGTGACAATAAGTCGAATAACACATAGAGAACAACTACACTGCTACATGTGTTGTGTGACATTGATGTCGCACCAATGTCAGGCTACAATTTTTATAATGATAGTCTATGGTGTTGCACTGCGACATGTGACATGCTGTGTGATGCGACAGTCACAGAAAAATCCATCTTAGAGCCATGGAGAAAGATGCTGGTTGCTCTGAAACGTGTTTGGTACTACTGTAACCCTCAAGGACCCAGGCATAACCACTATTTGCCAATAGACCCAGCATTATAATTTCCGAACCCTTACAAGACCGAAGACTTTCCAGCTACAGGGCATTCTAACAGTGATCAGACACCGAGCGACCACGTGGGACGCCGAACAAGGGAGGACACGAACTGCAACAAAAGGAGTTGATTGCATTGATGAGCTGAAAATCGCTTAATTGCAAAGCGCTACATTTCAGACCAGCAAAGTGGTAATTTATCATTAACAATAGAAAGCGGTATGCAATGTGTATAAAACAATAACCCGAATTGATCAAACAGCTATCCATACTATCATCTATATTGAGAAAGGAACCCAACATCCACATAAATTGTGAACATTGATTATATTTGGATGAAGCTGGTTTGTATAAAAATTTTAAAAAAGTTGTCATTTACAGAGATATTTCTCACACACAGCATGGGTATATGTAAAAATACACCCCAAAACACATTGCCCTACTTCTCCTGAGTACGGCGATACCACATGCGTGACACTTTATTGCAGACAAGATGCACAAAGGGGCCCTAATTCCAATGAGTATCTTGTAGGAGGGCATTTTTAAGCATTTGGATTCCAGACTTCTTCTCACGCTTTAGGGACCCTAAAATGCCAGGGCAGTATAAATACCCCACAAGTGACCACATTTTGGAAAGAAGACACGCCAAGGTATTCCGTGAGGGGCATGACGAGTTCATGGAAGATTTTTTTTTTTGGCACAAGAGTACCTTGTAGGAGGGCATTTTTACGCATTTGGATTCCAGACTTCTTCTCACGCTTTAGGGACCATAAAATGCCAGGGCAGTATAAATACCCCACAAGTGACCCCATTTTGGAAAGAAGACACGCCAAGGTATTCCGTGAGGGGCATGACGAGTTCATGGAAGATTTTTTTTTTTGGCACAAGTTAGCGGAAATTTACTTTTTTTTTTCTTACAAAGCCTCATATTTCACTAACTTGTGACAAAAAATAAAATTTGACATGAAATCACCATACCCCTCACGGAATACCTTGGGGTGTATTCTTTCTAAAATGGGGTCACTTGTGGGGTATTTATACTGCCCTGGCATTTTAGGGGCCCCTAATGCGTGAGAAGTAGTTTGGAATCCAAATGCGTAAAAATGCCCTGTGAAATCCTAAAGGTACTCATTGGAATTTGGGCCCCTTTGCGCATCATGGCTGCAAAAAAGTGTCACTCGTGTTATCGCCGTACTCAGGAGAAGGGCAATGTGTATTGGGGTGTATTTTTACATATACCCATGCTGGGTGTGAGAAATATCTCTGTAAATGACAACTTTTAAATTTTTTCATACAAAGTTGTCAATTTACAGAGATATTTCTCTCACCCAGCATGGGTATATGTAAAAATACACCCCAAAACACATTGCCCTACTTCTCCTGAGTACGGTGATACCACATGAGTGACACTTTTTTGCAGACAAGATGCGCAAAGGGGCCCTAATTCCAATGAGTACCTTGTAGGAGGGCATTTTTACGCATTTGGATTCCAGACTTCTTCTCACGCTTTAGGGACCATAAAATGCCAGGGCAGTATAAATACCCCACAAGTGACCCCATTTTGGAAAGAAGACACGCCAAGGTATTCCGTGAGGGGCATGACGAGTTCATGGAAGATATTTTTTTTTGGCACAAGTTAGCGGAAATTGACTTTTTTTTAATTAATTTTTTTATTACAAAGTCTCATATTTCACTAACTTGTGACAAAAAATAAAATTTGACATGAAATCACCATACCCCTCACGGAATACCTTGGGGTGTCTTCTTTCTAAAATGGGGTCACTTGTGGGATATTTATACTGCCCTGGCATTTTAGGGGCCCCTAATGCGTGAGAAGTAGTTTGGAATCCAAATGCGTAAAAATGCCCTGTGAAATCCTAAAGGTACTCATTGGAATTTAGGCCTTTGCGCATCATGGCTGCAAAAGTGTCACTGTGTTATCGCCAGTACTCAGGAGAAGGGCAATGTGATTGGGGTGTATTTTACATATACCCATGCTGGGTGTGAGAAATATCTCTGTAAATGACAACTTTTTAATTTTTCATACAATGTTGTCAATTTACAGAGATATTTCTCTCACCCAGCATGGGTATATGTAAAAATACACTCCAAAACACATTGCCCTACTTCTTCTGAGTACAGCGATACCACATATGTGCCACTTTTTTGCAGCCTAGGTGCATAAAAGGGTGTAAAGTCCAACGAGTACCTTTACGCTTTACAGGGTTGCTCACAATTTAGCCCCGCCCAAAATGCCAGAACAGTAAACACACCCCACAAATGACCCCATTTCGGAAAGTAGACACCCCAAGGTATTCACTAAGGGGCATAGTGAGTCCGTGGGAGATTTTATTTTTTTTTGCCAGAAGTTAGCAGAAATGGAAACTTCATAATTTTTTTTTCCCCGCAGAAAGTTTCATTTTCCGCTAACTTGTGAAAGAAAATAAAATAATACATGAACTCACCATGCCCCTCCGCGAATACTTTGGGGTGTCTTCTTTCTAAAATGGTTTCATTTGGGGGGTATTTATACTATGCTGGCATTCTAACACCTGAAGAAACATGACAGGTGCTCAGAAAGTCAGAGCTGCTTCAAAATGCGGAAAGTCACTTTTTTGCACCATAGTTTGTAAACGCTATAAATTTTACCCAAACCAATAAATATACACTTATTGCATTTTGTTTTATCAAAGACATGTAGAACAATAAATTTAGAAATGTAGTTTTTTTAGAAAAAAAAATACAACAGAAAGCAAAAAATTACATTTTTTTGCAAAACTTTTGGTAATTTTTTATTAATCTATTATTTATCAAAAAAATTAAAAATATCAGCAACAATGAAATACCACCAAATGAAAGCTCTATTAGTGCGAAGAAAAGGAGGTAAAATTCATTTGGGTGGTAAGTTGTATGACCGAGCAATAAACGGTGAAAGTAGTGTAGTGCAGAATTGTAAAATGTGGTCTGGTCATTAAGGGTCTCTTTTGACTGAATAACCTAATATAACTTATACCGTGCTAAATTGGAATCGTCTGACTAACTGTACGGGCGGTTTGATAAAATATCAACTTTATTAAATATAAATTAAAATCTTGAACAACAACTAGTAGGTGAGCACTCCACAACTGGCAACAATTTGATAAATTTAATAAAACACATATGTAAAAAAGTATAAAACAATACAATCATCATCCCATCCCCATCTAGAAGCCTATATAAATGCTATGATGGTTGGTAGCACGAAAGGTAGTCTCTTGGTATGCACCCGCAAAATTCAGATGTAATAATGGATTTCTCATTCATTAGGTTGTGGCATCAGAATTTCCTTGTGAATGTTCAGGTGCCTTTGGTATTGCACCAAAAAGAGCCGTGAATCACCAATATAAAATAGTTACCCTGATTCAATATCCACCTTTCCAATGGTTGCCCTGTCACAGGTATTTCTGATGGGCCAACCGATGGGATTCATTGTATTCAACTTCTCCTTATAGGTATCGAGTGCTTTCAATAACTCTGTGTCTCCAATTGGTATCATCAACCTGGTGACACTAACATCAGTTCATATGGCACATCGATGCTATCAACCGTAGAAGATGCACTCTTACCTCTCTCGATGGTTTCAGGGATTAAAGCATACGGTGATCGGTAGTCACTGTTAGCGTCTATCGACGCGCTTACCCGGCAGACAATCCCGTAGTCTCGCGGTGTTTGGTGCGATAGTCTCGCGATGCTTGATGTAATAGCTCAATCTTTCTCCAATGCCGTCTTGTATAGCTGTACGATAGGACTTCCAATAATTCCACTTATTCTTTATTTATAGCATGGCCATGCTTAAATTATTTGGAGGTCTTTAACTTTAGATATAGATAGTACCAAACGCGTTTCGGGAAACGTTCCAATCCCTTCCTCAGTGGTATCGTTATGTCCATTTGCCTCCATTATATACCTCACAGGGTGTCAATAAAAATGCGGACAGCTGGCATCTTACAAAAAATGGGAAAATATGGAAAACTGGAATTCTTCCAAAAATCCTCATTTGTCTCCATACACTTCTAACTCCTGCAGTATATTACAATAGTCCCACATGATCTCATATTGATAAAACCTCCAGACATGAGATTTTTATATACAAAACGCATATGCGTTTTTAGTGCGTTTTGTCTGTTTTTTTTTTCAATCTGTGCGTTTTTTTGTCTGGATAATACTGAAGTGTCCCTCTTTCATTCCAATAGATTGATTTTCTTCTTTCAATTTCATAATCATACATATTTCATATTTTTATATGTAACTTCTCTACAGTTATCCTATAGGGCAAACTCACATCATTCCCGTTCTTCAAAGGCAACAATACAGTTCTTCAAAAATCATTGGTAGTAGTATACAGGGTGGGAGCCTTCGTCCAAGCCGGTGTCAGTGTCGATAAACGACCAGACTGCGACACCAGGTCGATCCGAGGGCGCCCACCTATAGAAATCCAAACAATTCTGATTCAGAATTCAACCCTCTTGGTAATAGTGTATCAAATTCGTAGATCCTACGTGATTCTATTCTGGACATTTGTTTAATGTAATTCCCTCCACATAACTTAAAATCTCATTAGAGGCGGGGTAACGCCGTTACCAATAAGTCAGGAAGGGAGAGACACCCAGTGGCGGATACACTAATGGATATGCGTGCTTCCTCTGATGTTCCTGCACTCACTGGGGGTCGTCCCTATAAGGAATCGTATGGCACACTTTACAACCTCAGGATATTATGGGTCCTGTGGTAGGTGCCATACACTAAGGCAATGCCTAGCTCAACACTGAAAGGTCGTGCTAAGTAATAGTGTCTGTTAACACACTATAGAACAACACTCCCACTAGCTATCAGTGGGTAAAGAGCTCTAAGCTGCTGCTCTTGTCTATAGTGAGGAGATACTGGGGTGAGCGGTAATGGCTGTTTCTTCAGTCCATGCCATACCCTCATGCTTGTATCACCCTATCTCCTATTCACACCGCCATGCAGGGGGAGGGGGGAGCAATAAAGTCCTGCCAACGCACGACGCGTTTCTTTGTCCTATATGCTGGACAATTCATCAGGAGCTAAGTGGCAGCATACCAGTATTCTCCTGACTGTAGAGCTGGTGGTCGGCGGAGGACGCTGCACGTGTAGCTGCAGCACTGACGGTGCTATTGTGGCCATACGCGCACCGCCGACCATCGCTCTATATAAGAGGATGCGTCAGAGGAGTGAGGTGGGGCGCTGTCTCATGCGGCCAATCAGAGAGAGGGGGCGTGTCAGAAGACATCGCTACCCAAGTCTCCGCTATAGCCGCATCAATATGCTCTGTCCCGATCTCATATAATTCTAATGGGGAGCTTGAGGCGGCTATTAACCTCAGGTATATAATATTGTAAGGGCAATATATTTATACAGAGGCAACTGGTGCGATGTTGTAACTCTCGCACCAGTGATAAAGAACAACCCAGGAGACCTGATTACTTATAGGGAAGGTATAAGGCAATCTGTCTCCGGTGATGTATATACGGTATTCATTTAGGTGAAATGCTTAAATCCTTGGATCCTAGTGTGGCTATATTAATAGTCAGGTCCATCATTATATTGTGAGCATACATCCCCTATAGAGGGTGGACTGATGATGAGAGATGTTCTGATAGATGGATCATACATCTCCTATAGATATCCCTATATAAACCCCCTAGGTCTAAATGAAACCAGGGGATATAACGGGATATCACCATTATTCAATAAAGCATGCATAACTGCTTCGTTCATTTAGGCCTTTGGGTGTTTCAGTTTCCATATGGAAGATCCATTCCAGCTCTTTCTTTAAAAGCTTCTTATCCAGATCCCCACCTCTGGGTGGATATCTGACTTTTTCAATCCCCTGGAATTTCATGACATTAATATTTCCAGAGTGAGTCTCATTAATGTGTCTCGCAACTGCTGTGTCTTTATTATTTTTGACATCATTCAGATGCTCGCCTATTCTTCTCCTAAATTCCCGGATCGTTTTGCCAATGTACTGCATACCGCACTCACATGTCATCACATAAATAACTGCTGTTGTTTTGCAGTTGATGAACGATGTGATCAGATATTGGTTGCCAGTAGCAGAACTGGAAAAGGTGTTTCCTCTTTTAATAGATCCGCAAGCTACGCATCCGCTACACTTAAAAGTGCCTTTAGGTTTGGGAGGCAGCCACGTGTGTGTCTCCGGAGGTGATAGAAAACTATGGACTAGTCTGTCCCTAATATTCCTGCCTCTGCGATATGTGATAGATGGGGTTTCTCCCACCAATGGTGCAATGACAGGATCTGTTCTCAGGATGCACCAATATTGTCCTATAATTTTTCTCACCTCTTCATGGCCAGCATCGTATGTGCCAATAATACGTGTGACATCTGTCTCCCTTTTCCTCTCCTTCGGGACCAATAAATTCTCTCGAGCAGAGCAATGTGCATGGTGGTATGCTTCTCTTAGGACACTGTCTGGATATCCCCGTGCCTTAAATCTATCTCTTAGGCTATCGGCGGCCTGTTTAAAATCTCCAGATTCAGAGCAATTTCTCCGTGCCCTGAGGTATTGTCCCTTCGGTATACCTCTTAGTAATGGTAACGGGTGACAGCTGTTCCATCGCAATAAGCTGTTTGTCGCAGTTGATTTGCGATAGATGTTCGTTATGAGATGCCCACTAGGTAATTTTGTGATAGTCAGGTCCAAGAATGTAATATTCCAGGGGTCTGAAAATGAAGTGAATGTCAACCCAAAGTCATTTTTGTTCAGCCGACTTGGTGAACACTAATTAGGCACAAATCCCTAATCACAATCAAGGACAAGGTATCCAACCTCCAAAAGAATAATTACAAAAAAAAGATACCCTTTAAAAATTAACTTTTATTAAGATACGTATAAAAATGCAAGGTCCCAAATATAAGTGTATAGTACACGGGGGGGACAAAAACCCCCACTAGTAATAACAGAAACAACAAACAGGATAGATGGGAAAAGTGTCAGGACTATGTCCCTATCCACTCCTGCTAATGAACGACCTAGCTGAACCCTGAGTTTCCCTACCAACAGGACAGCGACTGCCCAACTTCGTCGAGTAAAAGGAGGGAAACAAGGATGAACAGGGAAAGCAAAAATATGTCGTGAAGAACAATAGTAACATAAAAAGGATTACATCCCCCACAAAGAGTATTGCCTTTCCTTTCCATACAATCAGTATGTCATCAATAAATCTTACCCATAGCTGAATACATGATGCCCATTGTTCTAACATCTCTCCGAACACACATTCTTTCTCCCACCAGCCCAGGTACAAGTTGGCAAACGTCGGGGCACATGGGCTACCCATGGCGACTCCCCTGAGGTGGTGGAAGATTTTCCCATTAAAGGCGAATATGTTGTGCTGGAGGATAAATTGTAAGAGGTTGAGGACCAGTTCATTATGGTTTTTGCAATGAATCTGGCGCTCACGGAGGAAGTAACGTATAGCCTCCATACCACGTTCATGTGGTATGGAGCTATATAATGCCTCCACATCCAGGCTCGCTAAAATCGCATCCTCCTCCAGGATAACACCATTGATCCTCTGTAGAACATCTGTGGTGTCCCGGATATATGAGGGTAGAGCCATGACAAATGGACGTAGTACAGTATCCCCATATGTACTTATATTCTGCGTCAGGCTCCCTATTCCGGATACCATTGGCCTCCCTCTCAGAGGGTTCTTCCCTTTGTGAATTTTGGGGAGGCTATAGAAGCAGGCTAAGATGGGAAATTGTGGAAGCAGAAAGTCAAATGAGATTTTAAGTTATATTTAATAAAGTTGATATTTTATCAAAACCGTCCGTACAGTTAGTCAGACGATGGTCATTAAGGGTGTTTAGGCTAGGGGGGCTGAAGTGGTTAATAATCATGGAAAATGATATTCTCTAATAATCATGAACATTGATTTCTATTTATGATCAAGAATATCTATTCTCTTATATCAATCATGCACATGATTTATGACCTTCCTGGACTCTAACATCATCACTTTATTTTATCAAGGGTACAAAAGGAATTATAACATTTTAATACGTTTTATTGGGGGGGGGGGGAGATTGTTTATTTGAATATTTTGTTGATGCATATGTACCAATAGTGGTAACAATATATCCGTACCCTATGTACAAACCATCATGTGGTTGTTGGATGGGAGTGTTTCCTGTCCCTCTCAGTTATACTACTTTGACTGGGCAGGGCCGGCGCTACCATAGGGGCAAGGGGGGCAATTGCCCCCGGGCCCCCGAGTCCTTAGGGGCCCCCGCCCCGGCCGCCGCACAACACATTACACTTAGCTGTCGAGTGTCCACTCGGCACTCGGCAGGCTTTGCGCAGCGGCGGCGCAGGCAGCAGCAGTCTGCAGAGTGCAGACTCAGAGACTATGAAGGCCGGGCCCGCCTCCCGGCCTGAACGAGCGAGAAGGGGGCGGGGCCTGCGGCTGCTCTGAGCTCTGCTGCGTGCGCAGTCCGTCTCCCTCGCAGTCCCAGTCTCCCAGAACTTCAGAAGACTAGAGAAGTACCGCAGGTATTTATGCCATGAGGGCCATGGGGGGATGGGGGTGTGCTGCTGCCATGTGTCACTGGCCCATGCCATGGAGGAGAAATGTGCCATTGGGGGTGGGGGGGCCACAGAAGGGTAGTGTGTTGTTGCCATGTGGCCATGGCACATGGAGGGGAGAAATGTGCCATGGGAGCTGGGGGAGAGATGTGCCATGGGAGGGGGAAGGAGATGTGCTGCTGCCAGCCCAATGGCGCAAGGATTGGAGTGGGAGAAATGTTCCATGGGGGAGTATGCTGCTATGGAGGGGTGGGAAGAAATAATGTGACATGAAGGGGGTGATGTAAAAAGGAGAAGGTGATGACGTGACATGGATGGAGCTGGGGGTGACATTGAGGAGGTTAAATGTGACATTGAGGGGGAGAAATGTGACATGGAGGCTGGGGGCATCATTGGAAGCAGCACTTTTACTGGCACATTATTGGGGGCACTATGGGGGCTTCTACTGAGGCCACAAAGAAGGGGTATTTTATATGGGGGGCTCTGTGTGGTACTAGTATTATCAGGGGTATTATCTGTTTCTGCAGTATAGTATTGGGGAGCACAGCGGCACAGTATTGGGGGTAGTAGGATGATTCGTCCAGAAGATGGGAGGATGATGGAAAAGTAGTAAACTAAGATTATTTTTTTTGTTGTCAAACTGCAGAGATGGAAAATGGCGGTCTGGTCTGAAAGGAGAAGACGGGGTCAAAGAACATCTACATTAAAGGAGATGTCACTGGATGTAAGAGGTATGGGGCACTGTATTTCTGTATGCTGCCATAGAGAGGGGGAGAAATAATGTGACGCGAAGGGGGTGATTGATGACGTGACATGGAGGGGGGCCCCTTATTGTTTTTCGCCCCCGGGCCCCATTTCACCTAGAACCGGCCCTGAGACTGGGACGGGCGGGAGAGACACCACATCCAACCGCACACGTGGATTCTTATTTCTATGTGTTGAGGGGATAGGATACCCTTTGACATATTTCTCTAATTTCACTCAGCAATATGGTATCCTTTGGATGACAATACACACATTTACTAGTTTGTTCCCTGTCTCTGTCGATCACAGTGACCCACTATGAGATTGCTGTTATAGAAGTGGACGAGAAAAAAGCATTTTGATTGTTATTTGTAATTTGTCTCAATAAACAATACATTTTATACGGTTCCCGGTGATTGTGTGCCTGTTAGTTTTCTTGGTATAAATTATAAAAATTGTTGAGACAAAATGTTGCGCGACACTTTTCATCATGTAGCCCTAGCATTAAAGGGGCAGGGCGCTGTGGAGGTCACTGTTATGGGGGATACTGTCGATATCTTTTAACGACACACACAAACAGAAAATTAAATAGATGAAATATACCCGTGCAAAGCCGGTTATATAAATATATATATATACTATATGATGACAGGTTCCCTCTAATGGATCAGGTGTGAATTACATCATATCCTTCATATCCATCTGAGATGAAGCAGAACCAAGTTTCTAACAAACCACTAAATGCTCCGGTAGTTTTATTTTCATCTATATCTATATTAAGCTTTAGTAAAACTGACTTTCTATTATGAGGAAGGAGGTTTTTGTACGGCTCTGTGTCACTGTGTGAGAGGATAGCTATAACCCTGCTGACAGTAATAATGTCCTGCGTCGTCTTCTGTCACTCCACTGATTGTTAATTTGTAATTAGATCCAGATCCAGATCCAGAGAACCGGTCTGGGACTCCTGTATGTCGGGTGGTTGCAGCATAGATAAGAAGCTTTGGCCGTTCTCCCGGTTTCTGTTGGTACCAGTGTAAGAAGCCGCTTACACCTTGACTGGCTGTACATGAGATGTCTAGTGTCTCTCCTGGGGACACAGAGGAATAATCTGGAGATTGGGTCAGTACAATCTCTCCACAGGATCCTGAGGAGAAAGAAGAGGAGACATGAATGGATTTCTATCCTAGCTGTAATATGTCCTCTGTGCTGCTGGACGTTACACTGTGTCAGTGACTCTCACCATGAATAGAGATCAGTAAGACACACAGCAGAAGCCCCTGAGAAGCCATCTTTATGTCTCTGGAGTGACAGGCACAGACTATAGAGATGTCACCTGTTCAATGTGTCCTATATAACAGCTGGAGTCACTGGGGAACGGCCCCTGAGAGGAAATACACAAATATATGGAAATGATCTTCTACAGATGTGTCCTTCTGTAGGATATGTAGATGTAATGCAGATATTACCTTATATGAGGATATAGGAGAAACCAGAATTCTCTTACGGCTCTCTTACATTGGACAATGATTTATAAGACCAAAAAGCTATTGAATACTAAAGATTTAGAAGCAGAAGCAGATCACGCAACTCCTGTAGAGCCTGGTGCTGAACTTCTAATGTGTTCCTGTCATAAATCCACTGCATTTTTCCACCAGATACCACTAAGAGGAGATGAGTGCAAAACTATTATTTACAGCTTTCATTGAAGTCAGTGGTAACTGTATACATTCCTATGCACTGAGCTCCACCTAGTGGTGGCTGCAGACAGGCAGTTTTACAATAAAGTATACTGTGTGAAGGGAAACAGGAGATTTATCAGCATATTTATGTCAATTTTCCAGTATAAATATACAGAGAAATAACGTCTTTAGTATGTACACCAAACTTATGAAATACATATGTTATATATAAGTATATATATATATATATATATATATATATATATTTGATTTGCCCCCCTATGCAGCTTCCGATGTATGCCCCCAGTAAGTTTCAGTTTGGCCTAGCGGGCTGCTGATCCCCTCAACCCCCCGCCCCCCTCATTTTCAGGATGGTCGAGCGGTAGCAAAGTGACATACAGCTGACACTTTGCTGTAATGGCCGACATCGGTGCTGGCAATGATGTCAGACGTTTAACCCCTTCATGCCACAGTCTGTAGGGACCGCTGTATGGACAGGGTTAACAGGAAGAGAGCTCCCTCCCTGTGGCAGCGTCTCGGTGGTTGCCATGACAACCGGACACCTTCACATGCATCTGGCTTGCCATGGTATGTCTAAGCCTTATCAGGCTCCTGATTAGGCTAAGTGTAAATGAAAATACACTTCAGTACACTATACAGTGTATTGCAGTGTATTGTAAGCCATCAGACCCACTGGAAGTTCAAGCACCAAGTGGGTCTGGGTCAAAAAAAGTAAAAAACAAAAAGTGAAAAAAAAGTAAAAAAAAAAAAATTAAGAAACAACTCTAATTTCTTCTTATAGCCGCACATTTATTATTGATTAAGAATAAAAAAAAATTAATGCACTACACATGTTTGGTATTAAAAGATCACGTTACTTTCCCTTCATGGTGAACGCCATAAAAAAAGAAAAACTATGATGGAATTAAAATTCCCCCCCCCTCACTTCCCCAAAAAAGGTATTAAAAGTGATCAAAATAGTCGTATGTCCCCCAAAATAGTACCAATCAAATTGTCACGTCATCGCACAAAAGATGACATCAAGAGACAATCGCCCAAAAAATTAAAAAAATATGGCTTTCAGAAAATGGAGACACAAACTTTTTTTTTTCTAAAATACTTTTATGCTGTAAAAAAAATAGACATATTAGGTATCTCTGCATCCGTAACGACCTGCTGTATAAAAATATAACACACTATACCCCCAAAAGGTAAATGCCATAAAAAATGTAATTAAAACTAGTCAAAAAGCCATTTTTTGTCACCTTATATCACAAAAAGTGTAATACCAATTGATAAAAAAGTCAAATAAACAAAATAGTACAAATCAAACCGTCACCTCATCCCACAAAAAATAAAACCCTACCTAAGATAAATGGCCAAAAAGTAAAAAAAAATAGACACAAAAACATGTTTTTTTTTCTAAAATGCTTTTTTTACTTTATTTTTGTTATCTACAAATTGGACTAAGCAGGTGAATGAGTTCTTTGACAGTAATAATCTGCTGCATCTTCTCTTCATATTTAATTTATGTTAAAAGATAATTCACATCAGGGTCTGGTCCCAGAACCATTGCTTGTCTCTCTGCCCTGTAGATAAGAGGCTGTAAATGTTGCCTGTGTTTTGGTGGTAATCTTATAGTGCTACAGAGGTTGGAACTGGCTGGACCGGTGATGGTGAGTGTATCTCCTGGGGACACAGAGGTATATTCTGGAGTCAAAGTCATTACTGTCTCTCCACAGGAAACATAGAACACAACAATAACATCTGAATAATACAATACAGGTTCATATTCTGTATGTACAGATGTAGTAGGGTTAACACTCATGCTTTATGAGACGTGTTATCTAAACTAAATGCAACTAAACGCGTTAAGCAATTGCTTTTCAATGGCTTTTGTTTCAAGATAACACGATGAGTTAAGAAATTTGAGTTAAGGGTCTGAGTGTTACCCTTGCCACATCTGTAAGTAATAAATGATAATGATGAAAGGGAAAGACCTTAAAGAACTATGCAAATAAGGGCAGAGGTTTTGTTTTGTACGTAGCCATAATGGTTCTATCATCATAGAGGAATAAGTACATGGGCCCTCGACTCTACTTTCATGTACTTACCGAGGTGTGACGTGCAGGAAAAGTACAGAAGAACACGAGCACATTTCGGCTTTAAGACTGCTGTGAATCCGGCAGTAAACAAGTGAATAAAACTTATAGTAGAACAGCAGAATTCAGCAAACAATCTTGAGTCAATCCTGTCTTCAGCCGCAGGCCTGTGTGAGGGGAGCCTTCATCAGGGTTTCCAACAATCCGAGATGAACCCTGTCTTCGGCCGCACGTCTATGTGAGGCGAGTCTCTCTTTCACATGTTGTCTTAGGGTACATCTCTGCACAATATCTCTTTCAATAACAACTAGGGATCTAGGAGCTGCTTATAAGGAACTGTATAACTAACTAACTTTAGGGGATGGAATGATCCCTGGTTCCTGTCGCACACCTGAATAAAATGCTGAGAAATCTTCCCTTTAGAGGGAAAAGTTACACTCTCCATCTGTTGCTTGCACGTGTCACTATGGCCGATGGCCCTCACATGGTCCACTCTGGATTCCCTGGTGAACCGAGGTTTGTACTGCGTAGGATGCCTTCCATTTCCAGCTGCTGTCGATGTACAAATGTAGGAAAATCCTAGTCCAGCTCTCAGCCAACTCTGTGGCTGCTTTGTTGTTAGCAAGGCCAGAGCTGCTTGCACAATCACCTTCAACTGACCAACTTCAACTGCCTCACACATCACTGAGTCCTGGCTTTCTCCAGATTGTTATATGCATCGGGGACAGCTCCTTCTGCTGTCCTGGAGGTAGTCCTGCAGAATTACAGAGGGATAGCAGGCTAAATATCCCACTGAAAAAAAAAAGCTGTGGCATTTTCCATCAGATGTATGTCCATAAGTATTCTTCCCCTGGAAGCTTAGTTTATAGGGGATGATATGTACATACAGAATACAGCAGAGATTGTTAGACAGAGTCAACTGTGGTTATGTACTAAGGAGCCATATAGCTTCCATGGGCCACCATACAGGCTCTGTGCATCGGGTGGCATTTTTCAGAGCTCCTTTGGAAAATAAAAGCTGGAATCTGATTGGTTATTATGGGCAGCCAAGCCAGTTTTCCTTTACACCAGTCTCGATAAATCTCCCCCTAGGTGTCTTTAGGAGAAATCAATTTTTTAAAAATAACAGATACCATTCTGATTCACATGGATCTTATACCCATGATACACATGCCTCCCAAGTGTCCCTTCTTTTAGCCCAAGTCCCTCTTTGTTCTTTAAATGTCCCTCTTTTTGACCTGGGAAATGTGGATTGTCGGGCATTTTCATGAGTGTATTGATACCTAATCATATTATATTCAAAATGGACACTCATTGTCTTTAAGAAACAGTTTGAGCCAAAGTTTTGAAACAGGCCAACATGAGGTGATGCCGAGCTCAATCTGTGTAAAAATACAGAGAGTATTGTGTCTTAAAAATTATTGCCACAAATGTGGTCTTATCTATAAAGGAGTACACTGGATTCTCCAGACATGTCCGTCTGTAGAGAACAAGGCCAATTCATACCATAATGGCCCATAGATCAATAGTGTCAGAGAGACTCCAAGTTGTCTATCTTTAGTTGATACAAAATGTCTACATTTATCCTTATCTCTGATTTACGACGACGAGGGTCAAATGTATATGATGCAAAAATACCCTAGTTAACTCTTCATGGTATGGTGTTAATAGCTTGCACAACAGTGCCATCCGGAGACAGATGGGATATCGCTACACCATCCTCCATTAGTTGCATTATGGGTAAACATGATCTCATAGGATCTTATTACATATGTTTACACCCCCTTAATTGATTGGAGAATACTAATCCAGGGGGTGGTAATGTTAGATTACAAGGGAGATAATTACGGTAGATAGAGGAGCGGCAAGAAAGAGGAGAAAGGAAGGAGGCAAGAAGGAGAAGCTAAGAAACAAAGGAGGAAGCATAGCATTCCTACATTCCAGCCAACACCCAAGATGAAAGCCATGGTGATGGACCATCCAGCTTTCCTAGGAGCAGAAGTGTGATTCCTGCTAGGACTTGGTAAGAGACATGAAGAATGATATTTCATTTTATTAAGACTAATTTAGATAATGTGGGTAAAATCATAGCATCTATGTTGGCGAACATATTAATTTATTTATCATCTCTTTATATGAGATGTAGTCTTAGATATAGAATAATTGTGAGGCTTCATTCTACCTGCAGAAGAATCAAGTTTCATAATTTATCAGAGTATTAAATGATTGCATACATATATGCATAAATATAGATATATTCATAGTAGCATTCTTCGCCAAGCTAGATGATAAATTCCCACTGGAAGATTTGTTCCAAGTTCTTCCAGTGTCTGTTGTCTTAATAGTCTTACCAGGTTATACAGATATGAAAGTAGTCCAGAATAGGACAGAAGTATACATGCAAAAGTAGTCTAGGATTTGACTACTATCTTCTAAGTTGTATACTTGAATGGATTTACCCATTACTACATGTGAGGTGTATTTTAGTTTGGTTAGAGAGGGGTGGGGAATGTATTTATCATTCCATATAGATGTCTAGGATTAGACACGCCTCTGAACAGGAGTAATGTATATAATGTAACTTCTTGTTTTGATATCCTAACCAAATAGCTTTGTTATAATGTGACAAGCTGCTCTTACCCACATGTGTTTATTTACTTATTGTGAAGCTTCTCATGCCTTAGATCAATGCCATGTATATTAATTGGCGCATATCATTGTTTATTTACTTATGATAAGCTTGTAATGCTTCATATATCATTGCCATATATATTCCTTGGCATATATAATCGTGTTTATATACCTATTTGTTTATAATCGTGTAACTAATAAAATCTGCATATTTTTATAATATCTGCGTATTATTTAATGTCAAAACTACATCTTTAGCATTAATGTCATCTCTCATGAAAAGAACTTATTATCTGAGGAAATAGTCGGCCTCAGATGTGAATTGTATCGATTGGGTTATCTACAATTCACCAGGTCATAATTTCAGGTAGTTATGAAAAAAATATTTTTATGACCATAATTAATAATTCTTAATTGAATTATTATAAACCCGACAGGATTAATAAACTTCCTAAACATTCTGGTTCCCACCTGTATACAATACCATAGCTATATATTGTTTCATTATTTGGTGACATTTGGACTGTAAAACATCTAACATAAGATGATTTTTGTGTTTACAGGGTATTTCAAGTGCAATAAAGAGCTGTCCCAGGGGCTGCACATGCTGTAAAAACAATATTATCAGTTTCCTGCTTCTGCAGTTCTGATGGTGCCAGTTGTCCACTGCACCTTTCTTCTTGCTCCTGTCTCGACATGAAAGGAAATGCATACCTCTCAACCATCCCTGATGTGGTGAGTCAGTTCCAGATTTCATTGACTGTGGTCCAGAGAGGTGCAGACATTATACATGAGTTCCCTGCTGTAACATTCTCCGGCAGTTGCTCTCCCAGCAGCAGATATAATGCAGTGACATCACTGCACCTGCGGAGCAAGAAAGTGCAAAGGCGGTGGATCATCCTCCACCTGTGCACTCTCCTGATGAGCTCAGAAGGTGCAATGACATTAAATTAGAGCAACACAAAATTAGAGCGACACAAAAATATAGACGACTTGTCTGCAACTTGCTGTCGTGTGACTGTTTTAGAGCTGTGAAAACACAGCCAAGAAGCAGGCAAGTCACATGCCGCACACAAGTTACATTGAAGTCAATAGAAGTTGAGGTTGACTTGCAGTCTGAAACTGCTCTGGATTTTTTGTGATTGTTGCTTTGGAGTCGCATCATGTCACGTGTCGCATTGCAACACCATTGACAATTATTATGTGCAATGTAGCACAACTTTTCTGTCTCGTGACCCATCTCACCATATAACTCTTCCCTTAGAGTTGGAGGCAAGGCTTAGTGTAAAAAATTTGCTGAGGTCACGAGTTGCACTACACAGACCAGTGCTTTTGTCCCTCTTTGGGGTTTTTAAAAGTTGGGAGGTAAGGATATGTAAGCATGTGTGTATTGTAATATATAATATTGTATGTAGTTTAAAGGAGCAAACATGAAATCATATAAAGTCCTCTGGGATACAGAGCATGCATTCACGTCACAAGTCACAATCCCAATGTGCTCTTCAGGGTAGGTCCACACAGGCGGAAATTTGTAATGCAGAAATCACCAAAAAATCTGCAACATATCCTACACACTGCACAGAGTGAAAACCGAGGTGGAAATCAGCAGCATACGATGACTTGCTGCGGATATAAAATGCACTTAGGTTAATTTACACTATAGATATTTATTTTCACAGATTTGAAAAACACAAATTCAGAGTCAGGTAGTCTGTAGGAGTTAGCTAGCAGGCGTTCAGAAACTGTGGCCGTGACCGTGCTGCATTTTTTATGTAGTGTACCATGACTGGCAGTGAATAATAATAATAGGTTTGGGTTAGTGAATTACTATAGTAATAATAGATTTTCAATATAAATAAATTAGCTTTAAAGGTGTTCTATTGGACTTTTTACTGATAGTCCAGCTTTTGGAAAGGTCAGTGATAGCAGACTCAGACATCAATAGCAGACTAACTCACGG